>OZ010602.1:68872521-69472521 GCA_963932145.1 Acanthosepion lycidas
AAAATCTGACAATTATTTGATTTTTGCAAGAATTTCCAATACACCTCCTACCCTACTGATGCAAGAAAAACAAGATTTTTAATAAAAAATTCAAACATTGTAAAAAGGAAAAAAAAAAAAAAATTTTAATAGTTAAAAAATCCTTTGGTATTTCATCTTAATAAAGATATTAGTGATAAAACTTGTCTTTAGCATTTTTCCATCATAGTATACTCATTTTTTAGTGAATCTGTTGAGGTATCTACTGTACAGTCATAAAAATCAGCTACTGATAGATATATTAAAAAACATCTCAATTTTTAAATACACTGACTACATTAAAATTGAGGCTTCCTTAAAGAGTGAGGAAAAAAAAGTCAGTAAATATATATTAATTATGTAGAATTATGTAAATTTAAAATGGCTTACATTAGTAATGGAAGTGAAGTTTGAACTTCTGATTTCAATCAGAAAATGCAATAAAATACGTTATTTAATTTAAACTGGTGAAAAATATTTGATCCATCAATATGAATATTTAAAGAATAGTCAATTATGTTGTAATCTAATAGTCATATTAACTTTTCTCTCATAAATGAATCTTTCAAGATCTCCTTCACCTCAATGTACACTTAGTAAACTGTTGAAATGTATCTAGTAATTTACATTACACAAAGAAAGAAAAATTATTTCAGCTGCAAGGAAATTTGAACTCTGTTGGTAAGTGACAAACATCAAAAGAGCCTTTTCTTGATAGCATTGAAATTATATCCTAATACTCATTAAAACCCATGTAATTTGCACACATGTAATTTAGACAGGTGATTTTCTGGATAAAATTTGTTGTGGGGCCAATAAGGATGTCAACCCCACAAGCTAATTTGTGTTTAAAGAAAGGTGTGAACAGCCAAGACAATGATGGGACAAAAGGTGAAGGTTTATATTTAACCAAACGTCAGTTTTATTTTGTTAAAACAATGTGTATTTTTGTACAACAAAAGATTTGCTGAATGAAATGTCAGGTTCGGGATAATGGTCTGGTAATCTTTTGCAGGCAAGTTGATCGTCGGTTGGTCGGACTTTGAGGTCGAGTAATTGACGTGTGGTTGAACTGGATGTGTTGACGATGGGAAGTTGAGGTGTGGTCATTCTGATCGTGTCGATAGTTGGACTGGATGTGTCAACAACGGGACATTGAGATGCAGTCATTCCAGGCGTGTTGATGGTCAGATTGGACATGTTGATGACAGGAAGTTGGTCAATAGGTTGGGCTGGAATGTATTGGTGACGAAAAGCTGGTCAGTGGCTGAACAGGAACGTAATAGTGGAAGATGGGGCTAAAACAGTTGCCACCTGGCCATTTGCTTTGAATTGTGAATCATCAGAGATATTCCAACTCAAGGCTGGAAACCTCCTACCTGTCTGCTTCAACGATTTGGGAGAATCGTCCGAGATATTCCATCCTGAAGATGAAAACTCAATCCCTAAACAGGGCCAAGTCGTTGAGGTGATACAACTTCCAGGGTGGATCAACTGTGGAAAGCAGGATCATACCAAAGACTATCCCAAAGTGGGGCACCAGGGAGATCAAAATACAGCACAAATACTACACCCTGATTTTGGCCTCCAGGCCGAGAAGCATCTTTTCATGGTAAAAGGGGCCAAATTTATGTCCATAATGCTTGTTCATCTACTCCCTAGCTACTGGGAGTAGAAAAAACTAAATATAAAAATACCCCAAATGCTGTTGAAATGCTAGTTAACACTTCCATATCCAATATAGTTAATGGCATGTTTCTAACTCAAAATATATCAGGATAGTTGTTTAATTGTGAATTAAATGTGGATTCAATTCGAGAGAAGAAGGGTTGCAAAGGTCGAGGTCATCCTATTTGTTTTGTTTAGGAATGGCCAACAGTGGCTGCAACGAATTTGTTAAAAAGATTCTATTCATGTAAAATTCACACCCACAAATTCTCAGAATTGCCAATATGGCCAAGGTTTCCAATTTAGTTGTATTTCGCATAATTTCACTTATGATTAGATTTTATTAAATTTTCATTAAATAAAAATAATTTGTTTAACAGGTAAGTATCACATTAAAAGATATTAAATTATATGACCTGGATTATGCTCACATGTAGAAGTCATGATCGTGATTGTCAACAGTGTTAATGTTTACAATTTAAATCCTTTTCCTTGCCATCCTCAACAATTTTGCTGATCTCACAACAAAACAAGAAAAACAGACAAGAATAAAATCACACAGTCAAGATTATCCATATCATTATATTTTGTTTTCCAGTCAAGAATATCTATATCACTAAATATATATATATATATATATATATATATATATATATATATATATAAGACAAAAACAAAACCTGGAAACAATCTACTCATGTAATTTATGTACCCTTAAAATTTACTTTTGTTGTAGACCAAAACATAAGAATGCCTTTTAATCATATCTTATTGATAGCCATTTATTTAACCAGGCAATGGTCTCTTATTTAATCTTTTTGTTAACAGTTGAAGCAAAGGAAATAACCAAATCATTACTGTATTTATGTTCCCTGTAGTTCAAAATAATGCATCAATTTTTTTCTTTTTTTTTTTTTTTTTGCAAAATATCTCATCTAGTTTTTTCTTTTCTTTTTAAAGCAAAACTTAAAAGGGAATAAACAAATTTTGAATAAAACAGAATTTTAAAATGGGAAGATAGTTGGCAATTTCTGTGTCCAATCCCATTAATAGGCATGTTACATTTTTAATGCTTGCTTCCTGACCATAATATAAATAGCATGAATTACTAATAAAAAAAGATTTAACTAAAATAACAAAAAGATTTATTTACAGAATGATTATTTGCAGTTAGTAAGTAAGTTGTTAGTAATTTTTGAAGAGAAATGTGGGTGGCAAAATGTTACCATAGTTACATTTTTACCCTTACCCCTATCTCAACCAGTCACAAACTAAGTTTCAGCTATCAAAATAGCACATTTATTTATCACTGTGCAGTTTTGTTTTGTTTTTTGCAGACAAACATTATTTTTATTAGCAGATGCACTAAATTGTTAAAAAAAAAAAAATAATAATAATAAAAGAATAAAGAAAAGAATGAAAAATGAGAACAAGTAATAATAGCTTTGTAGAAAGGAGAGTTCATTCCAATTTGCAGTATCTTTTCTACTTGGTGCTGTATCAAGTCATCTTGCAAAATAAGTTCATGTCTTCAACTCCAAAGGAGGAAGCCCTTCTGCATCCTAAAACCACAAATATCTATCTTTGACAGTATGCAACCATGTAAGACTAAGTAATGGTGCACAAGTCCATAGTTCCATCTGGTTTTTAGTTAGCTCCAAATTCTGCTCTTTTTAACTTTTTTGTCCATTTGGTAACCTATTGTCTAAATGTCTTTTGACAATGGTCCTTAATCTATATACTGATATTGTGCTTTCAACTTGGAGTCGCACCATACCCACCAAATTTGTCCTGTAGGTTGGCAAGAAATTCCTTTTGGAGAGTTTTTGTTTTTGCATCAGGATTCAGTACCCCATTTTTTGAATATGATTGTTAACAAAGATGTTATTCTAAACAAAATGAAGCCACCAACTCCAAAAGAATAGTTATGATGTTACATTGATATTGTCATCTATTCTTAAAGAAAGAAAATTAGACTATAAGTGATTGCATTCCATTGTTATTTATACTAAATGTTACAAGTATATTCGACATAGGAACAATCAAATCTTATGTTTGAGTGTTCTATGAATGTGTTTTAAAATATTACAAAAGTAATTCAAAAGCACATTAGTTTTTTTTTTTTGTGGTGTAAAGTTGTACATCTTCAGTTAGAAATCACTTCCAATAATTAAATAAGGAAATTAATAAAAGAAACTCAGCATCTTTGATTTAGCACTTAAGTAATATTTTTTGTAATATAGAATTTCAGTTAATAGAGTTCTTGTGAATCATTCTTTTATTTTTAAATAGTGCATACATAAGCAACTAAAACAGATTGCTCAACTTTAATAAAATCCTCAAGTCCCCAGAGATTAAGAGATTCTATCCATAAATAAGTCTAAATAGATTAAAACAAAATATTCTACTTCATAATTAAAAAAAAAAATAAAATAAAATAAAATAATGGAGGAGCTCAGGAGTATATATTTTTAAATGTCTTCAGATCTTGGACAATCATAGTTCTCCACAACTTCTTTTACTTTAATATCTGTACATTGTGAATTCACATGACTGTTACTAAGAAATACAGTAGAATGCCTTTTCCATAGATTTGAATTTAAGAAGTCCAGTCTATTTTACTCTTATCTGCTGCTGGTGGTGGTTTTTGTTGGTGATAGAGTTTCCCACCACAAATTAATTCAACTGGGAACTGACAAGATGAAATCAAGTGTTGCTTCTTACTAAGTCATTGCTATCTTAGATTATATTTAAATGAAGAAAAATTTAAAAGCAATCATACTCATCAGTAATCTTTATTTGATCAAATATAAATGAGTGTCTTTTGAATATCCTTCAGAATTTTGTTTGTTTTTTTTTTTTTAGTTTGGATCAAGTTTATTATAATCTTAAATCATTTAGAATATTAAACATTACATATAAAAAGTTACCAGAACATTAACACCAAAATTATGTAAAATTGAATGAGATTATATGTGTGCACACACACATATATATATATATATATATATATATATTAGTTATAAGGGTGTGCTATATTTATGGGATAAAGTGTTCAATATCAGAGATAGAGAGTGCATATAAAATGCATCACAAGTAACCTTTTGACACTGTCATTCAATTTCCCCAATACTGTTCTTGATATATAAAAATATATATCATTATCTCATACCATCAACATGGAAAAACACCAAACCATTAAAGAATATAAAAACTCTTCATGTCGCCCAACTCATTTTGAAACCAAAAACAATTTCTTACCGAAATGCATTGATGAAAAAGTCATCCCACGATGTGCACGCAAAATACCCAGAACATCACATCACATTTTTCCAAATTTTTTTGCATGCAATTTCCTAAAAGCATCTGCTGAAAAACTAGAAGTGTTGAAAAAACTAACCACTAAAAGAGCCAGAACTGATGGAATGCAACTCCACAAAAAGCACATTGTAACAAAGCCGGAAATGACACAACTACACCAAACTATCAAACAAATGAATAACAATCAAAACAACAAACCAAGACAAAAAACTAAATCTGTGTAGCAACAGTAAATGGAAATATGTTGGAGAACCTAATCTAATAGAAAACCTATCAGATATAAAGCTTTCCAATACAGAACAAAAAGCCCTCAGCTTCGGTTTACAATTTGCCACTGGAATCCACAAAGGAGACATAGTAGACACTATAGCAAAAAATCATGAGCAAAATGACTGAATTCACCAAAAATTTAATTCAAGGCCTAATCATTGCTACTATAGAAACCAACAGCGAAGTACATTACCACTAAGATACTTAAATGCACTAAAGAACCTAGCAAGAAACAAGGAAAACCACATCACTCACTCTGACAAGGGAAGGGTGATTGTGATCATGAACAAGAATACAAACATAGAAAAAATTAACTCACTACTCAATGATATCAACACATACAAAAAAATAAACAAAAAATAACTACTGAAATACAAAAATTTAACAAGGAAATCAGAAAGTTAAAGATGAAAACAAATCATGGTATAGATTCATAAAATATAACCCTAGAACACCCAAACTTTACGTTCTCGCTAAAATCCACAAAACTGGTATCTGAATACACCCCATTATCTTAGGAAAGCCACAACAAAAATTTTAACCTGTCTTTGGAACAATCACTTCATCTTATATAAAGAACTCAGGCAGCCTAGTCAAAAAACCTAAGGGAAATGACCAACAAGCACATGACTGGTCTAGATATAAAATCCCTCTACATCAACGTCCCAGTTGAAAAATGCCTAAATCTAGAAAAAAAAAAAGAAAAAAAAGGAGCATTAACACAATCAAAGATAAAACTCTCTCCACCACTAACAGCTAAAATAATAAAAATCTGCTACCTGATCACCAATCAATGCTACTTCACATTTAATAACACTTGTTACAAACAAAAATTTGGATTAACAATGAAATTGCCTCACAGCGGAGTGATGGCATGTATCTTTTTAGAATTTCTTGAATCTGGTACTTTTCAAAATATTTTACCCAAACAATTAACATACTTCCATTATATTGATGATAATCTACTTACATATAATTGTGATACTGATTTACCTGACCTAATAGATCAACTAATCAAAGTCAAATACACAATGGAATTCACATATGAAATTGAAGAGCACAATTCCTTACCCAACAAAAACAACCTCATAAATTTCTATTCTTATCATAAGAAAATAAAATCCAGCATAATCATTGGATTCTACCTAAGAGCACTAAAAATATGCAGCTTGGATTATTTACACAGAGAAGAGAAAAACATTGGAAACACTATAGCCTATAAAATATTTCAAAACAAAAAAAAAGGGCCTTTCCTAAGAAACCCAAAGAATAAAAAAAAAAAAATATTATCCTGCCTACTAATTCTATCACATCTACAATTTCTCAACAAAATTTGTTACTATTACAACCAAAACAATAAAGGACATAGTCAATACCAAATAAAACAAGCTAAAACCTGAAGGAGGAGTTTACTCCATTGCCTGTAATAATAGTCATAAAAAAAAAATTAAAAAAAAAAAAAAAAAAACACATAGGAGAAACCTCAAGGAATCTAAATAAAAGATTATCTGAATACAAAAGGGACATTTTATGAAATAATTTTTCAAATGCATTAGTTTCCCACTGTAATGAGACTGACCACATGATGTCTTGAAGAATGAAATATGTTACAAGTAAACTTTTTTCCACTTTGTCATACAATTACCACTCTATATATATATTATAATTTTATCAGATAGACAAAACCATTTTACTCACTACAAAGATGCAACTTCGACAGGTGAGAATCAAAAATGGTTATGAATAATCCTGCTTGTAGGCAAGCTGTATGTGAAACGTCACTTCCTTTTTTCCATTTGTTTAAGAAAAATATACATAAATAAAAAAAATAAAAAAATAGGTGACAGAGTGAAACAGTAGTGCTTGTTGATAGCAGTGTGGTAAAGAATGGATTGGGTGTTTAATGTTGACTGGTCTGTGGAAATCTTTTTGCCGATAAACACCGGTCAAAAGTTTAGGCACATTATCCCACAAGCGTCCTAAGAGTGAGAGGTAGGGGATGAAAGATGGGGATAGGGGATAGTATTATGCTTGAGTAGGTAAAAATTGTAGTGATAGTTCTAGTAGTAATTGGGAATGTTATTTTTGGTTTACTATAAAAATTCTAGAGCTGAATTGCATGTATTTATGTTGGGGTTATCACTAATTCTGTAATCAATGTTTTGTGGATTAAAATTTAGAAGTGGTGATTTTCTCTAAAAAAAAAAACAAAAAAAAAAAAAAAAAAAAATGTTAATATAACCTTTTATAATCAAATTTTGAAATATTGCTGAACTGTATAGCGTGTAGAATAAATATGGGTGTAAAACGATTTATCTGAAAATATTACCAGATATATATATATATATATATGTGTATGAAAAAAAAAATTTTAAGGATCATAATTTAATTAGTGGAGAGGTACATAAGAGGGTAGGGAATATATCAAAGGAGGTGATTTATAATTTTAAAACGCTTATAGTTATGGAATTAAGAATTTAACAGGATTGTAAAGTTAGATCCTTAGTATGTCTACTGAAAACGGTTGTTTCATATCTTTGATTTAATAATTGGTGTTATTCAAGAGTTCAATGATACATATTTTCTCCTGTAAACATAAGAAGCAAGGTTCGCTCAGGGAATTGCAGGTTCTGGCTTGTCTTAGAATTTTCCATTTAACCGTAGGTGTTTTTTCTTCTTTGAGTTTCCAAAAGTATTTCGAAAGTGATGTCATATTTCGTTTGGTCGTATTTGTAAAGGAGTTCATGTGATTGTAATACCTATCCTTAAAAGGTCTGCTAGTTGACCCCACATACAGATTAATATCTCTGGGGTTCTCATTTGATGAGATATAGCACATATACACTATGGAATTGGTTAAGCACCTGTTTAATACATTACATCGCCTTTTTTCCTGGGGTGTATTAGAACTTGTATTTAGGTTGCGTTTATTATCTCTATGAAGTTTCAGTATTCTATTGTTATGCGATTTAATAATTTTATCTAGATTTCTAGAACAGCTATAGCTAATTTTTAAGGTATTGCGGTTGAAGATCTGGCTTAATTTACTCTCCGTAGGTCAAGTAAAGGATCACAGAGACTTGGCAGTACACTGCAGCTATCTGGTTATCCAATAAAACAGTCAAAATAGCAAGAAAGATCAGAATAAATATAAGAATAATTTCCATTTTGGATCCTGGAATGTTCGCACTCTTCAGGACAATGAGTCTGCACCAGAATGTAAAACAGCTCTTAGTTCTCTCGAGTTGAAGAAATATAACATCGACACAGCGGCCATTAGTGAAACACGTCTGGCTGGTAATTCTCAGCTTAGGGAAGAAAAAGGTGGATACGTATTTTTATAGACTGGCAAGACTGAGAAAGGGCCATGCCAGTCTGGTGTTGGCTTTGCCATCAAGTCAGACCTTGCTAGCTCACTGCTTTCCTTACCTAAAGGTGTATCTGATCGCATAATGGCATTAACACACAATCTGGAGTGCAAAACCTGTGTAACTACGGTTAGCTGCTACGTGCCAACCTTAGGTAGTTCAGATGAAGAAAAAGTTGATTTTTACAATCTCCTTTGGGATGTCATCTCCAAAGTCCAACATATGGATAAATTAATCCTTACAGGTGATTTCAATGCTTGTGTTGGCAATGATTATCATTCTTGAAAGGGTGTTTTAGGTCACCATGGTATTGGTCATGTGAATTCTAATGGATTACACCTTCTCACTATCTGCAAGGAATTTTACCTTAGTATCACTAATACCTTCTACCAGCAACCCAGCTGTCTTAAGACCATATGGATGCATCCTCATTCGAAAGATTGGCATCTTATCGACTACGTCATCACCAAAAGATGGGACATAAAAGATTTTAAGATAACGTGTTCATTCCACACAACATGCTATTTGTCAGATCATGCTCTACTTCAGAGTAAAGCTACACTGCATTTGCAAAAGCAAATCTACAGTGCCCAAGCACATTAACGTACTGCCTCTTAAATCAACTGAAACAAAAATTGAGCTCTCTGACAAACTTGATGCTGCATTTGATTCTGTAAACATTACCAATGATATCAAATCATCTTGGAAGGCTCTGCATGATGCAACATATATCCTTGGAGGGTCTTGGCCTACCCCATTGTAAACATCAAGACTGGTTTGATGACAATAATACAGAAGTTCAGCAGCTTATAGATCAATTGCACTCTTCTCATAAAGCCTGAATTGAGGACAAGAACTCGTCTGATAAGAAGATCGCTTACAAGAAGTGTAAAAGTCAGGTTCAATGAGCTCTCAGAACATTGGTGGTCTGAAAAGACAACTGAACTCCAAGAAGCTTCAGATTGAAAGGATCTAAAGGCTTTCTATGCTCAAGAGAATTTTTGGTCATCAGGAAAGTGGTGTTGCTCCAATCCCCACAGCGGATGGTGAAACTCTCTTGACAGATAAGTCAGACATTTTAGAACGCTGGAAAGAACATTTTGAAACTGTGTTAAACACCACTTTGGTTACTGATGAGGAAGCCATTACATCAATTGAGCAAAATCCTGAAATTCCAGAGTTGTCTTTTGAACCTACCTATCAAGAGGTAATTGACTCCATCAAGCAAATCTCATCTGGAAAATCACCTACTCCTAAGGGTCCTATTCCACCTGAAGTGTATAAGCATGGTGGCCAAAAGTTGGTAAAAAAGTTACATGGAGATATGGAAGGCAGGATTTGTACCACAGGATTATAAAGACGCCTCTATCAAACAGGTGTGTCTGTGATAATCATTGGGGGATATCACTACTTTCAATTGCAGGCAAAATCCTAGCTAGACTGATTCTAAACAGAATCATTATACACTTTGAATTCTGAATCGCAGTGTGGTTTTCAGTCGGGTCATGGTACCATTGACCTGATATTTTCTCTTCGTCAAGTTGCAGAGAAGGTTTGCAAGAAAAACCAGGAGTTGTACATGGTGTTTGTGGACTTGATGAAGGCCTTTGACAGTGAATCAAAAGGCTCTTTGGCAAGTCTTGAGGAAACTCAGAATCCCTGAAAATATGCTAAAGGTCATCATCTCCTTTCATGAAGGAAAGGAAGCTAATATTGTGTCTGATGGCATGATGTCAGAATCCTTTGATGTCACAACTGGTGGTCTCTTCAATCATCAGCACTTCAAAGCCAAGACCCACCTTTGTACACAAATTATTTGTGATTTGTTATTTGCTGATAATGCTGCTCTTTTTGCAACATACTTTGAGGAGGCCCAACATCTAAAAGATCGTTTCTCTGCTACATGTAAAGCCTTTGGTCTTATACTTAGCATAAAGAAAACTGAAGTAGTGCACCAACCTTATTCTACTCTGTAGCAATTCTGTGGTGAGAAACAGTCTACAAATTTCCAGAGAGAAATTAGAAGACAAAACCCTGAACTATGCTACCAAGATAGGTGAAAGACTTTACAAAGTCAACTACAGTGGAACTTTACATGATGAAATCATGCATCGAAATGCTAGTGCTTTCGGCAAACTTCGCCATTGCTTGTGAAATGAGTGGAGTATTTGACTAGATACGAAAATTTGGGTTTACAGTGCTGTTGTACTTGCCATTCTTTTGTACGGCTCAGAGTCATAGACTCCATACAAGTACCATACATGCCAGTCAGATGTTTTCCATAAAAGCTGTCTGTGTGAAATCTGTTGAGTTAACCTTCAACATAAGACATCTAACATAGACCTGTTTAACAGGTGTAATATTGGAGGAATCAAGACTTTTCTCATACAGTCTCAGTTACGGTGTTTTTAGAAAGAAGACACCCCAGCTCCAACTCCATTTAAAAAGAGCAGGATTTTTTTTTGTGCTCCATAGTTAACAAAAAAAAAAAAAAAATGTAGGAGGAAGCACGGTGGAGTAATGGGTAGAAGCTTGGATTGAGGAATCCGAGAGCCGAGTTTGAATTCCAGTCGAATCCATTACATTCACTTACGTGCTAATACTCTTGGGAAAGGTGCTAATCCTCTTCTCCCTCCAGCTATGGGTAAATAGCAGAACAAACTGGGTTCTATAGCCTTGGCTGGCAACTGGTCTAAGAGAAGGAAAACTCTGAATTCAAAACCTGCGGAGGGTCATTTGGGGACCTTGTGGCACTTAGTGCACCAGGTCTCTGTAATCGGTCCTTTGAAAAGTGTGGAGGGTCCTGCACGAAACCTTCACCACTATAATCAAATCTCATGTGCTATACATGCAGGTTTGGGGGACTGCTTGTGAATTCCAAATTCCCATGAAACTCCAATATTGGAGCCGGATCAACCCATCCCGGGTGAATGCCGTTACAAGAACAAGAGAAGATAGTTAAAATGTAGCTTTTTTTTCATAAATGTTGAATATTTATCAGTTTTAAAAAATCTTCCAAAACTAACATACACACACACATATATATATATATATATATATATATATATATATATATATATATATATATGTATATGTATGTATGTATGTATGTTATTTTAGTAAAATTAGCAAATTTAAAGTTAAATTAATCTGATTTGAAATCAACATTATCATAAAAAAGTAATATACAATCATTTCAACTGAAAAATGCGCAAAAAATTTAATTCTATTACATTACCGCTGGGGAAAAAAAAAAAAAAAGATTTTTTAAACAAAATTTCAAATGTGCTAGAAAGAATTAAAAGATTTTTAAAAATAATTAAAAAATACTTTAGTCTTCCCTCTTAATAATAAACATTTTTGAAATAAAACTTTGTTCTTATTAAGCATGGAGCATTTTCCATCATGCTATGAATTTTGCCGAATTAGTGAACATGTCTACTTTTATCTAGTGAATGTAACTAAAATGAAGTATCAAATTATGATTTAAAAAAATTTTTTTTTTAAGCATTTCAAGGCGGGAAGCCACTAGCACGCATAGGGTTACAGAGAGTTGGAGTAAGAAAGGAAAGGATGAAGAGAAGGACAGGGGATAGATCAAGGCATCTGGAGACGTTAATTGACATTACATTTGAATAGTTGGAGATTATAGCTATCAGGGAAACAAGAAATGGGGAGGGAGTTCCACAGGTAAGAAGCATGAGACATGAAGCTATTGGAGTAGATGGCTACATTTAACGGTTTTGACAGTGAAAGGGTGTGAGCGAGATGCCAGCCTAGTTGAACGCTTAAATTCATGAAGTCTAGGAAGCAGTTCATCGGAGCAGTTACCGTGAAAGTATTTGCAAAAAAAGACAGATGGAGGTGACAGCACGTCTGCGAGAGAGCAACTGCAGACGAGATGCCAGATCAAGGCCAATTACATTGCATATCTGTCTCTGGATTTCATCAAGGACCTTGAGACAAACACAAGGGGTTCTAGACCATATATGGCAGCAATACTCCATGCAAGAGCGAATGGCTGATTTGAAGGATCAACTCCGGGGAGAAAAATTTCCTGTTGCAGCACAGGGAACCAACTTTCCTTGTGGTGGATGAAGCTATTGACTCAATGTATTTGTTCCATCTCAGGTCAGCAGACAATGTGAGATCAAGCAGTCACAAAGAGGTGCTCTCGTGGAGTTGAGCATCAGACATTCTAATGGGAGGTAGGAATGGTTCTCTGTGGTGAGTAATAGAGAGCAGTTTTGTTTTTGAGGCATTAAAGTTAACTAGCCAATTCCTGTCCCAGTTCACAACTGATTGGAGATCCTTTTCGAGACGAACAGCCAGGTTAGTTTTGTCAACGACACTAGATTTGTTTTTGAGGCAGGAGTAAATAGTAGTGTCATCCACATAGATGCCTACTTGGCAACCTATGACATCAGGAAGATCGTTAATGAAGATAAGGAACAGAGTAGTGCCTAGGATAGAGCCTTGAGGAACACCTGTGTTCGTGGGATAGGAGCTGGAGGAGAATCCATTAAGAACGACCTTCAATACACAGTTTGATAGGAATGACTGTATTGTCAAACATTCGACCTGAAATTCCATAACACTGAAGCTTGCGAAGAAGGCTGGCATGCCAAACCCTATCAAATGCTTTGGAGATATCTAGAGCCATGGCACAAGCTTCTCCATTATTATGAA
Source organism: Acanthosepion lycidas (assembly GCA_963932145.1). Classification (NCBI taxonomy): domain Eukaryota; kingdom Metazoa; phylum Mollusca; class Cephalopoda; order Sepiida; family Sepiidae; genus Acanthosepion; species Acanthosepion lycidas. Next base: position 68,885,856 of record OZ010602.1, read on the forward strand.
GTGCTTGGTAAACAATTTCAGTTATGGCTGTAAGCACATCAGCCCTAGAACTGGCAAAGCAGAAACCATATTGCTTGTCAGAAAGCAGATCATTGGATGTAAGGTGCTTAACCACTTCAGTGTTTATTAAAGCTTCAAAAACTTTGGCAAAGAGTGGTAGCAGACTGATAGGATGGTAATTAGAAGGGTCAGAAGGGTTTCCAGAGTTCTTAAAGACAGGAACAATGGATGAGGACTTCCAACAGGCTGGAAAACAAGATTCATTGAGGCAGTAGTTATATAATTTGGAGAGGGTAGGGGCCAGTTCAAGCGCACATTTCTTCAAGACAATGGCTGGTATCCCATCTCCATCACTAGCCTTGTGAGGGTCTAATTTAGAGATAATGACCAATACCGATGATGGGGTTATGTGCAACTCGCTCAATATAGCCTCAGTTCTAAGAGGGAAATCGGGTGTGAGTACACCAGAAGAGTCAAGTGTTGAATTGAATGAGAATTTCCGAGCAAAGCATTCAGCCTTGTTGGCAGAAGAGGTCAGAACCTCAAACTGGTTGAACAAATGAGGTGTAGAGGGTTTGTTATTGTTAAATATGCTCTTGCAGAGACACCAATAATCCTTGGAGCTGAATTTGCGAGATGAAATACATTCTTTCATTTGAGCAGCAAATAGTGACTTTGCTTCATTGAGGACATGTTTACACTCGTTATGGGCAGAGACAAAAAGACAGCTGTTTCAATCAGGCATGTTGCTACGATATATGTGGAAGAAGTGATTCCTATGGGCAATGGCAGCTGAGCAAGCAGCAGAGAACCAAGGGGATGAGTGTGATTTCACCTTATATTTCCTTGATAAGGTGAAAGCCACAATACCAGCTTTAACCCAGGAGGAGACCTTGGAAGCACATTCTTGAACGGGGAGCGTAAAGACAATGTCCCAGAGGACATCGCGAAGAAAATCCTTGAACGAGTCCCAGTCTGCTCGTTGATAGCAGAACGAGGTTCTAGTGGTAGGAGGTTCTTTGCAGGGAGGTGGAGTTGAAGGAGATGTTGACAGACACTACACCATGATCAGAGTTGCCAAGAGGGCAGAGCTGCATGGTGCTACAGAACATGGGGATGGAGAAGAGAAGCCTTACTGTCCAGGTTGTAGGGAAAATGTGTGAGGAAGTCAACTATTTGCGTGAGAAATTGAAAAATTAAGGGTTTGTATGCCTGCAAGTTCAGTAGTAGTGTTTTTTAAGCCACTTGGTATGATGGGCGTTAAAAATCACCAAACACGAATATGTGAGCAAACAGATGAAAAGAAATCAATGCTGTCAGAAATGCATTCAATTACATCACAGTCTTGGGAGGATGGAGAGCAATAAAGGAAGAAGAGGTAGCTTACAGCATTGAGAAAAGATAGCCGGAGACACATTTATGAATGGTCTGAAGATTGAAGAGAGAGCTCTCTAGCCAGCCGGAGATGGTCCTTGACGTAAACTCCAAGGCCATACATGTGGGTTTGAGAGTCTTTTCTAAGGAGAGGAAGGTAGCTGGGGATTGAGAGGTCAGAGGTGGAGATAGACGAGTCATGGTTGGTCTCACAGGCAGTTTGCAATGAGGAAAGATTCCACACAGCAGAAATTGGTTCTAATGCCACAGATGTTAGAAAAGGAAATGTTAAAGGGTTTAGGTGATTTTTTTTAAGAGCTGGTTTAGATTTTCTTTTTGGATCGTCGTTAGTTATAATGATGCGTAATTACAGTAGTAAAAATGAGAAGGCCTGAAGTAGAAGAAGCAGATGGTTATCGACCATGACGTGGACAGAGTGAAGTTGGCACAACATGCAACATAACGTAGCCTCAGGGTTGCCTACCAGAGGTGAATGCAAGGACACCTTTCCATACGCGACATGGCATTACAGGCACCCCGGTATTATACAACTGTGGATCAGCGTAGCTGCTCAAGACGTTACGCAAGAGTTAGGGCTCCTAACTACCAGTTGGAAACAGCAACCAGAAAACTGTCAAATCTCAGTTTTATTGTAAAGAACGCATCAAAAAACAGCGTTTTCAACTAATTCCCAATTTAAATAAATTCATTTTCTTGAAAATATTTTACAGCGTCGAAAGTAACCTTTACCGTAATTTCTTATACAAATAGGCATTTAAAAGATTGATAGATGCATTGTAAAACTTAGCTAACTTACAGTTTTGGAGCGAAAAGTAATTCTCATCGGTGTTCTAGTTGGTAAGGGAAACTTGTGAAGATACTACAGATACTTTGAACAACAGAGAAACACAAATCTTCTGTCGTCAAGAATTGTGGCGATATGTCGTATTATTTCTCTGGGGCATAGAACAATAATGGGTAGAAAAATTTGGTAACTATGAAGTAAAAATTGATTAAAAGTTGATTTTAGGGCAGTTCTGGAGTGGGGATTTGGGGGCTAATCCCCCTTCCTATATTTTTAAATAACCAAAAATCATGGGGTCCAGAAAAAAAACAAAAAAACAAACCCTACAACAATAACAGATGTACTTGCAGAAAGGAGGTTTATTGGGCGAATGTTAAAAAGTAAATTAGAATTTTATTTCAGGACAAAAGTATCATTACAGACTAAGAATCAATTTTATTCAACATTTGGATGAATATATTACAAAATTACAAATGTTTTCACTTTACAGGTGTTCTTATTTAGTTATTAAGGGAGATGACATGATTAACCACAAGTTAAAAATAGTCGCTGACGTTCAAAAACAAAAAACATTGAGATAGAATAAACAATTTAATCATATCAACTGAAAAAAAAAAATCTCACTATTTTTAATAATTTGCATTACCAACATAGACAAAATTCTTGATATACCACGGCTATAGAAAACTTTGTGACAGTCACCAAGATGCATGTAAAGGGGGATGCATGTAGCCACAGGCTGCCAGTTTGACACATCTGGTCTGGAGTGCCTTAATCACAAGGTCATCCATAGTAAATTTGTGCCATTGCTCTTACAAACATTCCCAGCAGTTCTAATATTACAGTGTAGGATACCTACAAACAAAAGTGATAGAAAAAAAGAGAAAAAAATCCTAAATGAATTTGGCTGATAAAATATTAAAATTCTGAGCACCCCTTATTCGTTCATGTGTGCATTCATATGAACATAACAAATTTAGTCTGATGAAGTCCTGCAGGATAAAAAGGCATCACTGGTAAACTTTTCCACTTTATTTTCCCATTTGATGCTCAACTCCATGAGAGCACCTTTTTACGACTGCTTGGTCTCAGACTGTCTGCTGACCTGAGATGGAACAATTACATTGAATCAATAGCTTCATCCACCACAAGGAAAGTTGGTTCCCTGTGTCATGCTAGAAAGTTTTTCTCGCCCGAGTCCATCCTTCAAATCTGCAAATCAACCATTCGCCCTTGCATGGAATGCTGCTGCCATATATGGTCTGGTGCCCCTGCTGTTCGCCTTAAGGTCCTCGACAAGATCAAGAGACGGATAAGCAATGTGGTTGGCCCTGATCTGGCATCTTGTCTTCAGTTGCTCTCTCACATCGCCTCCCTCTGTCTTTTCTACAAATACTTTCACGGTAACTGCTCCGATAAGCTACTTTCGCTAGTTCCCAGACTGAAAGAATTTAAGTGTGCTACTAGGCTGGCATCACGGCCCCACCCTTTCACTGTCGAAACGGCTAAATGTGGCTGTCTCTTCTACTCCAATAGCTTCATGTCTTGCACATCCTGTCTGTGAAATTCACTTCCTATTACTTGTTTCCCTGATAGCTATAATCTCCAACTATTCAAATTCAACATCAATCGACATCTCCAGATGCTCTGAACTATCCCCTGCCCTTCTCTTAATCTTTTCCACCATCACACCTCTTTACTCTTACTCTGTAACCCCCTGCATACTAGTGGCATCATGCCTTGCTTGGGGTGAAATGCTTAAAGAAAAGAAAAGAAAATAAGTGTGTGTGTGTGTGTGTGTGTGTGTGTGTGTGTAGAAAGGGAATGGATATTTTTTTATTTTTTTTTTTTTTATAAATTCAACAAATTTTTACTTAAACATCTTTAGTAGCTACTCATATTTGAATAGCCACTCCGTTTTTTTATTAAACAGTACATTTATTTATTTTCATCTGTTGGGGAGTTCATTTTTTTTTCTCTAACAAGATTTCTCAAATATTCAGCCAGATAGATGAAAATAAATAAATGCATGGTTTAATAAATAAATGGTGCATCTACTCAAATATAGGTATCCACTAAAAATAATGGAATAAAAATAATGTTGGATTAAAATCCATCCCTTGTGTATGTGTAAAAAAGATGGGGAAATGCTGGTTAGTGTTTACATTAAAATTTCAAAGACAAAGAGATGTTTAATATGATATGCTAAGTTTAACATGTCAATGTTAAATTTAGCATATCATATTCAGCTTTTTATCATTTTTTTTTTTCTTAAATTTTCTTGTTATTGTTTTTTTTAATTATCTCACATTGTATTATTTGTAATTTTATGAAGGGGAAAAAAAAAGAAAAAAAAAGAAGAGATGTTATATGATCTTGAATGAAAATTTACTGTAGAAGATTCCAAAATTAGTGCACTTTCAATACATTTTCACCTTAATAAACTAATTTCTCTTTAATCAGAAACATTCTTTAAGATCAAATTATGATCAAATCTATTACAATACACTGAGTATATCATTTTGTAAAAGATCCCATTGGTGTTCAGATGATCTTTTATCTAAATTTCTATATGATTTACCAATGAATTTCAGGAATGTTTTTTTTTTTTTGCGACCTATTCTGTTGATTTGTACTTCAAGTTTTAATGTTATTTTAAATTGATTAAATCTTAAGTCTTTGGATAGTTGTGATAAATAAATGAAAATCTCTTTTAGGCAATCTGTATCACATTTTGCTTGATCACCAGGGAAACATACAAATTACCATTAGCTTGATGCAATATTACAACTTTTATCTTAACTCATTATAGAGAGTGGGAGTGGCCATCAGTTACTACTTTCAGTTGATTCAATTAAAAGTAATGCTCATTTTGGAAGATAAATCTCCTCACAGTCTTTACCCCAAAAAGTAAGATACTTCTCCATAAACTGTACAAATCTTTTTTACATTTGTGTCACATTTTTACCTTTCTCCAAGTCATAGCAAAAATGTTGCTTATTTTCTTCCATTCTGTTACAATAAATAAAAATATTCAATTGTGATATATTTTTTCATAAAATCCAAGCTGCTAATACAATACAATCAAAAGTTCTCTTACTGTATTAGGTATCCCAAATCATGTCTCATATGCTGTTGTGGCAGAAAACAATTTTAACAGTGTATAATTGAAGATGCCGGTTTCAGATTAGTTAAAACTCATAAATATTATGTCATATAAGTAGTTTTAATATCTGTCTATATTTCTGAGATGAGGTATTGTGTACATTATTTGGACTATTGTCCTCATCTTTGTTACCATATTTATCAGAATGTTTTGGCCGTTGTATACTCCGGCCTTCTTTGGGTGGTTGGAATGTCGAACTGAACCCTTTATTTCACTCGCTGAAGTAGACTGTTCTAGTTCCACGTGCCATGTCTAGTGGATGTTAGTTATCAGTTATCTCCTGTTAACCAGGTATTGAACTCACAAACTCTTTGTGTCTTTTCACTGGATTTAACTAACAACACCTTTATCCACTGTGCCACGTGTCCTTGAGGGTATCTGTGTATGAATTTCTGGGTATTATAAGCCTAATGTCTTCAGCAACCATTTTTACTAGTGCTCATATTGCAATTTTTTGCTATTATCATTGCATGTTTCTACTAGTTTTTACAACTTTTGTTGTTATCACTTTTCTCTGGCACTCTGGCAAAAATAACAACAAAAGTTGTAATACGAGCTCTGGTAAAAACATGCAATGATAACAGCAAAAAATTGCAATATGAGCACTGGTAAAAATGTTTGCTGAAGACATTAGGTTTATAATACCCAGAAATTCATACACAGAGGCCACATGACACAGTGGATAATGGTGTTGGTTAGATCCAGTGACAGGACTCAAAGAGTGTGAGTTCAATGCCTGGTTAAGGCAGTGGAGAACTTTCAGAAGGAAATTAACAGGAGATAACTGATAACTGACATCCATTAAACATGGCTACCCCAGTGAGCAAAATACAGGGTTAAGTTCAACATTCCAACCACCTGAAGAAGGTCGGAGCGTGCAACGGCTGAAACGTAATAAATATGGCAACAAAGATGAGGACAAAAGTCCGAATAATATAAATAGTTTTAAAAGTAAAAGAAACACAACAGTAACAACATCATAATTATTAGATCTGATGAGCCTAAAAATTGGGGAAAATTGTATTCTCGGTGTGAAAAAAATGACACAGGAGGGCAATTATTTGACTGTTTATGTAAGTTGCATTTTTTTGCTATAATTCTTAGAATAGCAGCAATGAAGCTAATTTTTTTTCCATAGTACATCAATAAAAAAACTCATTTACACTTTGTAAAAACAGCTAGAAGCACAATTTGACAGTAGAGTAAAAAAGTCAAAAATAGGCCATCATGAACTTGCCTTAAAAAAGTATTCAATGGAGATAAATGCCTGAAACTTTTTAAACTTTACTAATTTTTTTCTCTATAATAAGTATACCATTTTGTCAAAGATGTATCTAATTTTAGAAAACTATGTGAAATGTCATGAAAAGAACAGTAATGACTACAAAACTTAGAAATTTATTTCATGAATCATTGGTGAATCCTTCAAAAAATTGCATATTGTAAACCATTTAACGTGTTTATTTTCAAACTAAAAAAAAAAAAATGAAATAAAAATACATTTATTGGAACTGATGAAAAAGGCTTCCTGGACAGTTGGAATGGTCCTCCTATTTCCTCTTCCAATGATTTGCAGTCTGAATTTATTTATAAGCCTCCACTATATCCAACATTCCTGGAATCTACATCTTATCACTTGAAAATTGTATTATATCAAAGTCCCATCTAAAGAAAAAAAAAAAAAAAAAAAAAAAAATGATGCCACTTGTGCAATATAATCAAACAAAGCCCAAAAATAATAATGTCCACCTTTGGTTGGGACAAAAATTTTTATTTCAGCACTAGATGGAAATGTAATATCAATGAACTGGTCAATATAAAAGTTGGAGTAATAGTATACTGCAACCCATTGGCCTTGGCAGATGTAACTGAAGGTCATTTGAAGTGGTTCTTCTTCATCACAAATATTAGAGTTATTTGAATACTCAGATTCAATGGGTGCCTTTTCTTCCTTTAGAGGTGGAGATGAAGTTCCATTAAAAGTTTTATCAGTGAAATGCCTATTCACTTCTTCAGAGTTTAACTATCAGAATACATGGCAAGGAATTTGGGGACTTCTTCATCCTGCTTCTTCCACTTAGAAGAAATCTACTTCTCAGGGCACATCCACTGAACAGAAGATTAAATGTAAATTTAATTAAATCACCTGAGAAGTAGTCTCTGGCATGGAAAACATTAATACATTAAAAAAAAAAAAAAAATGTTATGCTATCTTTAAAGCAAAAAAAAAAAAAAAAAAAAAAAAAAAAATTTATGAAAAGACAGTGCATTTTTTAAAAAATGGAAGAACTATATATATCTACAGGGCTTTATGTGCCCCACTATTTTTGGAACTTCTCCCACTCCCATACCCAAAATTGGAGATGGCTCCCCTCACACGCCCAGTTTTCAAAAAGGAGCCGCTCAAGCTCCATTAAAAAAAGTATGGCTCTTTTTTGATGCTCTGTAGTTAAAATGTACCTTCTTTCATAAATGTTGGGAATATTTTTGCAATTAATAAGCTGGGCATGAGATATTTAGGTATTCAAATTTAATAAGAACCAACATACGTCAGTATACCCTTTACACATAAGAACATACCAAAGTTACCCCAATGTACTTCCTTATAAGGCATATGTCATTCCTAAATCCAAAAGAATTACCTCAACAAACAGCAAACTTAGTTTTACAAATTTTATTTTATCATAAACTGGAGTTTAACTTTAGTAATAGCTGTTTTTCGAAATTTCCATCTTCCAAACAGTGACAGTTTGTTTGAAAAATTCTTCCAAGGCTGAACAGTCTCTCAACAGATGCTGATGAGAGAATGGCCATAATGAATTTGTAAAATAATTTGCACATTTCTGGATCTTTGGCCAATTCCTCAATTGCTGCAATTCTAGCACTTTTATATTGGTTCAAAAAGGTCTGCACTTGTGCATCCCGTTTTTTGGACAGTTGGAAAGAAGTCATCATCAGATTCCACATTGTTACTTGACCTGCAACCTGAATTGTCCCTTTTCAGGCTGGAGAGTCATTTCTTCACCTCTTTCAAGATACATGTCTTAGTTTCTTGGACATTTACCCAGTCCAAACTTTTAAATTGCGGGATTAGAAATGCCACCAGAAGGTAATTTCTATCTCACACAGGGCATCTACTAATAGCATACAATAACACAATTTGTGTTCTTTCTTTCTAAGCTTTTTCTTCAAGAGTTCAATTGTTGGAAGGAGGAAGCCCATGTAACAATTTATCTCACTCTGGAGGAGATTTAGCACTTGTGCAAAGGGTTCCATTACCTCCAGGTATTCTTCAATAAAATGAATACCTGCTTCCCTAAAGCGTTCATGCTCAAGGGTGTCCATGAGAAAGTGCAGGTTATCTCCACTTTCTTTAAAACAAAGTATTATTAAAATAATAATTTGAAAAGATACAAGAACTTAACTTTAACATAGAAAATCTGTATTATTTATTTAAAAATATCAGAGGAGGGCCCCTAAATCCACCATCCAGAAAGTATGACCCTGATACTATTGCAATGGTGCCTGGAAGATTAGGTAACAGAAAATTCAGTAACTAACCAAATCTTCTGTTACTGAATCTTCTGGGCACCAAACATTTGGTATAAAATTTTTGAATTTATGAATTTAGAAAAATTTGGTGATGGAAAATTTGGTAATTTTGACAAGGTAGAAAAATTCAGTAACTATTAAATAAGTCAATTGAAAATTTGATTTTACGGCCATTCTGGAGTTGGAATTTGGGAGCTAAGCCCCCACTTCCTCTACATTTTTATATAACTGAGAATCGTGGGATCCAGATAAAATCCCACTACAACAATAGCAAGGCAGTACTTGCAGAAGGGAGTGCTTAGGATCCTAGGCCTGCTTCCCCAATATTTTAAAAAAAATATTATTACCTATGAGACACTGTAGAAAAAAACCCACTGCAACAATATCAGGGCCATAATGTCCGGATCAGGGGTTTAGGAGGCTAAACCCTCTACAATATTTTTAAATAAATATTTTTTAAATGAGTATTTAAGTTAGGTACCTCTATTATTTCAGCATAAATTTTCAATACCTAAAGTTTAAAATGAATTTTTAAAAATGAAAAAACATTCTTGTAGATTTCATTTTAGCTTTAATTGAAAGCTAAATGATTAAAATTATTATTTCCAGTAAGTAAAATATTCTGGTGTATTTCAGATAGAAATTATATAGATTGGAATGTCAAATTTAATTTTGATTTCTTAAAATTTTCTTAAAAAGTGGCCATTTTCTTAATTTTAAGAAATTTGTAAACAAAAAAAATTATCTGTCTATATTTCTGAGTGTATCATGTACACTATTTACATTATTCGGTCTATTGTCCTCATCTTTCAGGTATTGTACGCTCCAGCCTTCTTCAGGTTGTTGGAATGTCAAACTGAACCCTTTATTTTGCTCACTGTGGTAGACTGTTCTAGTTCCACATGCTACGTCCAATGGATGGATGGCTGAAACGTAATAAATATGTCGACAAAGATGAAGACAATAGTCTGAATAATGTAAATAGTGTAAAAAAAAAAAAAAAAAACTTATTGATTTTAAAATTCTTCCAATATATATATATATATATATATATTTCTGACACATTATTTGAGTAAAATTAGAAAATTTGAAGTTAAATTAATCTAATTTGAAATAAATATTATTTACTTATAGCATAAGAAAGTAATATACAACTTACAACCATTTATTTAATGATTGGTCCTGCTTAACATAGCTTATCTGAGGTGATAATGGATGGCCAATGAGTGACAAAGCGATGACAGCTAGTATGGATGGCTAGAGTCGATACAATATTTAAGAAATCTAAGTGAATGCATTTTTACTTAATTTGTTCCTTATTTTCATCTATGAAAGTCTAAACATGACATTATTATGAAACAGTTTTCATTATTATCTAACAGTTTTGTCTCTTTACAGGGAAATTAATTTAAGAAAATTCTATAATATTTTTAATTTTTTTTTATTTTTGCATAAATTATTTTCAAAAGGTAAATAAAAGCCAACAAATTACTACATAATTGTGGAAAATATGTTCATTTGTAAAAATTACTAGGTAGTTAAAAAAACCAAAAAAAGAAAAATGCATTCACATCTTAATAATAACAAACATTTTGATGATAATGATACTTTATTTTTATTAAATTACTTTACTCTATTGCTTTTAAGCAAATACCTAACCAACACCTTTATCCACTGTGTCATGTGGATCCAGTGGATAAAGGCGTTGGTTAGATCCAGTGACAGGACCCAAAGAGTTTGTGAGTTCAATACCTGGTTATGGCAGTGGAGAACTTGAAGAGGGGAATTAACAGGAGATAACAGATAACTAACATCCATTAGACATGGCATGTGGAACTAGAATAGTCTACCCCAGTGAGCAAAATAAAGGGTTCAGTTCGACATTCCAACCACCCAAAGAAGGCTGGAGTATACAACGGCCAAAACATTGTGACAAATATGGCAATAAAGATGAGGACAATAGTCTGAATAATGTAAATAGAGATTTTATACTATCTCTCTCACCAACACTCACACACATTATATATATTTAATAAAAAATGGCATCAAAGACTTTCTAGGAGTGACTGACTCTTTTGAAGACATTTTTTTCAGATTGTCTCCTGCAATTTAAAAGAAATGTCCCTGACATCAGAATGGTAACACTTAAGTGTCAAAGTCACTTGCCTTTTAACCAAAACCCCATTTCCATTTTCATGTATAACACACACACACACACTTTCTCATACATTTACCACAGATATAATAACAAAAAATATTAGGTTGATGCAAAAATAATGTCGTTTTCTCACATAGTAACATATGTGAGAAAACGACATTATTTTTGCACCAACCTAATAACTCAAATAGTTTAGCTCAGATTTTTTCTTTTTTTATTGTTGAATACAAACTAAAAAAAAAATTCAAAATATTTTTGAGCACCAAGCTGCTCTTCAATCCCAAATAGAGCTATTCATGCTACACTGGTTGGACATAAAAATGTGCCCTCTTCTCCTTTGCTCCAGTATAAAGGAGCATGCTTTGGGAGGGCTCCATAAAACTGTGTATCCGTTTATTTTTAAGAAAATGTAACAAATTTTAACCTTCAAAATAAGACCTAACCCCCAGAATTAGACAATAAATAATCATTAAAAAAAAGAAAAAAAAAAGGGTAAAGAATGTCTAATTACATTTCAATTTTTTTATAAAATGTATCCAGTTTCAATTCTTAAATTCCAAGAATTATAGAAATTATTGCAAGCCCTGAATGTAAATGAAATGAATGATCATTAAAAGGATAACTGGCTACATTTTTCTAAATTTAATTTTTTTTTTTTACTGACAAACATGAGAATGTTAAATTAAAGAACTAAAAACCTATCTAAACTATTTTTTTATTTTATAATATGAATTCAGTTTAATGGGTTTTTTTTATATGCATAAAAACAGCTGAGGCAAAAAGTGTGTGTGAACCAAAATCACAAACAATAAAATAAACAGGAACATATGTATGGGGAATGAATCATCTTAAACATAGTCATGTGGGATCAGTATAAAACACAGCACTCTTTCATAAATCAGTTTTCCCATTTTTCTGCTCCCTGAACAGCTGCTGCCCTGCATGTAAGTAATTTTTCCACAACTGTCAAGCATTCATACACCCACATATACACTCACTCATTCTTTCCAAAAATTGTAATTTTTGTGAGAATATATTGTTTTTATTTTAAACAGGAAAATATTTGTTTTATTTGTCCATTTATATCTTAAATTTTTGTTGTCACTTATTAGAGAGTTAGATGTGACCACAACATGTGACTGTCTGCACAAAATACAATGAATAAATATTTTATACAGTTTTAAAATGCATCATTAAAAGAAAAAATTAATCTGTGTAACATCCATCAATGAAACAAGCTTGATTTAAAATAGGATTGAGCTGGCGATATTCATTCAGCTATACAAATTTCAGTACATCAGATCCAACAGTTTTACTCAAAATGAACGCAGTATACTCTTTGATTTGCATGCACCAAGAGTTGTATGGGCACAGAGATATGAAACCAACTGATTATTAAATACAAGATATTACTCTACAAGAAGGAGCAATTTTCATCTTTCTTGTGTTGAAAGTGTTGAATTTCTATGGTATTTCATTCATTAAAGTTTTCAACTTAAAATTTTTTTGTGAAAAACAACTTCAAACCCTATCTTAAGCCCGACAAATTGACTTATTTTTTAAGACAGGGCTATTTTGATATGTTTTTCATGTTTTCAGCTGGAAGTGAAACAAGTTTTACAAATACAATTAAGAGATTGTCAGCTTTGAATATGCAGAAAAACAAGTGGCCATTGTTTAAATAGTGGAATAATTTAAAGAAATATACAATAAAAAATAATCTTCAGACAATAAAGAAATATATCTTTATAAAGAGAAAAGACTAAATTTTGTTTATATATCAATTTTATCAAAATAACCTAGAAAATAAAAGCGATATTAGCAGTTGAAATTGAAGGAAATGTCACGGTTTTGATGTTTCATCAGTGCCATCTAAAAAAATTCTTTTGGCCACCCACTGACAGAGCAAACAGGCTACAAACAATTTCACTTCAACTGTTACAAATGGGGTTGTCTTAAAAAAAACAAAAACAAAAAAAAACAACTGTTTCAACCTTAAGTGGCAAAAGCATTGGTTTCACTAAATAACTGATAACTTTTTTCCTTTATGTCAGTTATTTAGTGAAACTGAAACCAATGCTTTTGCCACTTAAGGTTGAAACAGTTTTTTTTTTTTTAAGCGTTTCACCCCAAGCAAGGCAGGAAGCCACTAGTACGCAAAGGGTTACAGAGAGTTGGAGTAAGAAAGGAAAGGATGAAGAGAAGGACAGGGGATAGATCAAGGCATCTGGAGACGTTAATTGACATTACATTTGAATAGTTGGAGATTATAGCTATCAGGGAAACAAGAAATGGGGAGGGAGTTCCACAGGCGAGAGGTGTGAGACATGAAGCTATTGGAGTAGAAGAGACGGCTACATTTAAGTTTTGACAGTGAAAGGGTGTGAGCAAGATGCCAGCCTAGTAGAACGCTTAACATCCTCAGAGCAGTTACCATAAAAGTATTTGTAAAAATGACGGAGGTGATGGCATGTCTGTGAGAGAGCAACTGCAGACGAGATGCCAGATAAGGGCCAATTACGTTGCATATCTGTCTCTGGATCTTATCAAGAACCTTGAGACAAACATAAGAGGCACCAGACCATATATGGCAGCAATACTCCATGCAAGGGTGAATGGCTGATTTGTAGATTTGAAGGATCAACTCTGGCGAGAAAAATTTCCTGGCGCAGCACAGGGAGCCAACTTTCCTTGCAGTGGACGAAGCTATTGACAATGTATTTGTTCCATTTCAGGTCAGCAGACAATGTGAGGCCAAGTAGTCGCAAAGAGGAGCTCTCGAGAAGTTGAGCATCAGACATTCTAAGTGGGGGGCAGAGATGGTTCTCTGTGGTGAGTAATAGAGAGCAGTTTTGTTTTTGAGGTGTTAAAGTTAACCAGCCAATTCCTGCCCCACTTCACAACCAATTGGAGGTCCTTTTCGAGACAAACGGACAGGTTGTATGGTATTTTCTATTTATTCACTCATAATTCTAAGGAAATCCCTTTAGTTTATGAAAATTTACAAGAACAGATTAGAGAGACTCAAGTGATCAAGAAACATAATTGTGAAACTCATTTAATCTTGGCCAATACAGGATCTCTTATAAGATCAATTTACGAACTGCATTTTTTTTTTATCTTTTAGACAACTTGTCTCAACTATTAGTTGCATTACATGACATTGCATCAACTGCTGATACCTTACTTTCAATTGTTATAATAGAGTAGTTGTTTACAAATAAGTTGAAGTGCATACAGTAATTTTGAATCATAACCTATATATCATCATCATGTTAGGCAAATTGTATTCATTTTATTTTTCTTATTTGTGAAACATGTCCGGAGCAGTAAGTGAAAATTGCAATTTTAATTTCAGACTTTGGAAAACAAATGTAATAACAAATTAAACAGTGATTCTTCTGAGTCAGACTAGTGAGAGATGAGGAGGCCTTGGAAATGTGAGAACAAGTGTAGATGATATTATTGTTGAAGCAGCAAAAAAGTTTGTTTTCAGCCTTAAAAAAAAATAAAAAATAAAGGCAGAATGTCTTAATCTTTCTATTAAAGATTCTTCCCATTTTTCTTTTATCAGCTCCTTAGGTGACAGTTTCACAGCACATACAAAGTTAAAACACTATTTCTTTTTTATCTTACACACACACACACACACACACTTCATCATTACTTTTTTACTTGATGATAGTTGAATTTGTAAACAGTTATCTTTCAAAAAATTTACAAAAATCACACTATATTGGACAACTTCAAGACATTCCCTAACAGAACATTGTCAGCTAATACACTGAAATAGAAATTCCCCATTTTTTTTTTTAACATAATAAATATGCACAAGTTTCATGGTTGTTTAACATCCTATTTTCATGTTAGAAGCAGGTGTGATTTCAAATTTTGTGTTTCTTTTTAAAGCATATATAATAAACAAGTATGAGCATAAATGTGAAGGAGTGAACATATTTTAGATTTATGCAAGATCCTGATTTGAAATTCACTCACATAATAATGATTCCAATTATAATAATGAAATAACTTAAGAAACATATTATATATATATATATATATATATATATATATATATATGTATGTGTGTGTGTGTGTGTGTGTGTGTGTTTGAATAAAAGTAGTTGAAGGTTTGCTGTATGAACAATCCAAGTGTCTCACTTGAATGAGTTGCCATATGGTATAAGTGATAGACATGACACTTTGACTACACCTTGCAGGTAGTCAATATGCTGTGATATGCTTATGCCCCTACACTCATCTCGACTCAAATGAGGCTGAAAAGTCCTCATTCTAATTAATGCTAGAGTTGGAAGTGACTTGTTGACCTGGCATTGCCTAAGGAGGTACTGAACAGGAAAAATGAATAGCAATCATCAAATGCTTCTTGTGTTCCAGAGTTTCAGCTTCACATTGTGAGCACACAATTCCAACATATAGGTGATTATGTAATGGCTTGGATGCACCCAGGGTCTCGCCAATCACACTTATTTGACTACGTTATAATGTGCAAATGTAATATGCAGGATGTCTATAATGTAAGATCTCTAGATGTGCAGACTGTTGGATCAACAATGCACTTGTATGTGCCAAAACTACTGTGAAGAAGTTTGTTGTTTTATTTTATATATATATATATATATATATATATATATATATATATAAATAAACACTCTTTATTTTCTTTTTCTCCTCATAATGTGTCAGTAAGAACCAGGTGCAGACATAGTAAAAGTGTTTAAAATCAATACATTTAGTTGTGCCCTATTGTTATAAATCCAAATACTACAAGCTTATACACTACAAGATTATTTTTTAGTAGCATAGTTATACTAGCCTTAATGAACACTCATCCATGATATATGTTATATAAATACAACTACACACATATCTACACAAAATCAGCAACACCTGTTACCTTTTTTCTTTCTTTCATCTCATTCATTCCTATAATTTACTTTATAAAATTCTTTTTTTTTTTCCAAGATGAATTTTTACAACTTATAATAGAGGTAATTTTTTTTTTTTTAAATTCATGTAAAAGTAAAAAAGGAAGTATAATCATCAAGGGAGGAAAGGTAATGTCAGTTGGATACACCTGATATTACCTTAATCTTAAATAACAAAGAAGTAAATCAAATAAAACCTCTTTTGTAACAGCTGTTACCTGTGATTTGAATAGATGAAGAGTAGGTGTCAGTCAGTCACTGAGTTATTTATTCATTCAGGAAGGATTTAGATACATGATTGTATATGTATATCCCACATACAGATATGTCTGTAGATAACTTTATAAGTATATCTATATATAAAATGTGCAATTGAGCACACATCCCTTATGTGAATGCATTGCTTTTTAATAACTGTTTTTTTTTAAATGCTTTTGTGATGAAGACTAAGTTTCGCTATGATGCATTACATATTACAAAGTTATAAATGATAATGTGTGTACATATAACTTATATCAGTAAAATGAATGAGAAGTGTCAAGGTTAATATTTAAAAAAAAAATAAAAAAATCCAATTCAATTATTCTAAATAGTATCTAGAAATTTTGGATTGAGAAAAATCATTTCCTTTATGCATAAGTGACCATATTTACAATTTTTACTTGTGCATAATCTACATCAATACATATCTACTAAGTAACTGCTATAGCTTGCTTTCAAATCATAAAAGTGAAAAATAAATAATTCTTTCTGTCTGAATTTTTAGTATGCGGAGTTACCATTATTTACATTCAGACATCTTCATTATCATAACATTTCGCCTGTTGTGCACTTCAACCTTCTTCTGGGTAACTTTCAGGGAATTTTGAACTGAACTCTTTATTTAATCTTTGAGGGTAGATTGTTTTTGGTCTGCCGTTCATGTCAAAGGTTATCTTGTTCATATTTAGTACTGCCCAGTTATTGTGTGCCTTTGTCTGCACTACCTGGCCCAAGGAAGGAACATCAAATTCACAAAATAACACACTAATTCACTAGGCTATTGTCCTGTAAATTAAATAAAGGGTTCAGTCTAAAGCTCCATAGAGATTATCCTGATCAACAAACACCTGCAGATTTGCGATGATAATATCAAACATGAAAGCAATATATGAAATGTAAAACTCATTCTTCTGAGTCAATTTTTAAAATTTTAATTCATTTCGGACATTTTTTAAAAATATCTTAAATAATAAAAAAAAATATCTTAAATATAAATTATCTCAAGAAACTTAAAACTTTTTAATAAAGATTAAAAAATGGTGAGATAAAATGATTTCAGTAACTGTAAAATCTGTAATTTGGCAGTGGATCATATCAAATGCACAATTATACAAAGTTGTATGCTTTATTTAGTTTAGTAAAATGAAAAGATTTTTGAAGAGATGCAAAATCAAAGAAATGATGTGTCTACAACTCAAACATACAATATTTACAGGATTATATATGTATGCAACACATACACTTACAAGCATGTAGATAATTATCTACATAAAGTTGTACTTTGCCACAAACACACACATACCTGGGAGGTAAACATAATTTTATATCTATAAAATACATTATTTGAAAAACTTGACTGTTTTGAAAGTACTTTTAAAAATAAAGAAAATATACAATACAATATGAGCCAATAGGTTAACCTAGAAATAAATTTTTCTTTAAAGGGCTGAACAATATACAGGGTAAGTGAGGGGGGGATCAGAATTAAAAAAAAGATACAGTAACATGTCTAATAGTCATGACATTTCAGACAGCAAAAACTCATCATCGCATTATAATCATCACAATTTCAAATTAATGATAATAATAATAACCAACATCAATAAAATTAAATAGAAAATAAAATTAAATAGAAAATAAAATTAAATAGAAAATAAAATTAAATAGAAAATAAAATAGAAAATAAAATTAAATAGAAAATAAAATAGAAAATAAAATAGAAAATAAAATTAAATAGAAAATAAAATTAAATAGAAAATAAAATTAAATAGAAAATAAAATTAAATAGAAAATAAAATTAAATAGAAAATAAAATTAAATAGAAAATAAAATTAAATAGAAAATAAAATTAAATAGAAAATAAAATTAAATAGAAAATAAAATTAAATAGAAAATAAAATTAAATAGAAAATAAAATTAAATAGAAAATAAAATTAAATAGAAAATAAAATTAAATAGAAAATAAAATTAAATAGAAAATAAAATTAAATAGAAAATAAAATTAAATAGAAAATAAAATTAAATAGAAAATAAAATTAAATAGAAAATAAAATTAAATAGAAAATAAAATTAAATAGAAAATAAAATTAAATAGAAAATAAAATTAAATAGAAAATAAAATTAAATAGAAAATAAAATTAAATAGAAAATAAAATTAAATAGAAAATAAAATTAAATAGAAAATAAAATTAAATAGAAAATAAAATTAAATAGAAAATAAAATTAAATAGAAAATAAAATTAAATAGAAAATAAAATTAAATAGAAAATAAAATTAAATAGAAAATAAAATTAAATAGAAAATAAAATTAAATAGAAAATAAAATTAAATAGAAAATAAAATTAAATAAAGAGATAAATAAAAGAAAAAATTTAAAGAACTTAAAAATATAATTAAGATAATACTATCAATAATACTAATATAAAAACAATATTAATTAATAATTTAAAACTATAAATGATATACACAAGACAATCACATAAATGACCATATACAAAAATGTGAATACACATACATGTTAGTACCCATATAAAACAGAATCAACACTTCAAGTGTATATCCCCAAAGTCAATGATTTTAGGGTAGGTATCTACATGAGATACCTTTAAAAAAAAAAAAAAAAAAAAGCGCATAGTCTGATGAAAAAGACGTCAAACTTGACGAAAAGAAAATTTTATCACCAAAATGTTTATGTTACTATTAAGAGGAAAGAACAAAGTAATTTTTAATTATTTTTAAAATTTTTTCTGCCTTTATTACAACATTCTAACTTTCGATTGAAAAACCTTGTTTCTCGTCATCACTGGAACTCTAGTAAAAATAACATGGCGAATTTTTTATCCATTTTTTTTCTTATGACACACATTAATTTTGAAAATCTTGCAAAAATAGAAATAATTGTCAGATTTTAATGAAACTTTCAGAAACTATTCAGGAATGATGGAAATTATTATAAATATGTTATTTTTTTTTTTAAAAGTCATTATAAATATATATATATATATATATATATATATTTATTTTACCCCCCCCCCATAAATAAATTAATAAAAACTCTAAAAATTTATGGTCGAAGCACGCAAGTCATTATATTACTTAAAAACACAAGGCTTTGAGGAAAGTAAATCATGTTTTGTTTTTTTAAAAATCCATCCTCATAAACCTAAAATCAGCTCTGAATTGTAACATACAAAACCCAATAAAACAAAGATACTATTTAATTTTAAATGCTTTTAGTTGCTTTTATTTGTTTTTATCAATATGCATAATATTGTCTGAAGGCAAAAAACTTTTTTGATGAAAAATGAATTTTTAAATGAATTAATTATTATTTCATAAATTATTTTTACATAAAGTTACTAAAAGTTGTTAAATATTCTGAAATTAGTGATACTGTTCAATCCTTTATGTTTTTTTTAGGTACCTATATCTGTACAGATTATAAATAGCACAAGGTTTTTACAATCAACGAACCATCAATGAGAATAATCTTACTGTTCTTTGGCCTATGTGTCAAAAAAAAAAAAAAAAAAAGTTAAATCAAATGTACGGAGTACCGGAAGAAACAAGATACAATAAAAACATCACTAGACTTGATTTGTACGGCACTGTTAACGGCCTTTACATTTATATAAATTTACTTTAAAAAAATTATAATAATTTCCATCATTCCTGAAACTTTCATTAAAATCTGACAATTATTTCTATTTTTGCAAGATTTTCAAAATTAATGTGTGTCATAAGAAAAAAATGAATAAAAAATTTGCCATGTTATTTACTAGAGTTCCGGTGATGGCAAGAAACAAGATTTTCCAATCAAAAGTTAAAACATTCTAATAAAGACAGAAAATTTTTTAAAAATAATTCAAAATTACTTTGTTCTTTCCCCTTAATAGTAACAAACATTTTGGTAATAAAATTCTGCTTTCGTCAAGTTTAAGGCTGTTTTTTCATGCTATGCCTACTTAAAAATAACGAGGTAAATGAGTTGTTAACGTAAAAGATAAATTGTCACTTATGACCTTCCGTACTATAAATTTCCGCATGTAACATGTCAGTGCGTGAGGAAATCACACACATCACTTGTCAATCAACACTGCAGTTCAGACCGGCTTTATCCCATTTGAAAGAATATGTTTTCAACATAGAAAATAAGCAATCTTTGTTTCAAAATATATTAAATAAACTTTATAATTTCTAATTTTTTTAAAATTATTTAAAAAAAAAAAAAAAAAAAAAAAAAATTCATAATTGATTTTTTAAATGAATTTTAAATGGCAACATTCACTTTTGTAAACAAAAGTTTAAAAAATGGCTGACGATCAATTTTCTGTCAATTTTTCTGATTCAAAAAAATTGAAGATTTTTAACAAAAATTTTGGACATGCTAGAAATTATTAAAAAATGTAAAAAAATTTTCAAAAAGTACTTTGATCTTTCCTTTTGATAATAACATTAACATTTAGACAATAAAAAATTATTTTCATCAAGTTTAAGGCCTTTTTATTCATGGTATGCTATTTTTTTATCGATCCCATAAACATACCTATTTTAGGGAATTTTAAATCTGTTCTTGTGTGTACACTTGAAGATAAGTTGATTCAATAATTGGTTAACATTTTCATATTTGATCATTATGATTTTCTCTTGCATGCATAGACTGAATCTGTCCTGGAAGTTGTTGGGAGTCTGAACCTGACAGATGATATCCCATTTAATTTGTAGGGTGAAACCTCCATCTATAAATTTCCAATGTTTCAGTAGAGCAGTTTGGTGTCAAAGGGGCAATGCCGGTGATTGTAAAGTCTCTGTTTCCAACTCCCAGTAGATATCCCTATGTATACTTTTTTATCATTGATATTTTCTTTTGGAAAAATGGTACCTTGTTATACTACATTAAATAAAATAATTTTTTTATTTTATTGATATTATTATTATTATTAATAATTTGAAATTGTGATGATTATAATGTGATGTGTTTTTGCTGTTCGAAATAACATGACTATTAGACATATTACTGTACCTTTTTTTAATTCTGGTGACCCTACCACTCACCCTGCAATATTAACTTATTCAACCCTTTATGGAAAAGGGTATTTCTAGGTCAAGCTCTTGACTCATATTTAATTCTTCCTTCTTTCCTTTCTTTTCCCTCATTCTTTCATAAATTCTTTTTTTAATTTTATATTGAAATTTTTCTTTTTCTTCCTCTTTTATTATAAAAAAAATTTCCTTTTCCTTTCTTTTTGTATGCTCCCTCTTCCTTTAGCCTGGACAAATTGATATTATTTCTAAAAAGCCCTTGGTCTGAAGAGATGAATATTTAAATATATTCATGAAATACATTATAACCAAAATGGATTTTTAAGGAATGTCTTTACTTGTATTGCTGTTACTTACATTGAGCTCTCTTTGAATTAATGTCCTCCTTGGAATTATCCTACTAATTACCAATTGATATATATATATATATATATATATATATATATATATATATATATATATATATATTTATTTGCTGCAATAAAAATGACAAATCATAACCCTCCACAGATTTCTTTGTTATTTGTGAACTGCCATCACTTTTGGGAGAAGATAATGGAATAGTTTCCCCACTTTGCCTTCTCTGTGGTTTGGAATTAGAGTTTCCTTCTCTTAGGCTAGTTACCAACCAAGACTAAAGAGCCTAGTCTACCCTACTAATCAATTCCTAGATTGAGGGATAAAAGATTGATTCATGCTTTTCGTTAGGGCATTTGTGTAAAAGTGAACACAGCAGGTTAACTTAGAATTTGAATTTGACTTGCTGATTCTACTTTTCATGCTGATAAATTTTATACAGACAGCACATTAGTATTAATATAAAGTTTGGTTAAATTAGAAACAGTAAAAGCTTTGTAATCAAAACTAATAGGCTGCAGAAATGAAATAAATTTGTAACAATATTGTAGAAGATATACACGTATCTATTCCTGTTAAGTAGTAATCATTCATTCCATTTTCTCTTAATGTCCATGGCATCTATGGCAATGGTATACAAGTCACATACATATTCACATTGTTATTTTGATAGGCACTACCTGTTATCAAATGGTTTTCCTTTGCTTTATAATTATTATATTATCACTTTGGAGGAAAGGATAGAGTAGGATGTGAAAATGCAAGTTTATATTTTCATCGGCATTTCAGAATTGTATAAAAACTTACTATAGAGATATTAGTAAACTTAATGGTAAAAATAAAGAAAAGAAAGTTTAAAATAAATCTGTTTTATGAGGTCATTAAGAAACAATTTCTAGTTGTATGTTATTTTATTTAAAAAAAAAAAGAGAAATACTTGAATCCTAATTGGATTAAAGACCAGCTAGCCATCTCTAATTACTTCAAGATACACAATATATGAATGTTATTATATAGAGCCAATGACATTTTTAGAACAAATTTCCATAATCTTCAGTAACATCTACAGTTTTGAAATTTTGTGAAATAAACAGGTGGAACATGCTGCCCAAATATGATCTGAAACTGTATAAGGTAAGTGTCTCCATGATGTCCTTTATATACACAGTGTTGTCTTTTGTCAAAAATCAATGCATTTTTACCAAAATAAAAGAGTACTCTAACTCAAACAAAACTTTCTCATTTCTAATCAAACTGATTGAAAGTAAATTGTATCACAGGAAGCAAAAGCTATTCTATAACTGACCATTAACAAAGGACAAACTCAGAGGGAAAATGATTAAGAATTCACAGAAAAGAAATTAGTATAAACTTACTGTTATAAGAGTAATGTTTGTTATGTCTCACAAACAAAAGAGTCTTAAGGGCTAATAGGGACATATATACCTGACAATAAACTGAGAAAAGATCATCACACACACACAGAGGTCAATGTAAAAAAAAAAAAAAAAAATCGTTTGAGAGAACCAGTTTAATGGTAATTTATAACCAGATTATTTTTCAAATAACTTTACATGTTAACTTTTTTTTAAAAAGAGATTTATGATTTTATAGTAGATCAGATTTTATTTGTTAAAATCTCTCGTGTATACATTTTTTTATACAAACAAAAACTGAAAACCACAAAATAAGTTTGTTTTATCGTCTTGTCTTGTTTTGCTTTTTTTTCCTCCGAGGGATATTTAAATAAAAAAAATGTAAAAGAAAATGAAGATCAGTGAACTGAAACTGATATAGAACTAAGTTTCACACCTTGCGACTCTCTGCTTTATGCAATACAATATAGTCTAAAAATAAAATTACTTCTTACAATTCCCAAAATCAACAAGGAGAAACCTTGTCCATTATGTTAGCAACAAGTGCTAACATAATGGACTATCATTTTATTTACAAAATCTTTTTTCTCCATTTTTTAAAGAAAAGAAAGAATAAAAATTAATAATAGAATATATTTTTGTTATGTCTAACCTTCTTACCACTCTCCTATCTGTGTTCATTCACATTGACGCTTTTTCTTTAGTATCGACTGCCACCTCTCTGGATCCACTTGACACCTGATATTCTTTCTATTCCCAGCTTGGTACAACCATAATTATCCAGAATCTGAAGATGTAGGTTCTATTTGGATGAATGAGACGCTATTTGTTCTGATCATCACACACACACACACACACACACACAAAAAAAACATTGGGGGGGGGAGGCACCTGCCTTTGTGGCCTACAATTTGGAGAAAATGATTCTATTTGTAGGAGAGACTGGAAAAGCAGTTTGTATAAGATACTTCTACTATTGTTGGTAGGAGTGCAATAAATGAAAGTACAAAAATAAATCAAGAGATTACACAAAGCAGGTAAATGGTTAGCATCAAGTTCAAATAACAATGAATGAATGAAGATTTCATGTACTAAACTCACAACAAAGGAAATGAGAGATTTGAATTAAAACTCTTACATTAAACAGGATAAGTTTGTTTATCCAAAAACTATTTAAAAATTACAATATCACATCAAAAAGAGGTTTGAAATTTTATTTCATAAATATGAAATATTTTCATCATTAAGCTCCAGATTTATTGATTTAATTATGCACATATCTATTGGTAAACTACCCAATACTAAATATTTAACTGTACTTCTAAAGCAATTGTTACAAACGGTATATCTTCAGTAACCTAAGTACATTAGATATTTTGTAAAACCTGCATTACCCAAACAGCAAATTTTCAGAAAATCTTATAATTAAAAAGAGAACGCACTGCCTTAATGCCTTTGTACTTCTAAATACAAAAACTATTATAGATAAACAAAAATACTTCCTCTTTTTTGTTTTAGTTTTTTTAAATACCAGCATACAAGTTAAACTTTGTTGACTATTGTTTCTATAATTCATGAAAAAAGCAATCAACCTCAGAACAGTCTATATAGATTAATATTACCTGGTTATACAGAAAGTATATTATTGTCAAAGAAAGAAAATTCTTGATGATAAAAAAAGAAACTCCAGAAGAAACTCCAGAAGAAACTCCAGAAGAAACTCCAGAAGAAACTCCAGAAGAAACTCCAGAAGAAACTCCAGAAGAAACTCCAGAAGAAACTCCAGAAGAAACTCCAGAAGAAACTCATTAGATTTGATGAAACAGTCAAAGTATATCATACTAAAATTAAAAAATAATCTTGTTTCTGTCATGTACATTTATACATAACAAATATTAAGTAACAGCTAGTAGTAATCAACCACTGTCAAATTAACAGGCCTCTTTCCAATTTTTCATTCATTCCCCCCCGACCATTTGTGAGTTGGTCACTATTGCCAGATTTAGTAAACAACTATTTTAATAGACTTCAAGTTCTAAACATGGTTGCTAGTTTCACTTTCCAGGAAAAATGACATGCTATGATAACAAGAGGAAAAAAGAAAGAGGTTAAAGGCAACAGGAATCAAGTTTCTCCAATCTGTTATCCAATACACGTACAAATGCCAATCACCAAATGAAGATTTGATACCATACTAAAGTCTTTTAATGAAAAGCTATTGCAAACCTGTTTGAATGGCTATGAAATAAACTTTGTACTGAAAAGCCAATTAAAATTTGAAAAGAATGTTTTCTAATAAACTGTGATTATTGCAACCTCTCATGAGTAAGGTTCTCCCATTTTTTAGGTTATTTTTATTCAGAAAGATGGCAATCATGGCTCTCAATGGCTTCTTTTCCTATGAATTGTCAAGACTGTTCTTGAGAAAGACAGTAGAATAGATTCCAGTTATTTTTCCATGATTTTAAATCATTAGTTGTCCTAGCAGATGGGGGGGGGGCTACCAAACTTGGAGAAGTCAGTTCTATTTTATCCATAGTTGATGTTGATGGGGAGGGAGAGATGATTTCATGCCTTTCCCAAGAGCATTAATATGAAGTGAATTCAATAGCAATAGATGAAACTTGAACTTAACCTACTAATTCCATTTGGTACATTAATAACTGTTTCTCCAACTTCAAGAAATGAATAATTGAAACTACTACTTAAACAACTACACCAACAGGTATAGAACTAAGTGTATTTACAGAAAATGGACTGAGTCCTTTTCTTTCATTTTGTGGTTTGAATAAAGTCTCAATTTTATTTAGAGTGTTTTTTCAACACAGTTGCAGAATTCTTTGCACATTAATAACTAAAATTATATTTCCTTTATTCCTTTATATTGATTATCCACATTTATGTTTCCTTCATATTTTCTTACTATTAATTTTAAGTTTCTGTTTATTATAGTATTTTTTAAAATGATTTCAATTAGTAAAATTTATTTTGTTAAAAAGGGCATCAGTTGACATTTTTAAGTAGTTGGCTTCATGACTAATGAGAACTACTTGCTGTTTAAATAAACTATGTTTGATATTAATTTTTTTTTCAAATCAAGCAAACTAATCTGAATAATAAGTATTATTAGAAATAAATAAAAGGTGCCCCTACAAAAATGTGTACACTGTGGCTAATAAATTGCTATGTTTATTCTTTTAAAGTTTAATAAAAAAATTATAAGAGTAAGTATAAAAGAACTGGTTTTAAATTCAAATAGTGCCTAATTCTAATGCATTCAAAAATGCCTAATAATAGTTTTGTACATTTTTAGGACAACCTGTTGCTTAAATTGGTTGCTCCCCTTATCAGTAAGAGCAACCTTTCTAACTTTATTTACCAAGGCAATCTGTGTCCACTGTGGCACCTGATAGTGCTGAAACAAATGTGAATGTTAATATCATAGACAGAGTATATGAGAAACAAGGAAGTTCTAAAGAGAATAGGATCTATAAAGAAACAGTCCTTTAACATTCACAAGATATACTAAAAGCAAGTAAAGGAAAAAAACAAAACAAATGGAGAAACAAATACCACAAAGATAAAATATCGTTGAGAGCAAGAAAAGACAGAAAATTACAGAGTCATGATTACTCACATCAGATCATATATATATATATATATATATATATATATATGCGCGCACACACACACACACACACACATTGGCATTGATAGATTACAAGAAAGAGAGCAAGCTGATGTTTATTAAAATTCTGATAGTTAGCCCTTAATATAATCAAATACAGGGTTATTCAAAAAGAATGAACTGATTTCATGATGCATTACTTCAGTTCTCAAGCATCGCCATGGAAGGAGTCAGTGACCATTTGAAAGAGAAATTTTCTAAGTTTGAATGGCTGCCACAGCGGCACTGTAGTCACATCATATCCACAGCAACGTTTAGTTGTTTGTTTGCCTGCGAAATGCCAAGTCCTCAGCAAAAAGCATTCTATACAAATACAGTTGTCATGGGGCAGCATGCTTTTCAAAGACAATTCAACATTAATCCACCCTCTCCTAAAAACATTCAATAGTGGTTTAAACAGTTTCAAGAGAGTGGGTGTCTGTGTAAAGGAAAAAGTTCAGATGACCACGTGTTTCGGAGAAGCAAGTGGTGAGAATCCGTGCTGATTTGAGGGGAGTCCATGGAAGTCCACAAATCGAGCTAGCTGTGAGCTTGCAATCTCTCAATCCACTATCTGGTGTGTGCTAAGATGTCTACATTTGAAATCTTACAGACAACACCTCATTCAAGCACTTACCAAGACCTTGCCCTCTGTGCAAGATCCACAAGACCTCACCATGTGTGATTTTTTCTTGTGGGGATACATGAAAGGTCACGTTTATGTTCCACCGCTACCCATTAACCTTGATGACCTTAAACATTCAATATCAACAGAAATCAACTCAGTGGATAATGATATGCTGATATGTATCTAGAAGGAATTCTCTTATCACACTGATGTTACCCATGCTGCAGGTGAAGGCCACATTGAATGCTTGTAAGACAGGAAATAAGTTTATTGTGAGTAGAATACTTGTGACTTGGCAGGAGTTTTCTATTGCTTTTCATTATTAATATATTGCGTAATGAAATCGGTTCATTCTTTTTGAATAACTATATATCTGAAAGTAACAACAGCAATTTACTTATTTGCAGGTATTTTCAAGAAAACTGATCTACTGAGATTTAAATTTTATGTAAAAGACAGTAGCATACAGTGTGTGAAAGTTTTGTGTTTTTAAAAGTTGTCTACTACACTCACAATAAAAACAACAAAACTTAAATTTCTCCAATTTCTCTCAGTTAAGACATCCAACCTTGCAAACCAATTGGCAACAGATGGTTAAATGTGCAAGTGATTTACAAAGAAAGAATGAAACAAATAATACAGAGTGCAGGGTTTAGAAGAGAGGACCCGTAAAGAGAGAGAGAGAGAAATCAGGGATGAAAGGGTTGTTGTTGGGGGGGGGGGTGTAAAGTAGAAAGGGATTTGCTAATATGCGCAATGTGACAATTGTGTTGCTGATATTTGATACAAGCAGAACACACAATCACTTCAAGAACAGCAGACAAAATGCCAAATACCAGACATCTGATTTGTTGCTTTTACTCCTCCTCAGACAAGATGAAATATTTGTCAAAGTAAAAAGAGGTTACAGCCACTTTCTGTACAAGAGGAGATTATTTTAGATTTATCAGATATTATCAGATGGTGACTTTTTCAAACCAGTGTTCCCAAAAGATGTTTTAAGGTTTAAATTAAAACATCATTATCATAAGAATGAATTTATTTTTTTATTAATGTAACAATTTAAAATGTAAAAATTGCTTAATGTTATATAATGGGTTAAAAAGACTTTGAGAACTGCCCAAGTGAAGTGATTTGATGTTATCTCAACGTGTAACATCAAGTACAATATTTAGATATTTAAGATGATTTCATACTTTCTCAACTGCGACATACGAAGAAGTAAAGCAGACGAGCACAATGTATTGAATGATATTGGGTGCTTGTTTTTCCCATAAATACTGTACAAACACATGATGGCAGTGGTAGTATCATTACAAATACTGATTGTTAGGGGTTAAAGTCTTTTGAATTATGTACAAAAGCTATGTAGTCAAATGAACTTAGCAGTCAGTTGAATGAAAAATTTACTTGTACATGAAAACTGAAAATATTAGTTGATTAAAAGAACCACCCAAACAAAATTTGCTCTAAGCAAGACAAGCATGGTTTGAGATTGCTCACTACCTTTGGAAGAAGTTGTAACCTCAGATCAATTTTATTCTACCCAATAATGTTGATTCTTACAATTTTAAGAGATTTTTATTTTATTTTTGACAAATGGGAGAAGCAACTGCTTTTAAAAATTTTCCACAAACTCAGAAATCCATTTTTTTTTTCTACAAGTTTTCTTGTTAATATCTTCCCTTTTAAGTTTAGAACTTTCGTACCTTATAGAAGTACTTGCTAACTTTTTAGGAGTACTAATAAATACATAAAAATTATTTGAATATGTACCATAGCTTAACTTCTAAATACACTTTTTAATGCTAAAAAGCTGTCTGAGTAGAATTTACTACTTATCAAAGGAACACAAAGGGAATGGAAATGATTTTCCACCATGGCATGGTGGGTCCCAGCTGGTGGAAACAAAGAATATAACTTGTTTGAACACCTGCCATAGTAATAGTGACAGAGAAGTAAGAAGCTAGCGATGTTTTGTCTGTGGAATAAGGGTTGCAGGGTGAAGAATAATTCATCATTCACAAGGCTATGTAAATTGCTTTTAAACTCTGTTGAGTCTGGATAGTGAGAAGTGGGCAGCACAAATATGTGCTTGGGTGATGAATTACTATTTTTGTTAAGACGTAAGTGTTAGGTTAGAGGAGAGATCAGCTGCTATGCATTGGTCATCCAGATATTTGGAAGTGCACCTATACACTGATATTATCTGCATATATATTTACTATGGTTCTGAGAATGTTCTTAGACAAATTGATAATATAGAGTAGATACAGGATAGGATGAAGGAGATGCCTGCAGTACTTCAGAGGAATGGATTAATGACAACATTTATAGACCTATCTGATAGGAAAGACTTGATAACAGAATTCTCCCATAGATTCCATAGCTGATAAGTTTGTGTAGCAACTTCCTGTGCCACACCTTGTCAGAGGCCTTCAAGATGTCTAGTTGATCACTCTTAAAATGTTTTTATTATCAAGTGATTCACGGATTCTATTTGTGATAATAATTAAGACATCAGCAGTGGATCTAGAAGGGCAAAAACATTACTGTTTGTTGCTAAGGAGTTTGTTCAACTTTCTTGTTGATGATAGCTTCAAAAAGTTTACTAATGACACTAAAGAGGCTGATGGGGCGATACTGTGATGTTAACAGGAGATCTGTGTTCTTGTAAACAGGACGCACACTAAACATCTTAATTTTAAGGCTGATAGCTACTAAGACTAAATCTCTTGAAAAATGTTTCAAGAATTTATTACTTCAGAAATCTTCATAGACTTAACCAAAGATATGAAAAGAGAACTAGTTTGCTATCATCATTGCTGGCCTGTCACATTTCATGAAATCCTCTTACACACACTTATATGCATATTAGCGTTTTTATATCCTAAAGGACATTATTTTCTTTTTACTTTGGTTAAGATTTTTTTTTATTAATCAGGAATAATTTTGGGTCCAAGTTTCCCAGAGACCCAATGAGTAATCAGTGATAAATTATCCTAACATGACATAAAATAGCTGAAACTTTTCTCAACTATCAGTTTGCATCTACCACAACAGCAAATTTAAAAAAGATTAAGTCAACTTTTTCTTCATCTAGCCTTACTTCCTTCTTTCTCTTAGTGTTTCTCCATAGCCAATAAATCTAACAAGGCAAACACAATGCATATTCATGATCAATATATCTCTCTAAGTAACTGACAGCAAATAATACAGCATAAAATGAAACCGACCAGGAAAATGTGACCTTTATGACTTTAGCAATATGACAAATGAAAAAGGAATGCACAATAGGGTTACCTATTTGAAAATTTAATGACCATATTGTTCATTCACTGACTGATTTTTTTCTATTGGTTCAGAAAATTATATATTGGATGAAATGAGTAGGATTTGAGCAAAGAACTGGAATTTTCTGTAAGAAAAACACGGTACATCTTTGCCAAGTTAACAAGTCTCTGTATTTCTAACAATAACAAAAGTTTAGTTGTAATTTGTAAACAAACTAAGTATAGTTCTTGAACTATCAAAAGGTGTCAAAATGTAAGTGGGACAATCCTGTATAATTTGTCCTAAAATAATGCATCTCATATCAAAGAGAAACATAATTTTTTCTATTATAAAATAAAAAAAGCAGACATTTGCTTTAATATTGACAGGATTGATTTTTATGAGCAACATAAAGTTCACTGTATTTATCCCTACATTTTTTAAAGTAATGAAAATGTAACAGATCTCCTTTTTAATGAAACACTAGTTCTTCATATGATGCTTTGTTATAAATATGCTTTTTTATTGCGAGTAATATTAGATTTTGTCATTTTTGGTCATCCATACTTTAGCTGTCCTATGAGTTGCTCATAAATGTAAGTGGGCTTTCATCTTATAAGGAAATCTAAAATCATAGTGTAACTTTTGTACAAACATTGGCTTTTACATTATATGAGAGAGATTTCATTAGCTACCTTCAGACAATATATGGCAATTTCACAACATGCAAATATTAATTTACAAGATTGCTGATAAAGTGTCCAGAATAATTAATCCCAATGATTCAGATGAATATGATTTTCTCACAAAAAGAAATCAAAGAAAAATTCTTTTAAAATGCTGACATCAATTTATTTAACTCCAGCATCTTGTATACTTGACATGCTTTTTTTTTATAATTTATCTAATTATTTTGTCCAGGGAATCTGTTGCATCCTCATTTTTGTTTTATCCATTTCTTTTAGATTTTTAGATTTCTTCTAGGTGAAAGTTTGGATATTTTTTTGTGAAAATATAAGGGCCAACAATGTTTCTTTCCCCTTAGAAATTTTCAAATTATAGTAGAAAAATCTTTATCATTTGATAGTGATACCTAACAGTCAGTTAATACATTAAACCCTTATTTTATAATTTGCCAAGTTATTTTAGAAGAAAAATCAGAAAAAAAAAAAAAAACACCAAGCAAAGTTCAAGGATTCAATCACGTGCTCCAAAAAATAAACAATTCATGATGTGCCACCATGGAGTTAAAACAAAAAGAAAATCCTGTTGGTAATAAAAGATTTGATTAAAAATTATTATGCAAGTGAACAATACCCACACAACCTCAGCCATAGGGCAAACAGAGATGGAAACCAAAAGTAAGAAGGAAGAGAAAAAAAAAGTAAACAATGGCAGTTAAAAGTTTTCAATTTATTTTCATTATTCTGCAAATTATTTAGACCAATATTTGTTTATTAATCTTCAGCTATGTTCTTTGGCTTTCTTATATGAAGTCTTTGAATGTTACCCAATATTTTCACTTCTTCAATTCCTTATTGAAGAAGTGAAAATATTGGGTAAGAAGAAATAAGTTCATGTGAAAAAAAAAACAAAAAACAAAAACTTTCAGACCAGATGAAAACTATTCCAACCATAAAAAACAGCATATATAATTAGTTTTTAATGCAGAAGGTCTTAATAGTTAATTATTTTTCTTGCCAGCACTTTAGAGTTCAATTCCACATTGTAATTGTAAGTTTGTCAAATATATGTATCAATTCCCTTTTTTCCTAACTTCCAAGCTATCATTTTTGTAGTATATGACTCACCTTAGATGATGTGAGAATAGACTTTGCACTCAGTGTCACGCCAGACCATCAAAGAAGCTAGGTGTATCAGCAGGTTGACCTGAATGATAACCTAGATGCTAAGTGCAAATCCACTCTTGGCCAAATGTTAGTGGCTGCCCTTAAATTTGTATGAGAGGTAGATATATATCCTGGTGAGAATACAGAATCCATATTCAGAAGGGAGGCTGGGGTCATATGAATCCATTAATGGCAGTAAGTGACAAAGTCTGGAGTTAAATATATTTAATATTCCTTAGGAGGTATTTGGTCTTGTGTTTTCATTAATCTGTATAATGATAATGTTACATTTCCATCTCATTCCATAAAAAATGGTATACTTCCTTGTATCTCCACACATGTTCTAGTCAAATTTGATTTATGAAGAGGTCTAACTTTGAAAGATGGTTGTGCTACTGACATCTACCTTGATATTATAGCAACCAGAAATTCTTTAGATTTTATTGAGTTATCTCCAGTTATTCTGTTGCTTTATGATTATTTTAGAGCCCGATGTCATACAAATTGTTGGATAATTATTTATTAGGTTTTAACATTTGATGATGAGTGATGATTTCATCATGTATTGACAGCTTATGTAAGGGAAAGTTACCATACGGAAGGACAGAAGTGACATAATTATTTTATGTATATAGGTGAAGTTAAAGGTTTCTGAAATAAATATTGTAAAGTTAAAATTTTAATGTTACTGATGCTGCTGGTATTCAGAATTACAATTTTTCTCTTGATCAGTCTTTCAGTCAAATAGTTCATTTCCCTACTTGTTTTCATAAATAAATCTAGTCAACATTCTTCTTTACTTGATTCAATCCTTATCTTCTCTTCTTGCTCTTGTTGAGCATCAAAACTGTCCCTTGACAATTTGGATGATGCTGTAGTATCTGTTATTTCTTTTGAGTTGTATATTAGACAGGAACCTCATATTCACAAAACTTCTTTCTGTTAGCAGTGTACTGATTAAGATTCATTTCATGACATTTTTTGAGATGCCCTTTTGATTGATATTCTTAACATTCCCATTAAGTGCCACACAGGTTCCTTCTTTGTTTAAAGCCAGCAGTAATAGTTTTGTACCTTCTCAGAAATAACAGGTGAAGCCACAATCTTCTCATTGGTTCACACCAGCCTGTTCACTACTATAGCCAACAGGAATCACTTTTTCTGGCTGTGTGAGCATGAAAGTTCCAAACACAATAAATGCTTCAAACAGTCTAAGTTGTTGTTTACTGATAGAATGAGGCATCCTATAACCTCTAACAAGTTTGGTTCTTATCAGTATTGGTGGCTTTGTAATAGTGTCTTAAATAAGAGTAAGTCTGTTCACTCAATTTGAGGTGTTAACATCTGATAACACAATGTTTTGCTTGTAAATTATCTTCAAATTCTATTCTTTACTCATATGAAGTATCTTTGCCCAACTTTTTACCTAAAACTGAGTCTCTATTGAGTGATATGTATATAACTGTTCATGATTTCTGCTATAATCTCTAAACTGAATCCCCACAAAGTATGTAGACTTTATGGTATCCTACAATAGTCCTTAAGAAATGTGCTCCTGAACTGGATCCTGTTTTCTCAAAACTCTATAATAAATGTCTTGCTGTTTTTTGCAATCCTGTTTGTTAGAAATCCTTAGTCTTCAATTACCACCTGATCCTTCTAACTATTGGCCTTCTACCTTTTCTTGGTAGAATGCTAGAGGCTCTAATCAACTCTGAAATAGTTAAGTATCTCACTTCACAGAGACTTCTTTCAGATAAGCAATATGACACTCACTTCTCTAGGTCAACTGCTGATGTATTATATGTAGTATATGGATTATTGCGGAAAGAGTCTATCAAGCATTAGATAATAATGGTGAAGATTGAGCTATTGGTTTGGATATCTCAAAGGCATACCACAGGGTATGGTATACTGAAATTCTTCACAAGTTGAAAGGTTACAGTATTTTGGGATGAATTTTTGAACATGATTCAGTCTTATCAAATCATGAAATGAAAGTTGTTTTGAACAGTCACTCTTCTAGATATTTTTGCTAGAATGCAGGTGTGTTCTCCATGAAACTATGCTTGGACCTATGTTGTTCCTAATTTTCATCAATTACCTTCCTGATGTCATCAGTTGATACCTACTTGATACCTATGCTGATGACAGCTATTTAACTATGCTACTTGCCAGACTTGAGATGGTCAGTGAATTAAGTGATGTGAGATCCTATTTTGTGATGTCAAAAATTTTAATGATTGGAATAAATTGCAGAAAAATTAAAAAATTTTAATTAGTTATAGTAAAAAGAAATGTTGAGATTCAAACCAGTTGATAACTTACAATGAAATCATTCACAAATTTCCAACTTTGCTCACTTTACCATTTCTTTTACCAAACCTAATCACTAGAAGTTATCTAAATGCCAAAAATTTTATTTATTTAAATGTTATTCATCCAAAATTTTTACTTCCTTACAGAAAAATATCCACAACATTTCACTAACAAAATTTCCACCTGACTGTCAATAAATAGGTATCCGGCTTTGAAACAATGAATGTATTTAGAATTAATTTTTTACTTTTTCTATTTTTTTATACTACAGTTCACCCAATACAAGGCTTGAGAGCTACTCAAGGTACATGATTTTTGAGAATGAGCAGTATAAAGGGAAGTGGTAGGAAGTGAAAACTGATAAGTAGGATAGATACCAATTAACCCTTGAATTGTTCAGCAAAGTATCCACCTGAGAGTTGGGTCCACAAAGTAGCAGTTCTTGGGAAAAGGTCATCTGAGTGGAACTTCTTCACAGTTGGAATACAGAGGAAAATCGGGGGGGGGGGGTTCAGTGCCATGAAGAAGCATGGCATGTGCTAGTTGAACATTTACCATGAAAATAGCAATAGAGTAACAATTGGCTTATGATGTTGCATCTATGTGAAAAATGACTGCAGAATGGAAAGTCATCTGCAAGAATGTGTAAATGATTCTGAACTGTTATGGCTGGAAAGTGAGAACTGGGCAGTAATAGCCCATTTTTAGTCTAATCTGATTCTTGTAAAGATAAAGCATGGCAGAAGTGGTTTGGAACTTTCTGGAGCAATAGAATAAGCTGACCATTTTTTATGAGTTCTTTTTCTAATACTCCATCTTGCTGACACCCAGTAATTCTCAATATAAGTGATCAAGAGTGGCTGGAGAGTGTTTGGGTTGAGCACTGCCAGGGCCAGATCATAACTATATTCTAACGACTACCTATAGTCACATGATCAACTCCTGAAGGACTAGGAAGAATAGTAATAAACATATATACCCAATAATTTCTGTGTAAACATTAATATAAGGAAAACACAATTTCTCCTCTCCTGTGTTCCATGATGAATCAAATTTCCAAGTAAAACTGCTAGAATTACATTTGGTTGCCTCAAAACTCTGCAAGAATTCTTAATATTGTCAATGGGTTTGCAACCCCCTGTGTAAATAACATAAATAAAATTGTTGTTGGAAATTTCATATTAAATATTGGAATGTTTTGAAGGAAATAATAAAAACCAGTGTGTGCATGTGTGTATGCATGTGTGATCTTTGCTAGACAGGAATCCCACTAGAGAATGTTTCAATTAGTGCTGAAAGACTTCATTGTTTGATAAATCATAACACAGTGTAAGGTACTATTGTTTCAATCTACTAAAATCTCCCAGCAGGAAAAAAAACACCTCCACAACCAAATG
Organism: Acanthosepion lycidas; assembly: GCA_963932145.1. NCBI lineage: Eukaryota > Metazoa > Mollusca > Cephalopoda > Sepiida > Sepiidae > Acanthosepion > Acanthosepion lycidas. The sequence goes on from OZ010602.1 coordinate 68,922,031, forward strand.
ACCGAAGTAAGGATCCTGTGAACAACATTTAGGCTCAGTGAAATATCACAACTGCTGCTGATGATGGAAAAAAACAAAAAAACAAAAAAAAACTGATTTTCTTTAAGGTGCCTGGATTAAATTTCAAAGAAATAACAGTGTAACAGTGATTTTCTAAAAATGCTTTAATCTAATTTCTAGCAAAAAATGAAGGAAGATTATACACAGTAATTTGCAGTACATATTTTGAGCAAATTATTTCTATTTACCAAATCTAAAAATTATAGTAGAACATAATGTTCAGACTTTGGCATAAAGCAAATGAAAAAAATCAAAAAGGCAAGAAAAAGTATTTGAACACTCAGCAGATAAACATCTTGGAAAGGTGAAAATGCTTAATGAGCAGATAAAATAACACAATATTTCAGTTTTGCACATCTGGTATTTAGTGTCAGTATGAACACAGATCACTGATCCTGTTGGCTGTGTTTAAGGTACAGACCAGTTATGGAGTTATCATTGGCTGGAAATCAAGGAAAGAAAACTCAGATTATATCTAGACATTTTTCTGATGCAACAACTCTGATCATAAATCTGTTTTCAGTTTTGACAAATATTCTTGTAAAAGGTATTAATTTATGTGGAGAGAAATAATTTAAAAAAAAAAAAAAAAAAAAAAAAAAAAGAAATGCACATTTGTGTTGGAAAATGTTCAAAGCTGTAAAGTGAAGGAGTCAAACATTGTTATTGCATCAATAATGATGTAAAAATATTTCTGTGAAAGTATTCTATATCCTATCAATCTTGAACCAAAATTTAAATTCCAATATACTAAGTTGAAAAGTAAATATCCAATTGTACAGTTATAATGAAAGTATTTTTGAAGAAGCTTTCTGAGGATTGAAACCGAAATGTAACTTTTGATAGCATATTTGTGGACGTGTTCCAAGATTAAATAAATCTTGGATTAATTATAGTTAGCGTCTGTAAAATGAAAAGAGTGTGAATAATCTTCATGATAGAATCTACTGTAAAAATTCGTCTTCATTACTTTAATTAAATGTTACACTAATAAAGGCACTAATAAATAAATAATTAAAATTTTTTGAATAAATTTATCAGTTATTACCACAAATGTGTATTGGAAAACATATCTGTACAGAAATTAATCAGTTGTGTGTGTGAATAAAGACAAAAGGAAAATTTAACTACTGCATTTTGTCCACTCAAGGCAAATGTAAGGACTTTATTTTGCAAGTATCAATAAACAAAAATAAAAATGTTATATTTAAAAATTTTGAAAAACTAAGAAGTTCATAAATATTCATCATGTTAACTGGAAAGTCTAGGTAAATTATGGAGAATGCTAAGTGATGTAATTTAAGGTCTAATACATGAAAAGGAGGAAATGTTGAATTTTTTAAGCAATTAATGTTCAAATTATTTTTAGTAAAGAATAAATTTATGTATTACATACTTTAAATAACAGGATGTTATAAGTAAATCAACCATATGAAGATTCCAATCTGAGAGTACATGTAAATGTTTTGCTGTAGAAAGCATAAACGTGAAGTGCAAAAAAAAAAAAAAAAATGGTCCGACCAAAATGACCCCCCAATTTCTTGAACCCTGTTTGACTTTTATCAATCATAAAATGCAAGATGCCAAACATGAAAATGCAAAAGAACACAATAATTACAGCATTCAGAAGGTAAATTTAAGTCTTTATAAAAAGAGATATTATCTTAATCAATCCTTGCCACATATTGTTTTAACAATTTTTAAAGCCTCAAGGTCATCCTTAAGTCAAGATTTTCAGTACATGACCTTTCCTACTCAACATGTGTACTGTGAAATTCATGAATAGATGACTTATTCTGTCCAACTGAATCATTACTCATGTAGGAGAGAGTGCTGAAAAGTTATTGGGTTGATTTATTTACTAAAATCTGACCAAATTATTTTAGAAATGAATCATTACAAAATATACTAAAAGTTACTATTCATCAAAAGAATATAAGGCTTTGTTTATTATGGGATTGCAAGGGAGTCCTCTATTATGAGCTTGTTATATAGACTCAAAGGATTTGACCAAGTACTACCCAATTAAACCAAAAGGAGGCAGAAATTGTTGAAAAGTATCCAAAATTAGTTAAGAGAAAAGGCATAAAATTTTATAAAGATACAACTCAATACCATGTTTCTTTAGTGATCAGCTAAAAATAATTTCATTTTCAATCCTGCTGTAAACATCAGACACTGAAGCATTTATTTCAGTTTGTATAGTTTCCAAGAGAACAGCAAAAATCATGAAGAATAATTAACTGATAAAAATAGCAGTTGATTGAAAAATGTCAGAAGATATAAAATAGTAAATATGTTATTCAATACAGTTAATGATGAAAATTTTAATAAATATATCTTACTCTTATTTAATAAGCTGCTTGAATATTTTGGCCAACCTAGTAATAAAATGTAAATAGTCTAGGTTAGACAGGGTGAATTTATTTTTTTTTTTTTACATTGTATATAAAAAGGTTAAAGGGAAGAAATACAATAGCAAGTAGTGAAACCTTTTATGGGTTAAACAATGTTAAAAGCCAAAATATATATATGCTCCCATCCTATCCAACCAGATGGTGAGCTTGGACGTGGTGAGTTTGTTCACCAAGGTACCCACGGAGGAGGCACTCTCAGTAGTCAGAGACAGATTGACCTCTGACTCTTCCCTAGAAGAACATACCAGTATTCCAATAGATAATCTGATGGAGATGTTGACTTTCTGTACACAAACAACACACTTCGGAATGGGATCACGCATATATCGACAGGATGAGGGCTTAGCAATGGGCTCGCCATTATCACCAGCAATGGCGAATATATACATTGAATACTTTGAAGAAATGGCATTAGAATCTATATCTCTAAAGCCAGCTATATGGTTAAGGTACGTAGCTGACACCTTCATACTCTGGCCACACCGGGAAGACGTCCAGGTTCTACTGGACCATGTGAACTCAATAAGACCTTCAATACAGTTCACAATGGAGAAAGAGAGTAACAACACACTCCCATTCCTGGATGTACTAATATCTCGAACAGAGCATGGGTTCAAGACATCCGTATACCGTAAACCGACATTCACCGGACAGTACCTCAATTTCAACTCCCACCATCCATACAGCGTAAAGAAAGGGATCGTCCGTTGCTTACGACACCGAGCAAAAGTCATAAGTGGCGACCCAGAGATGTTAGATAAGGAATAGGTCAGTATAAGTAGTACCCTACAACGTAAAAACTACCCTGGGTACATGGCAGCAGCCCCCAAAAACTGGGATAGGCAGGTACAAGAGGAGGAGGAGGAGGACAACAACACTCGGAAAACAGTCTGCCTGCCTTATGTGAAGGGGTTATCAGAGAAAACCCTCGGTGTCTTATCAAGTGATGACGTTGAATGTAAAATAAATGGTTATATATATATATATATATATATATATATATATATATATATATATATATATATTAATATACAGACGTTTTGACTTATTCTGGTTTTTTAATACTGATCAAAAATTGCTAGCCCATTTCCACTAAGAATCTATACCAGAAACTGAACTCACTAAATAATGATAAATCCTCATCACAGAAATTCAAACAAAAACATTTCCTAAGTTAAATTTAAGAAAAGATTTAAAAAACCACTAAACTAATTCAGTTTCAGTTTTCCTGGTTTTCAGATGTTTAGCCTTCTCAAGACCATTTGTCATAAAATTCACTGAAAAACCCTTTGAGTTATTCAGGTAGAAAGGGAACAGGTTAAAATCATTTTGTGTCAGCCCCACTGTCTTCTCAAATGAGCAATGGTGAGAGGAAGAAGATCATTCAGGCCTTCAGTAATGGTACCAATATTCATACTCTGGCTTCCATCTTTAAAGGCCATTCAAAAACCATCAAGAGAATGGTAAATAAGTTTAAAAAAGAGAGAACAGTAGAGAGGAAAACTGGATTAAGAGATGACCATGAGAAGAGGGATAATCATTTCAAATTAGAGCTAAAGAGATCAATTAGAAAAGATCCAACTCAATTCATAAGACATTTGGCACACGAGAGACGAGTTTCAGCTATGACAGTCCAAAGAGCAATCAAAGAAGACTTGGAAATTAAATTGTATATGAAACCTGTGGGGTACCTTGTTACTCCAGGACAGAAAGTTAGAAGGTTAGAAAGGATGAAGATCCTCTTGAATAAGTTGAAAAATGATCCTGAAATTATATATATATATATATATATATATATATATATATATATATATATATATATATAGAGAGAGAGAGAGAGAGAGAGAGAGAGAGAGATATATACATACACACACACAATTTTTATATATATATATATGTGTGTGTGGTACTTATTGGAAAGTGCTCAATATCAGTGATAGAACTGACATATGTGTGTGCAAGAAAACATTATTCAGCAAACAAAATAGAATAATGGTCTGCGTGTTGACAGCGCAATAGACACAAAAAATATTCGCTACACAATCCAACATTGAATACACCAACCAAATGCATACATATGTACACAACGACACAGGGATTCACATATATGCCCAGTCCCACAGATGTTTATGTTTGTTTGAGCTCCAGTGAGTGAGTGTGCATCTGTGTGTATGTATGTTTGCATAAGTATGAGTGGCGTTCCACAGACAATTTTTCCTCTCACCTCCATAAAAACAGATATACACAACCAAATAGCGTGAAACCCAGGGTCACAAACTCACATCAATCCAACTAAATGTATGTGTGTGTGTGCGTGCATATATATATATATATATATATATATATATTATTTAAACTTAATTTCAATCCTTCATGAGCTTCCAATCCTTAGCTATGATTAATTAATGATGAACATGTCATTTTCATTTAAGCTTGGAGAGTAATTATACATTCTTATTGCTCAAAGTAGAGGCCAATAGTTTTATAAAAACACTCAGAGAATTCCAGTAAGATATCTTTAATCATTTCTAAGATTAAATAGTTCAAAGCTTAATTTAACAAATTGACAATTTTGCTTTTACCTGATTTGGACAATTTTGCTGTTATACCTGGTATGAGATTATATATATATATATATATATATATATATATATTCAGGTAAGATGAGAATAAACAGGGTACAATTCCAATGTTCATAACATTTAATTTAAAAGATGGCCCAATACAAAGTAGATCAATATTATTTATTTTAGGATATTACATTGAAAACATTTCAAAATTGCTACACAACTGCAGTCAGGTTTTGATGTGTATCAAATGCATCTTATCAGGCGATTATAAATTACTGGCACGTGAACAAATTATTTAGATTTAAAAGCAAAATATAACCTCTTTTACAAAAAAAAAAAAGAAAGTGTTGGCGGCTTATAAGGTGTCTGGGCTTTACTTAGATCAACCAATATGACCTATGTTAAATTTAAACTAAGTGAAAAAGCAAAAATTAAGAAATTATTTGCTATAAATGGGTCATGACCTGTAGATCGGCAGTCAATGGCAGCACAGGCATTACACACTAGACAATGTCATTTTCTAAGAAAAAAATGAGGTGGAGTGGTCATTTAACAAAATCTTATATGCTTTGCGAGTTTCCTATATAAATTTTTTTTATAGTTGATAAATAAACAGCTTCTTTAAGAAACCAGTAAATAATTTAAATGTATAGAATTACTTGGTAAATTAATATACAACTTTTGACTAAAGATTCTTTATATAAAGAATGTTAATAACAATAACCAATCAATGCAAAATGTCAAAAATACCAACCAAATACCTCCATACGAGATGTTACTAATAGTACCAGGAGATTAATACAAAATTATATTAAATCCAAATTAATCTTACAAATAGAAAGATAAACCATATACGGTGCAATACAGTTCAACTAAAAATAGAAGAAAAAGCATTGTCAAATTCCAAGTCTAACTGAATTGTAAGGTAACAGGTAGACCGTGTTTACAATTTACCGCAGATATTTAGTTTAATAAAGCATTCTTATCAAAGAACCTGATAATTTGCAATTTTTCATGTAAACACAGAAAACAGGGTTTATGTAAGGGTCTACATGTCCTTACAATTTTTAAAATTTTCCATTTCACCATAGTTTTATTATCATCTTTCAAACTCCAAAAATATTTGGAAAGTGATGTATTATTTCTATAAGTATTATTAGTAAAGGACAAGAAATGTTGATACCACAGAGTCTTGAAAGAATTCTTAGTACTACTAATATAGAACTTTTCACCCATTAGATTCTCTATTGTAGAGACAGGACAGGAGATTTAGCTAAACATTTGTTTGGTAATGGGCACTGGTCAGAATTCCTACAATATCATTAACAATATTTTTCTTGGAACTTGTATTATGATTCAATTTAATAATCTCAATCATAATACAAGTTCCAATGAGAGAGAGAGCACATTTTATCATTTAATTAAAACTTACATCTAAGCTTTTTATTTAGTATTTTTAATATCTTCAGTGAAGTCTAATGTTGTGATATGCTCTTGAATTTGAAGAGCAATTCTAATTTTGAATTCAAACTACCTTTTCTGCATAAAAGGTTACAAGTAGTGACTGATAGTTTCCACAATAAATTAGAATAGACATGAAGCATCTTCCAAATGAACACCAACCCATCCTAAACATTGGAATGTACAAATGAAAAGACAAGTGTCAGGGATACCAACAAAAGAATTCAAGCCAAGATATCAATTGAATGACCAATCTGAACAAAGTTAAACATATTTGAAAATGAAAAGAAAAAGCACATAAAAAAAAAAAAAAAAAAAAAAAAAACTTCACTGGAATACCTACAACAAAAGAATAACCCCCTCCTCCAAGAATTGTATGGCCAGCATACAGAAAAGATTAACATTATGCATTGGGCAAACATGGATAAATGTGCCCACAATAAGATGGAGTGTCAAAAGTATGGTTTTTCCAATGACACTACTTTTTAAACCACTGTCACTCTTTGGCAATGTTTATTGTTTTAAAAAGCAATGATTAGAATTGTAATAAAAACCTAAACATATGAAAGTGAATTTATATATTTTCTTTGTTCTTGAGAAATGACAATAAAAATAATAAACATATTTATTTATTTATTTATTTATTAGACTGTTTATTGGAATGGTCGTCACAATATTGGCTAATATTTATTTGATTCAAACTTAACGTTAAATAATAAATATTTCCTTGTAGTTGGTTCACAGATTTTAATGATTTAGCAAATGTTTATGAATAAAAAAATTTTCACATTTCTTTATGTTACAAGATGAGATCTTGCCCTGCTTCGATAAACGGAAGTTACCATCACGAGTCCCCGACTCTAAATGAAAACTGCACGTCTACGCATAGACTCGACGCAGATACTTCCGTTTGGGATAAACTAAAAAAAAAAAAAAAAATGAAAAGAATTAAATCAACCAATCGGACCGTCTCCCACGTACTAAAAAAAATTTCCATTTGGAGCCGATAGGCGTGTATAAGTTCAACACGGGAAAGTCAAAGGGAGCCCCATTCAACGGCGGGAGGCAGAAGGGTCACGTCGCTCGCTCCTGACACACTGGCCCGGCGACGAAACGAAGCATGTGACCGCTGCTGCTAATGAACTCTCGTCCGGCGCTTGTCAAAGGGTACCCTTCCCCTTCCATAAATCAAGTTAACTCCATGAACTTTACTTGCCACTACCATAGACATTCAACTTCTTAAATACGAACTTTCTACTTGTTCTTATTTTCCTCACTAAAAAGACTATAAAATATATCTACAGTCTTTCTTGTTCTTTTGATTCTGAATTTCATTTGTTTTGCAGCAATCAGACGCAGTATTTCGCCCACATTGTTTCCACATCACCCACGCATCTAAATACGGAATATAACACTGGTGTCAAGCGTACAGCGAAACAATGGAATACTCAGGCCTCTCTCACTCAGAAATTCTGGAACTCATCAAGCAACAGAAAACAGCGATTCTCCAAACGAAAATCGACATGGAACGCGCTGACAACCCCCAAACACAATCGATCATTAACGAACTAAAAGCAGACCTTCACGAACTTTTAGCCCCTCTGCAGTATACTACACATGATCGCTCACACACACCGCGATACGCCACAGACTACGAACTATTAATGCGACAGCAATCACTTCGGGACGCTACGAAATCCATCCAGGCCTTCAAACCAAGCAATGACGTCAACCGCTTTATCACCGACCTCAGCAAAGCTTACACGATACACGTTAAGCCAGAGTTGAGCGAATACCCCGAGATGGAGAAAGAATTCATCAAACTGGCAAAACAACTCCATAACAAAGGTATCTTCCAGCAGATGGAAGACTCAGAACAATCCACAGCCACGTTCGAGAAACTGAAAACTTACCTCGTTTCCACTCACGGGAACCAGATGACGAATTTCCAACATCTGAGCCGGGCATTGGACCTCCAGCGCTGTGAGGGGGAGAAATTCACTGATTTTGCAGGCCGACTTGAGAACACAATCCGAGAGGCCACAGTCCACATCAAGGCGAGATTCAAGTTGGACAAACAAAATGCCGAGATGACGGCTGACACCGCTTTCTCCCTAATGGGGGCCATGCTCATGAGCGAAAGGATCAAGGCATTGGCACCCAACATTTATCCACACCTCGTCAAAACCATGGATAGGCACTACTCAGCGGGCGGTATTGCCAGCGACGCGCAACGCTTTCTCGATCGTGGCATCAAAACAGACATGACCACCTCCATTGAAACAACTGCATTGATTGCGAGCCAACCGGCAAACTCCGGCAAGCCTCACAGCCTTGAAAGTGACAGAATACTAACTGACGTAAAGCGACAATTGCTGGACCTGAACGTGCAACTATGGCAGGCGCACAGGCACAACCCAATCACCATCAACAGGAACAATCAGACCGGCCCCTCCTCCAACATGAAGCACAGCCGGACGCAAAGAGGCACTGGCCAATCCGGCCACCTGGCAGTATGCAGAAACTATCTACGAGGCCGTACATGCTTCAAGGGTAACAGATGTCCCTATTTTCACCCTCCCCACGCTCAAGCTCACATAGCGACCACTGATACCACCTTACCCGGAGCAGACAGTGATCCACACAACGCCGATGCATTCTTCGCTTTCCACACCACTTCCACCATCCCTGTTAAAGAGATCGCCGACCACATGGGTATTGCGGCCAAACAAGCCTCTGATGGTACACTTTCAAAAATCATCAGAGCCCTCCAGTCGACAGATCCAAGACCTGATACTGCCATACTTGACCCCAACGATCATCGCACTGCACTTTTCAACAAACTCATGCATCAATTCTACTTGGAACCGGGAACATCTGTACTAATGATCAGGGACGCTGTGAACACACCCAAGCTGGTGGTACCTTACAAGCTCCGCGCAAAATATCTCCACCAGGCTCATGACTGTGTAAACCACTCTGGAATCAGCCGCATGCAGGAACTCCTACCCAGTTACTGGTGGGAATATAAAAATCGCGACATCAAGGCTTACGTCCATTCATGCCAAACCTGCGCTAAACGTAAAGGGAATTACGGCAGGCACCCAAACTGGCCCATGGGTCATTGTAGGCGAGGCGGAAAACCATTCGAGGTTGTCTACATAGATTTTGTTTCAATGCCCCTCTCAAAGGGTAAACGGTACATTCTCACTATCCTCAGCCGACATCTCATGGTCATACCATGTGCTTGAGACCATGCAATCGACGCAGCCCGCGGGCTCTATACCAGTTCTTCCTCAGTCATTGGGAGATTCCCCGCATCGTGTCCTCCGACCGAGGAACCCACTTCACCGGTGAGGTCTACAAGGATTTCTGCGACCTAACATCGATCACTTGGGAACTTCACTGTCCATGGCGACCACAAAGTTCGGATAACATCGAACGGCAACACCGGACCCTCAAAAACGCCCTCTACATCATCTGCAAAGATAGAAACTGTGAATGGACGGACATCCTTGAATCCGTAGTTTCCTCCATGAATGCCACAGCCAACACCGCCACCGCCGCATCTCCACATTACGTAATCACTGGTCGTCAACCACATATCGGACTACCAAAGATACCACGTCAAGATATCATCAACAACAATCCTGGTGCTTACGGCATGCAGATAAACGCCCTGCTCCGACAGGTACACCAAAGCGTTGCCTGGCAAACAACGAGGCTGACCACAGAATGGAAGCCAAACTGAACCATAAGATTTTCAAGGACTCGATACAGGTCGGCGACAAGGTGCTACTCTACCGACCTCAGTCCACAATAGCCCACTCATCACATCTGCCTTGGATAGGCGACTTCGAAGTCACCAGAACTAACGATATGGTGCTCCAAGTCAAAAACAAAAACGGCAAAACCGATTGGGTCCACCGGGGACATATTCGTCAGCTCGTACCGCGACCAAATCACTTGCAATACATGAGCTGGTCGCCTCCACCCCCACCTCCATCTCCGCTCCACCAAGTCCCCCATAACCTGGTGACACGGCCTCCTACACTTTCGTCAGGGGAGCATCATATCACAGATGACTGCAGTTCTGGCAATAATAGCCAAAACACAGCAAAACGGAAAACACGCAGGCAACTCCCAGCACACTTCCAAGACTTCGTAATAAGCAAAATAAGAAAAAAAAAAAAAAAAAAAGATATTCACTCGCACACACCAACAACATTACTAACAAACATCAAATCAGGGTAAGATCTGGGGGAGCTGTTACAAGATGAGATCTTGCCCTGCTTTGATAAACGGAAGTTACCATCACGAGTCCCTGACTCGAAATGAAAACTGTACGTCTACACATAGGCTCGACACAGATACTTCCGTTTGGGATAAACTCAAAAAAAAAAAAAAAAAAAAAAAAAAAAAAAAAAAAATGAAAAGAATTAAATCAACCAATCGGACCGTCTCCCGCGTACTCAAAAAAAATTTCCATTTGGAGCCGATAGGCGTGTATAAGTTCAACACGGGAAAGTCAAAGGGAGCCCCATTCAACGGCGGGAGGCAGAAGGGTCACGTCGCTCGCTCCTGACACACTGGCCCGGCGACGAAACGAAGCATGTGACCGCTGCTGCTAATGAACTCTCGTCCGGCACTTGTCAAAGGGTACCCTTCCCCTTCCATAAATCAAGTTAACTCCATGAACTTTACTTGCCACTACCATAGACATTCAACTTCTTAAATACGAACTTTCTACTTGTTCTTATTTTCCTCACTAAAAAGACTATAAAATATATCTACAGTCTTTCTTGTTCTTTTGATTCTGAATTTCATTTGTTTTGCAGCAATCAGACGCAGTATTTCGCCCACATTGTTTCCACATCACCCACGCATCTAAATACGGAATATAACATTTATAAATTGGTAAATTGCATTAGTTCTAATTGTATTAGTTCTTAGGATGTTGTAAATATAAAATTATTCTTGTAAATAATCTAATAAATGAACAGTGTGAATTTTAAAGAACAAAAAAAAAAAAAAAAAAAAAAAGAAATGTATAAATTTACTTTCATCATGTTTAGGTTTCATTCCAATTCTAATTGGTGCGTTTTAAAACATTAAAGTGAATGAAGGTAGTTAAAAAAAAAAAAAAAAAAAAAAGCTTTGTCATGGGGAAAAACTGCACTTTTGACACTTAATGCAGGCATGTTTATCCATGTTTGCCATGCATTGATTTACTCGATGTATATAGTCTGATGTTTTTTCCAGTCTGACTCCAGAAATTGATACAGCCTGTAAGAATCCCAGATACCAGATCTAGGATCATCTGTAGTGATAACTGCCTGTTGACCAATTACATCTGACAAGGACTGAAGAATCTATCATCAAAAATGTAGGCTGAAAATATTAGTGCCAAGAAATCCAGTGACATGTTACAGAATGGAAAACAATGGTTAACGGAAGAAAAGAAAAAGTTACAGCTGCTTTACTGATGAGATCTTTTAAAAAGAAGTAGGTACCATTACATTAGAGATCACTAACAGCAGACTGAGAGGAAAGGTTAAAAGTGAGGAGAGAGTTGGAGGGTAGGTAGAGGCCATAAATATTGTAGAAAAAAGAATAGGATTCAAAAGAAATTTCTGGGGCATTATTTAGCAAGTAGGTCAATGAGAATTTGTTTTTTTTAAGAAACTTGCCTAATTTTTTTGTTCTCATGAATCAAAAACAAACATAGGGAGAAATCATATCTCCATTCCACATACCCTAAGAAAGATTAGTATCTTTACAGCTATCAGCCAAATTTTTTAAATGTCATCCCAGACTTCCCATTGTGCTGACAAGATGGAACGGCTGTTCTAAAAATATCACCAGTCATCTTCAACTTTGTGCTTACCATTCATAATGGTAAAGTTTTTCAGTATGAAAAGTAAAGATGTGATGGTAAAATGTCAATATTATTTATGACTAACATCCTCGTCATTGGTGCTTTTTATCATAACTATCAGGCCAACATTATACCAGTGCCAATCACTGATATTAAATACAAGCAGAACTACCTAGCATTGCCCAGGATTTAAAAAGTTAAAAATAAATAACAATATAACTTCAAATTGATTTATTCAAACACAAAAATATCTTTAAACAATTTTTACATTACAATACTTCTTGGTAAACAATATTCTTTGTCTTTCCAAAAAATAAACAAATTGGTTTTACTTCCCACATGTGAAGATACAACTGCAGAAACAGGATTCTTCTAACTGTAGTTCCAGTAATTGATAGAGTCTGGCCTTGTGCTTTGTTAATAGACATAACAAAACTTACTCGTTATCCATTTTTATGAATAAATGGCCCCTTTTAAATTTTTTTCAAGAGTATATTATACTGTTATAGGGATCTCTACTAATTTGCCAAAAAATGGCATACTTATAATTTAAAATTAATTTAAAAAATGAAAAATTGTTCTTGAAGGTTTCTTTTTAGCTTTCATTCAAAAGGTAAAAAAAAATAAATTTACTATACCAAGTAAAATACTCTGGTGTATTTAAAACTGAATTTATATTGATTGGAATAAACTTTTTTTGTTGTTTTCAGTAAAAATCGATGATGTCTGCCATTTTGAGGCATTTGCAAACAAAAGTTAAATTCTTCATTTTAAAAATCTTGTAAAAATAAAATATACATTTTTCAAAGGTTATTTGAGTAAAATCAGAAAATTTAAAGTTTACTTAATCCAATTTAAAACAAACAGTACTTACTTTTTTAGCAAAAAAAAATGTAGTAGAAAATAAGAAAAGCATTTCATAACTATAGCGTTTGTCAGGTGTTGATCGATGGTATTGACAGCCAAGGTCAGAAGTCATCAGATGGATCAACAGAAGTGACAAATTTTATGAATTTTAAGTGAACTTATTAAGTACCTAGTAATTTTTACAAATTAACAAATATCTTAAGCAATCTTATATTGTATTAATTATTAGTTACTTTAGCTTTATAACCTTAAATTTGAAGATGCTTTTTAGAAAAATAATAAAATTTGAAATACTATATAACAATAAAATAAATTTAAAATTTCATAACTAAGATAATATAAAATTAATATAACAAAATTTCATAAATAAGAGAGGTACTTATAATTTTTATGTACATCTCTTATAAAATTTTATTCATTATTAATTTTTATATTATCTCAAGAAATTTTAAACAACTCTTAAAACATGACTTTTTAATGATAATGTCATGTATGAACATCCGTTTCTTTGAAATGCCAAGCAATTCATTAAGGTCGATAATATAATCAGTGAGTAATTTGACACTGGCAAAAATCTGAATGTTGGACGTGTGAACAGAAATGAAACTTTTCACACAACTTCAGACACTCTTCTGTTGTTGATTTAATTTTTCACCTTATTTTATATGAAAAAGGATTTCACATGGGATCGCTATTTTCTTTACTTTCTTTTTCTAGGCTCAACAGCTACTTCCTGTAAAAACAATGTTTTCTTTGATCCAAAAATATTTCACACAGGCTAGCAAATTTCTTTGTCTTTTTCCGCAGCTCACTGAATTTGAAAGGTGTGGGAAATAGGAGTTATCATTTTATACTCACATTTAGCTTTTCTTATAGAAAATGACGAAAAAGTTTTTTTAACCCACCCTTGGACAAAAACAGGGTGTGGATTTTATTGCAGTTTGGTGTTTACTGGTCTCCACCAATTTTTTCTTTATAAAAAAATGTGTATTCGGTCATTATACAAATAAACATACATGCATACAGACACAATCTTTATATATATATATATATATATTATATATGTATGTATGTATATGTGAATAAATGCTGACCTATATTTAAAAATTTCTATCTGTCTATCAATATTCAGTGCCTTTCCTGCTTCCCTATCTCTGTGAACACATGCTTGTAGTGACATGACTTTAAAAAAAAAGTAAATAAGCCATATACTTCTAAATACTGGGCTATAAATGAAAGATGACATAATGTTCTCGTTTTTCTTCCACACATATCAAGAGCATAGACATGAAAAAAAAAAAAAAAAAAAGGGGGGGGTGTTTCTGTCACAAGCTACTAATCACAGTAACTCGGAAATAGGAAGCTTCATGAAAGTGACCAGATGAACCAGTAGCTATGTGTAGACACCATGGAGGTAACCACAGAGATGTATATCATGGCTGTGATGCTCCTGAAAGATTTGAGCAACAAGAGCCATGTCACACCACTGTATATGGCATAGTTATGGTGGGTAAAGCTTTGGACTGAATAGGCTGATTACATGTGTTCCAACAGGAATACACTCCCTTTCACCTGGTCTATATGATTTAGTAGCTGACCAAGAATTTTCACCACATTGTCACTCTAGCTAAATTGATTTGACCCCCCCCCCCGGGCTACTATGTGTGGAACATCAACAAAAGAATGACAAACTGGTGGTCCCATAATATCAAGAACTTGTTGAAATCTGCCACTGTGGGTGTAATGGCAAACATGAATATGAAGCACCTAATCTGGACATGCAGATCCTTCATAGACAACACTGAGGTTGTTCTTGAGGAGGAGGACAGTTTAAACTGAATAACCCCTTCCATTTTTCTAAATTGAACACATTTTTGAAAGTATACTGATTTTTTTCTGTATATTATAATTTGTATACCTAATGCTACCTGCAAATTAAAAAAAAAAAAACAAAACAAAAAAACAGTAGATCTGTTGAAACAAAGTATTCATTCATTTTTGACCATGTTACAAAGTTTACTTTATTTTATAAATATTCCTTTTTCTTCCATTTGCACTAATAATATACACACATTCTCTTTCTGTAATTTAAATTCTTTCGTTTTATTCTTAAATAAATGTTCTACTGTGCTCGATATTTTTATATACATAGACATGGTAATCTTCAAAGATATTTCAAATCAAGATATTACATTTTAAATGTTTCAGTTTACAGAAAACTGAAAAGTTTTTGGCCCAACCAAGAAGGGTTTCAAAAAAAAAAAAAAAATTTTTTTGTCAAATTTTGAGAAGTGGGTTGAGCTAAAAAAATTTTCTGCATCCCTTCATACATACAAATTTAGCACTTACAAATTAAAATACCCAATTAAAAAAAAAAAAAGAAAAAAAAAAAAAGAAAAAAAAAAAAAAAGAAAAGTGTACTGGTCTCTAAATGCTAAATATTTCCTTTGAATACTTGAAATACTTAAGTGACCATAGAGACGACATTCAATATTTTTTTTTTTTTTTTGCATCTCATTTTAGTTCAATTGAGCTGACACTGAAAGAGATTTGTTAAACACTATTTTCATACCTTTTTTCAAAACTAGGGTTTATTTTTATAAACATTCTTTTTGCATGGAGGAAATAGCTGCTGATTTGTTTTTATTATTGTTTAGAGTTATGTGTCTTATGTTATTTAACTTCAATTGATAAACAAAAAAAAAAAAAAAAAAAAAAAAAAGTTTTTCCCATTTTACCTAATGAGAAATTGACAACTAGACAATTTTCTATTAAGTTCTGTCACTCATTTAATGTTACTTTCACTTGTAGTTGTTTTTTCTACATCTTTACAAATATTACATTCAGAAGGATAAAAACTATTTTTCAACATTTATTCTGGAACAAAAAATAAAAGGCTGTTAAAAGCCACTAATCACTTAAATTATCAATTCTGATTATTCTTTCCCAAAATTTTGTAGATATGTTTTGTAGACATTGAAAAATAATAGTAAAATATTTTTAAAATTTTTCTTTTACTGCCTGATGACTTTTTAAAATTACTTTTAACACTATTGTCTTATTTATAAATTATTGTTTTAACTGGCTGACCCAGCTATTTTTACCTCCCTACTCCCTAAATAAACCAGTATCTTGTTTCATAGTGAAAGCAGACATTATACAATTAAGATAACGGCTGCTTAGATATTGTTTCTTTCCCTGAATCTTGTAGCAACCAAAAATTTAAATGAAATGTGATATTCAAGATAAATGAGCAGATCAAAGATTTTGGTAATCCCACCCCTTCAGAGGCATGCATGCATCCATCCATACATACATCTTATACATATAACATGTGTGCAAGTTACACACATTAAGAAACACAGATACCCTTTGTTTTTTATAATCCTTAGTTATCTGGAAATAAAACAAGGGTTTATTTTTTCAATCAGAGCTTAATCCTCTATAATCAGCTTGTATGTGTGTGTCTGTAGGTCAAATATCTGTTCACAAGCTCATTTGAGGCATTTTAATTGACTGATTGCTTGGTACACATTTTGAATCAGCACTTACAGTTTTCTATAGATTAAAAAAAAAAAAAAAAAAAAAAAAAAAAAAAAAGAAATAATAATTTTTAAATGCATGAACAAGTTTCCAAGTTTTTGACAAGGAAAAATAAATCACTAAAACAATCAAATTTCAATAAACTCAGCAAAACTTTTTTTATATATATAATTGGTTAAACCAATAATGCATTTTAATATAAGCAAAAATATTTTTTGAAAATAATCATTTATTTCCTTAGTAAGGAAGATTTTAAGATCATCACTTTTTTTTTTTTTTTTTTTTTTTTTTTTTTTTAACAAAAATTACTTTTTGCTAGTCTGCTTAAATTTAACTACACTTTGCACTTGTATGTTTATTTAATATGCTAAACCATTATTTCATGTCAGTTGAATTTAAATGAGAATAGCATTTCATACTCAAAGGTTTTACTTTTTTACTAAACTGCTATTTAAAATAATTTTTTGCTTAACTAATTGCAACAGAATAAATTACTTGAAATTATCTTGAATAAAAAGTCAAGATTAATTGTAATTTCACACATTTTCAGTATGCATTTTATGAAACTTAATAGATATTCTTATATTAGTTTATATATCTATAAACTTATAGATATATTTTTAAATATGACCTCTTGTGATTTAAAAGTCAAATACAGATACAGTTAATTGAAATAGCAAACACATGTCAGTTCACTCTAAACAATAAAAACAAACCAGCAGTTATTTCCTCCATGCAAAAACAATGTTTATGAAAATAAACCCTAGTTTTGAAAAAAAGGTATGAAAATAAAGTGTTTAACAAATCTATCTTTCAGTGGCAGATCAATTAAACTAAAATGAGGAGCAAAAAAAAATATTGAATGTCAATCTCCATTTTTTAGGTAAATTAGAAAAAAATATTGTAAGTGAAGTTTAATCAGTTTTCTTTTAAGGATGTTTCAGTAAAGAAAATAAATATTTGACAGTTTTTCAGTTCTCAGTGCTGTCAGACCAATTTCCTTTAAATCTACTCATATATATTACAGACACTATCATATTTTGACAAAATAATTCAATTTCTAAATCTTATATAAAGAGTGATAAAGCTAATCTGACACATGAGAGTTGTGAATTATTAATACAGAAAAAGCAATGATAATAGAGGCCAGTAAGTGAATAAAGTTTACCTCATTATCATCTTAAATTAGTCTCAAGTGAAATTTAAACAGCCAGCCATACAAACACCTGTTCTTTTACTCATTTCCTGATAAGTATTTTATCCTCTCTTATGAGTTAGAAAAACGACAATCCAAAAGGTTAGGTCTATAGGTATTTGATAACCAAGTAACAGAATTAGAATATCTTCAGGTGTTTGTAAGTCTTCTCAATGAAGTACTAATGTCCTGAAGTATTTATTTATACTTTTGATTGAGAGTTATTAAATAGACAAACACATTTTCTATGCTTATCACTCTAGAAAAATGTCAGTAATGAAGTAAGTAATCTCAAAGTTGTATCAGATATTTTAAAAATGGTAAATGATTTTAAGTCTAATTTAAAAATATTTCTTGGTTTATTTTACAATAATTCATGATCAATAACTAACAAAATTCTCATAATAATGATGGGTTTATTGGTACTTCTGTTTTGGATGAGAGTATTTGGACACTTAATCAAGAATTGCACTCAAACCTTCCTAGAATCAGAGTGTAGTATCTGTATGCTATTAAAAGTGTTATATATTTTAGGGGCCCCTTTTAAAAAAGTTTTATGGATTTTTAATGATGGAAAAGAAAAAAAAAAATCAATTTACTTTGTGAATTATAAATGTTTAAAAGAAAGAATATTGCATGCCTTCCCATTTGGAATGGTATACTCATCTTAGTCGTTTTACTCACATTTCGGCCATTGTACCTCCAGACTTTTTTTTAAGTGTCCATCATACTAGATAAACGTCTCAGAATTTTGAACTGAACCCTTTATGCAATCTATGGAGTGGATTGTTCTTATTCTACTTTCTATGTTTGGAAAATATCTTAATTCTTTCTAGTCTATTCACCTTCGTGTTTCTTGTCCGTTTCTTTTACTAAACCAAACTTTCAACACTACATTATCCAGGTATTGAACTCACAACTGTCAAGAAACCAGCTACAATTTAACCAATGCTTTAATAGACTAGGCAATAGCAAAGATGAAAGAATGACAGTAGCAGCAACAAGGTCCACCACTGTTCGATATGAGCAGTCGAGAGGAATCAGTGCTGAACAAGGGTCTCAAGTTCACCACAACCATTAGGGGTATTGCATACCAAGCTCCAGCTGAGGAGGTTGTCTTGAAGATTCCAAAGACCCAAGCAGATGAACTAAGATAGAAACTAAAAAAAAAAAGCACTATAAATGATCAAGCTGCCCAAAGGAATTGGCATTTAATTAAGACCTTAGAAAATGACACTTGTATCATCATGCAACCAGCTGACAAAGACATTGGATATAGTCAACCCACTAACAGGGAAATACTCATGTTAACAACTCAAAACTCTTCATGGAATCAACCTGATGGTTTTCCATGAGGCTCTGTCAGTGGTTCAAAATAAATTGGAATCACTCCTCTCTTGGAGAAGATACTAGCATTTAAATAGATAACCTGATGGAAATGTTGATGCTTTGTGTACAGACAACATTCTTCCAACCAGAGACTGATATACCAATATGTGGAATGCTTGGCCATAGGTTCACCAATGCCACCAATAACGACAAACATATACATCCGTATATCACAAGCCAACCTTCACTGGACCCCTTAACTTCAATTACCAACATCCATACAGTGTAATGAAAGAGATGGCCTGTTACCTACTACACTGTCTAAAAATCATAAGTAGTAACCCAGACACATACCAACAGGAGTCAGCATCAAACATGTCTTTCAGAATAACTACAATCAGGCAGATACAACATCAGCTTCAGCAAGCAGAAACATGAAGGGTCAAGGAGGAAGACCAGAAAACTGCTATAGTTTTTCTTACATCAAGGGCTCATTGAAAAAGATCCAGAAGATCTACAGTCCATACAACATCAGGACAATATTCAGAAGCAGCTTCACATTACAAAAAAATCTCTGCTGAGTGACAAAAAAAAAAAAAAAAAAAAAAAAAAAAAAGGCCAAGAATTGTTTGTTCTTCATTCCTTGCAGTTGTGGCAAAGAGTATAAAACTGAAACTAATCAACTGCTAAAAGTAAGACTGGTAGAACATCAAAAGGCTATATTTCGAGGTGAGACAATGAAATCAGGCATGGCTGTCCATATTATGGAGGGAAAAGAGTCATCATCCTCTGTGGAATGAAGTAAAAAAAATACTGGACAACGAGAAACACTGGAGAGTTAAATATCTGAAAGAATCAGTGCATATGCTAGGTTACAAGGAGATCTTTAGTATGTCTAGCATAGAAATACAATATGGGAGCTGTTAAAGAAAGAAAAGGGAAATGACAGTAAGAATTCAACAGTAGCTGCAATAAAAAGAGAATCCTTAGTTAGTGCAGTTAGATATAACAAATAGCAGTAGATATTAGCCTAGTGGACTGCTTTGTGAACTTGGTGACATAGCAATTATGAGTTCAATCCCGGGACTGTGTACACTTTGACTCAACAATATTAAATAAGATCCAGATGAGATATCCCTAGACATGGTCTGCAGAATGAGAACAATCTACCCACTCCACTTAGACTAAAAGAGTTCAGTTCAAAATGACTTGATGGTTACCTGGACTGACAAGCACCAGAAAGGGCCTGGAGGGTACAAGGTCCAAAAAAAATCATCATAACAACAAAGATGAGGACAATAGTCTGTGTATAAATAATGAAAATCTAGGCCACATATCTCTTGGGCAAACCGTGGTAACATTTTAAGATCTTAAACCTATTGTTTATACTCTGGTAGTGAAATCTAATATCCTTTCTTAATCAAAATTCCAATAAAAATTCTGAGTACAACAGACACCTGAAGAAGGCTAGCAAGTACAATGGGTGAGCATGCTGGTTCAAATAGCAAAGTGTATAATAATGATAATTCCTCATCTCAAAAATTCTGACATAAAAGAAAGCAGCTAAAGAAAAAAAAATCTTTCAAAAATTTTATTTAACTAAGCTACATAAAATCAGTGACAAAATAATAAATCCTCCCAAACTTAGCTGCAGAAATTATGATCTGAGATTATAGGGTTTTTTTTTTTTTAATTTTTAGAATTTAGACATATCTTGATTGAATTCTCAATCCATAAAACTCAAAATAATCTCGTCTAAATAATTTAAACCTTAAAATATCATTTTACATTCTTTTCTCTTCAGTTAAGGCAAATTAAAACAAGTCTTTTTTTCTCAGATTTACTATTCACACATTCAATTTCATCAGGCTAATCATGTAAAAGGTCTCTTTTTGCCTTTGTAACAAGCACAAATACAACATTTGACCTCGAATTTGTAGACTATTTAGGGATGTTCAGTAAGAGGCTGTGAGCAGACTGACATTCACTGGATTGGAACAACTGTGGGGAAGGTTGGAGATGTTTTTTAGGATGATTATCTCTTGTCTGTCAACATATAAAGGCCAGTTCTTCCATTGTTAGAGTAGTTAAGTCTCTCTCATTTGAATAAAAAATGTGAGTGGTGTGATGTAAATAAATTGTTTGAGTTTTTATCCTTAATTTTTGTTTTAAATCTTTTCATTTTAACATGGGGAATACTTCACAGAATAGAATAGAATATAGAATAAAAAGAAAAAAAATTTGGCAATGAATAAATGGATATTTTGAAAAGTGTCTGAAGTTAAAAGCTAATAGTGGAAAAAATATATTGTATATTAGTTTATTACATTCAAAAGCCATCAACAATAACTACCCTTTTTCAATTTGTTTTTAAGTAATTTATATTATTCATTATAGATTATTCTCATTTTTCCATTAAGGTTCTATATTAATAATAAGTGTTCTACATTTCCTTACAATTATAGAACTGCTATTCTATTATCTAGTTTGTGCTTTATTATAATCTTCAATAAAAGTTAAAGATCATAAATTAATTTTTGAAAATGCTGACAAATGACTTGCCTTAGAAAAACTACTGATATATATATATATATATATATATATATATATATATATATATATATATATAAAGCACTTACCATTAATCAAACAAAAATAAAATGGAGTTTACCAACAGATTACGGCATGGTGGTTTTGGGGAAAATAAATGAAATGCAGGCTGGTTATCCGACATTACAAATCATTTTGTCTGTCTTATTCTTCAAACTTAACCCCCCCCCCCACAAAAAAAAACAAAAACTTATCAACATCTCACCATGATGCTCCCCCACTACTTCTATGTGAACAGATGCACAGAGCAGTCAGTTCCTAGGGGACATGACCAACTGATTATGGTCAGGCAACCGACAAGCAAATCTGTGATACTGAACAGCATATTTACTGTATTGTAGCCAGTCTTAATTCTGATACTCCACCAAAGATAGCATCTAGGTGTTAACATGTACAAGGCTTCTAAGATATGTCTTGTACATGTTAACACCTAGATGCTATCTCTGGTGGAGTATCAGGACATTAATTATTATAACAGCAACCTTTTGTAGCAAAATCTCTTTAAAATCATTATCACCCATCAACTTGAAGCAATTTTCATTCCTGAAACATGTTGAAGATTTATGAGAACAAAAAAATAAAATCATCCAACATGTCAAATTTACAAAAACCAGTTGAAATTTCAGTTCTCAATTTCAATTTTGAAACAGGATATAGAATAATTCATATCATTTTCATAATAAAATTAAAACTACATAAATAGAATCCTATTACTTAGAGTTGTAAATAATGATTTATCCATTTACAAATTTATAATCATGTTAAAAACATCATTATATCCTTTCTTCAACAAATTCACAAGTCATAAGAGACAATATTCTATTTTGTTACATTTTCCCTTGTCTTTGGTTAAATATTTTTGACAATGTTATCCAAAACTTGTATATTCTTTACTCCTTACAGAATGTCAAGTGGATTATTTATATCGGTGGTAATTGTGAATTATTAAATGATTGAACAGCAACTGGTAAGTAGTGTGAAGAACAGCCAATGCCTTTCTGAGGATTGTAGTATGTGTTATATATGTCATATGTAAATTGATACAAAGATATTGACGCGTGGATGATACCAGAGAAAACAAATAAAATTCAATAATGCTATTGGTTACTGTCACAATAAATATTCTGTCAGCATACATAAAAAACTTAAAGTAGAAAAAGTGTTTCACAAAGGAATACATATCAAGTGAGGCTATCCTAGCATTTTGGAGATTGAAACAAGAGGGATTTTATAATACAAAAAAAAAAAAAAAAAGATGTCACAATTATGAAAATTCAAAATAATTCCAACCAACCAACATCTCAGACCTTTGAATAAATGAGAATAAATCAGGTCTTGGTGATCACATATCTATAATTTTTATTTTGTTTTTGTAAATAAGCTTTTGGATACAATAGGGTTGGTAATTACAAGCAGGATATTTTACAGGTGAAGATTTACATACAATGAAAAATTATGGCTTTATAATATGAACGTTGACATGGTTATATAATACCAATCTAAATCTTAAACAGATTTGCATGTTAAAGTTCATTCCAAATATCAAAAGCTTCAGAACACCAGAGAGAAACTGACAAGAATGAAACTTTACAGAGGGATACACTACAAATGGTATTTATAATACATTATGGTATTTATAATACATTGTGGTATCAGAAATACCATTTGTTTTATGAATCAAAACATCTTGCCAAAACAGTCAAATTTAATATCACATAAAAAAATAAAAAATAAAAATTGTTGCATCTTACAATTTTTCAAGGAACTGGGAACAAGCTTCCTCCAGGAATGGATCCTTTGCATCAAGTGTTTTTAATTTTCTGGCGAGTTCTCGGATTTCTCTAGAAATATTCTTGTATCTGAAAAGTTAAAATGTTAAATATGGAATCACACTGATAGATAAGCTTTATAGAAAAAGCAAAGATACTTTAGATAGGAAAGCAAAATATATAAAAACAAAGTTGAAAACAAAGGAAGAGTTATTAGATTAGTTCTTATAGAATCATGTTTTATACAACATAGTAGTAGATAACTGGATAACTAATGTAACTTAGTATCTACACAGTGCGATGGATAAATTGTCGTTAAAATTATGAAAATGAAAATAAGACAAACATCTCATTTTCACAGATATATTTAGTAAAATTACACAAAAATATCTTAAAATACCAAGAAGTATATTTATTCAATAAAAATCGCCATTGGTTTTGGAAACTCCTGCAATTCTTCTGGACAGTCTCCTTGTTTAAGTTGGTGAATGCTACCATAATCCTTGCCTTCAAGAAGTTTTGTTGGTCTCTCACAAAACTGCACCCCACACATAATAATCAAGAGGATTGCAGTCTGGGGAGTTAGATGGCCAGATGTAAGGGGTGACATGGTTGCAGAAACTTTCTGACAGCCATGACTGGGTTCTCCTGCTTGTGTAGCATGGTGCAGAATCCTGTTACTAGACATAGGATCTTCCAGCAGCCATCCTCTTGATTTAGTGTAGCACTACCTCCTCAAAGAACTTGATGTATGCCTCCGTGTTAAGTCTGAGTCACCAACAAAATTTGGGAGTTCTTTTCTTATCAGAACGATTAGAGTGAATTTTCTGAGCTACTGTACCTTCATAATCACCATTAGACTCACCAAACTCTTTCTGAATCCTCTGCACTGTCCCCAGATTAACACCTGAACAGTCTGAAATGTTCATATTGGAGCTTCCAGTGCAAATGCCAAGCAGTACAGTATGCGGTTTCCAAATTTCTGGTGAAGTGAATAGTGTCATGGTGCTCTTTTTCTCACAGGCAGCAGTGTTCAATTGACTACTATACTCTGTCCAGTTAACAAAATCAAAAACAACAAACACAACATGTGAAATTTAAAA
This sequence comes from Acanthosepion lycidas, assembly GCA_963932145.1. Classification (NCBI taxonomy): domain Eukaryota; kingdom Metazoa; phylum Mollusca; class Cephalopoda; order Sepiida; family Sepiidae; genus Acanthosepion; species Acanthosepion lycidas. The sequence goes on from OZ010602.1 coordinate 68,946,833, forward strand.
TATAAAATTGCGACAATTTACCCTCAGTGTGTATTTGTGTGTGTGTAAAGAAGAATTTGACTAAAGTTTTGGATTATTTAAAAATAAATTAAGTTATTTATATAAAACTGAGATCAAAATAAATAATTAAATCTATGAATTAAAAGGTTTTAAAGTTTTTGTAAATTGGAAAACAAAAAAAAGTTTTCCATCATAATAATCTTTTCACAGCTTTTAGATTTATTTCTTAGTTATAATTATCAAGATGTAAATTAGAAACATCTTTTCCCATTTCTTTTTTTATTTCAGTAACAATAATAAATATTTAAAACTTTCAACCATTTCTAAAATATAATCTTGATCTACATACATTGCTGCTACTGGATGACGAACTTTTGAATTCATCCTAGAGTAACAAAAATTTGACTTTAGCAAGATATAATCAAATTTGCCATCAATTGTTATGAAATTGGAAGTTCACCATTATCGATGGAAATATCACTTTATCTTAAGTTCTGTTTGAAGTGTTCCATCTGGGAAATTCTGATTCCTTTCCATTAATTGCAGAATATTTAATTCTTTAACTATGAAAATACAAAAAGAATTATTGTAATATTTTGTTTTAAAGAAGATTAGATGAAGTAAAAAAAAAAAAAAAAAAAAAAAAAAATAATAATAATAATCTGAAAAATCCTTTAAACTTTTACAAAAAAAAAAAAACTTTACTACTTAACTTTGAAAGCTGATTCTGTAAATTTTGTTGCTTTTAAATTATTCAAGCAGTCACACACACAAATGTGCAGTTAAAATACTTATTTCCACTTTTCTAATATTGTAGAAAATTTATCAAAGGGAAATTTATATCTATAATGAAAGTCCAAAGATATTTAATTCCACTTACAAAATGTAATTGTTATATTATTAATGTTTGTAAATTTTAACTTTCTTTCAGGAAATTCTTACAATAATATTCAACTTTTATTTAATTTTAATCACATGTTAACCAACAAATTCAGTTCTTTTCTTATCAGAAAAGATTAAAGGGAGTTTTCTGAACTGCTGTACCTTCACAATGACCATCAAACTCATCCAACTCTTTCAAAATCCTCTGCAAACACTCTGAAATTGGAGCTTCTGGCACAAATGACAAGCAGTACAGCATGCATGCTGTTCACAAATTTCTGGCAAAGAGAATTGAGTCATGGTGCACTTTTTCTCACAGATGCTACCCAACTGAACCTACTATACTGTGCAGTTGCCAAAATCAAAAACAAACAATGCACATATGCGAAAGTAAAAATGTAATATGGCAATAATTTAACAATCGGATCTTGCATAATTGTAAGATTCTTATTATGTTCTCTAACCATTGTCCCATGGTACCAGAAGAAAGCAACATCAGAGGTTTTCATCTTCTGAATTGTCTATTACACTTATAAGAGAATATATACTTTTCATTTTTGTAGAAATATAAAAGAAAGCTAATAAATATGATTGCATTAACATAAATAAACAGAAAATCTGTTCAAACTGTAAATGTTAATGTGTTATGATTAAAATATTTAGATCTTTAAATTTTTCAACTTAATGCCAATCATTGAACAGATGACTTCTACTACACTTTGTCTGATATGTAAATATAGGCTGTTATCATGGAGAAATCAATTACAAGAATTACATTATAAAGCCTAATGTTTATAGGAATAAAGTCATTATTGAAAGAATACTCTATAAAGAAACAAAACATTCAAGTAAATGAAAAGCACCAGAAGAGTGACCCCTAAAACATTTTATGTAACACCCCCAAACAAGGTTTTGATTGCCTTCGAAATAATCATTTTATTCTCCTAATTACTCATTTTGAGATGTGTGAATAGCATAACCGTCATCTGCAAGGAATGTGGAATTGGTGAGCCAAGTTCAAGTTCTGGCTGAGTCTGTAGTGTTTACTTACATATAAATGCTTTGGAGAAAGGCATGAATTTATTTCTTCCCACCTATAGATTAAATAGCAGAGTAGACTGGGCTCTGTAGCATTGAGTGGCATTCAGATTAATAGAAGAAAATGTCTGAATTAAAAAAAAAATGTAGCAACAGGAAAGCACTCCACTATCTTTCCCAGGAAGTCATAGTAATTAGTAAAGATTTTGTAAAAGAAGTATAAACAATATATTTTTTATTTTCTCCCTTAAAACTTAATGAGGCTGACCTGGATTTTAAATAAACAGGCAAAAATAACTGAATACTGAATTCTACACCCTGCCACATACACACTTTACATTTCTTCAGCATATTAGTTAAATTTTGCCTTTAATCATTTTTAAGAATTTTTTTCAAGTCAATTATCATGAATATTAAAGTTTGGGAAATATCCATATAAACAAATGTTTATACATGTCTTAAACCTTAGATAACAGCTTCCCAATGCAAACCACCAATTAAGTTAGTACAGCTTACTTAACACATATTTGTAACCAACGCAATAGTTGTTGCTTAAATGAGTTCATTTTTGTTAGCAATATGTTACACTACAGAGATTATAAGTCTACCACCTGATATACTCAGATCTAGTTTTTTTCTTTCATAAGCTTGTTTTTGACCAAACACCTCAAGACACTACCAGTCAAGCATTTCTACCCAATTCTGACAATCACAATGCATGCTTGTTACCCATGGCCTCTTTTATTCACTATACTTCCCCTGGTCTCTTAGCCAAAATACCAACAGGCCCAGAAGCATTCCTTTTTGCTAGATATTCTTTTGAAACAAAGGTGCTTACTTCCTGTGATGCATCTGCTGATCCTGAACATTGCTGTCCAATTGTTTATCATTAGCTAAATTGTTGTCATCAACTTCCAAGTGGGTGCAATCATTGTCCAAATGGTGAGATTCATCATTACTATTTAGTGGCTGGTATATTTCATCTTCACTTGCTGTGGACATGCTCACATTACCATCCCTCAATTTACTTGAGTGGAAAAGGAGGCAAAGGTCTTTGAGATGGTGTGGTACAACTAGAACCACTTGAGGACTTCTGAAGTTTTATTGCCTTGCTTGGGGTGAAATTTAAAAAAAAAAGACTTGGTGCTTGCATAATTTAGTAAAACATTACTTGATGGTGCCAAGGTTTTAAAAATGCCTAAAATCATTATTTACATACATAAGTTTATTTTTACTTTTTACAGAGTTTCTCATTAAAAAGAAAAACAACAGCAACACCTAAGGTTTAAGAATAAGATAATAAAAAAAACTTGAAGCCTTTATATATTTTTATTGCAAGCTACTACTAGCTTGCAATAAAAATATAAAAGCTTCAAGAAAAATTTTTATTTTCTTAAATATTTAATATTTCTGATAAGCAAAAAATACTTTGCCGTATTTCAAACTGAACTTAAATTGAATGGAATTATTTTTTTCTGATTATCAGTAAAAAAAATCTATAAAATTGTCCATATTGGCTTTATTAAAAAAGTTATTCAAAAATAAAATATACTTTTCTGAAACTTTATTTTAGGAAGTTTAGCTGATTTTAATTTTAATTAATCTGAAATGAAACAAATATACTTAATATGGCTTATTGCAGAAAAGCATTTGTTAACACTAACAGTAACACAAAGGTACGTGTTAGTTTTTACTTTTTACAAGGAGCTTTTTAGTTCTATTGATAGATAAATTTCTCAGATATCAGTCTACTCTAAGGAGTAAATAACTAAAAAATAAAAATGAATTGAATATATAAATGAACACCAATTTTATGTAAAAATTTTTTTAACTACTTGGTAATCTTAAAGTAAAAAAAATATTCTAAGCAATCTAATTCCAATATTTTATTGAATTTTAGGCACTTTGGCGTCTTCGTAAGTAAGGCTTTCTTTTAAAGAGCCTTATGAAGACGCTTGTTGAGGAAATGTTATCAATACATTTTAAATTTACTAGTTACTGCTCTTATTTTCTAATAACGTCATGAGTGGATGTCCGTATTTACAAAAGTCGACATGTATTAGTATAAACGTGTCGATTTTTTTTGTGTGTATAAACTTTATACACACAAAAAAAATTAAATTCAAAATTCTTTTTAGATTAGAGAGATAAAATGAAATTATTTTTTTTTCTTTCAGTGTTCCTATTTTAATTTTATTCATAAGTAATTAAAAAGCTTTTCGAATTAAATAGTTTTATGCATTTGTTTTTTTACAATTCAAGGCATCTGTAACTGGGGGTTGTGTTTGACAAAATAATCATTTATTTTTAATTTTTCATGAAATGTCCAGTCCTCGGGGAATTTATTTTATCACGAATTTATGGTAAATTTGCTAAATATCTATTAAATTTATCCCAAATCGTCATATTTCCGTGTAAATGATCATGCTGAACTCGAATTAACAATTAAATTATGATAAAACCTACCGTTTTTGATTTATCGACAAGAAAAAATGGGATTCTGTCTCGGTCATTATTCCGCTATTTTGTAGATAATCATGTTCTTTACAAAGTTCGCGCGTGCGAACTTTGTAAAGAGCATGATTATCTACAAAATAAAATTACAAAACAAAAATACTAGAAACGAAATAATTCATGCGCGAAATTTGTAAAGATCATGATTTACAAAATAAATGCTAAAGGAGCATTTTGTTTTATTTTGTAAATAATCATGCTCTTTTCAAAGTTTGCCCATTATTTATTTTTGTTTGTTTTAAAAAATGCTTTATTATATTTTTTAATTTGTTCTTTTACTTTGTCATTGCTATTCTACACGGAAAAAAGGTTCCATTGTATTATTTAATTTATGTTATAAATAAAACTACACTTATCAAAAATAATACTTTGCTTTACGGTAGTGCGTAGTGATTTCTGTGACGAAATTCTGTAAAAGAAGTAAATAGGCCAAAATTTACGCTTGCGTGAAGGAAAAAAAAAATAATCGGATGTACTCAGCATTGAATTAGTGAAAACAAAGCCACTAATATGGCGGAATAATGACAGAGACAAAATCCCATTTTTTCTTGTTGATAACTCAAAAACGGTAGGCTTTATCATAGTTTAATTATTAATTCGTGTTCAGCATGTTCAAATACACGCAAATATGACAATTTGGGAAAAATTTAATAGATATTTAGCGCGGGGCTTAAAAAGCAAATTTACCGAATTTTTTTTAAAAAGATTTTCTGAAAAAGTAATATTTAAAAAATAATTTCATTAATTTCTGAATAAATCCTAAAATAAAATTTTCATTAAAGTCTGGCAATTATCTGATTTTGCAAATTTTTCCAAATCAATGTTTATTTTTTCACTGCAAAAAGACGTTCAAATTTCTCGTCAGACATTTGACGCCAGAAGAGTGAGATTTTTAACTAAAATTTCGAAGTTTAAAAAAAAAGATTAGATTTTTTTTATGAATTCAATGGTCTTTCCTCTTAGTCTTAACAACTTATTTTGACGATAATACTTTGTTTTTATTATTTATTTTTTTTGTGTGTGCAACTTTGGCGATATATACATGAATATCATATACATACATTCTGTTTTATATTTATTTTTTAAGTTCGCGGTGGTATCTAATGGAAAAACAGATCACCTCTAACTTTATTCATAATATTATTAAAATATAATTTATGCCCAGCAATCCATTTTAAATCGTCTTTAAGTTTTAATCAATGTTTGTTAAACATTTTTTATTTACGAGTTGCACTGAATTATTTTAGAATACCGCTCAGATATACGATAGAAGTAAATTAAGGGACAAAAAGTAATAAATAAAAAAAAACTGCATAAATAAACTATAAATGAAACAAATTACGCCGGTAGATTGCATTATGTACTGAACAGCAAACACGTGGTTTACTACACACATTTTTGTTTCTTAGTAAATTCTTACTTACTTCACGTATGTTTCACGCTTCAGAATGTAAAATCGTCTCATCAATTTAACTTCATGTAAGTTATGATCTGCTTCCCAAGAGATAAAGTCAACTTTTTTTAGCAATTTTTTCTCGTGAAATTTCAACTTTCGGACCATTTTTTCAGACTTCAATTTCAAAGATAACTACACAGGAAGTTTACACTTGATACTAAGCGGAAGTGAATCAATTTACGACAGTCGTATAGCGTACGTTTGCTGAATAACTTATAAATATTTTTTGATTTAAGCTTTTCGTCCTGAATAATTAAAATTTATTTCAACTTATTTGTTTTCGAAAGTAGATGTTGAGATAATGTATCCACATATAATTACACAAACCTCAACGTTATAAATAAGATAATAAGGGAGAGTATTAGAATCTAATTTAAAGGAATATGAATAAAAAAAACATTTGAACAAAAAATGTGAATAAACACTAAACAGCACTAAACCAGTGAAGAATAAATAAAAAATTATTAATTTTATAACGGAATATTTGGAATATAATAATTGTGAACAATTGAAATGAAAGAAAAGCTGCAACAATAGAAAATGGGGGTAAAAAAAAACAGTCAAGCTCAAGCAAGTTAATGGAAAATCATTCAAACGAAAAAATCTGAAAAAATGTAAAATATTAAAGCAAAAAATGAGATTTGAGTAGGAAAAGACAAACTTATGTACTAAGAGTTGAATGAAAAATAAGAGAAAATAGAATAAATTAATGAAACCCCCTCTCTCATAACGGAGTTTATGGTGATGAGCTGCTGAATGAGAAAGTAGAAAAACATGAAAAAGAAAGAAAAGATGATAAAAGAAAAAGAAGGAAAATAAAATGATAAAAAAGAATAATATTGAAATTTTAAAAAACGAAGAAATAAATCCGCCAAATAAGTTGAAAGAGTATGTATGAAACAAAAAGAAAAGATATAAAAAGAAAAATATGATTAAGAATCAGTAAGAAAATATCTATATATAATTATAATTGCAACTCTGGTTATATTTATTTTTCCTCATAATGTTAAGTGAAATAATATTCAAATAATATTAATAGAAGAAAAAGTAGATATAGAAAACTGGAATAATAAAAGTAGCAATCTCATGATTAATTTTGAATAGAAATAGACATAAAAGAGAAATAAAGCTAAAATGTATCCACTACCAAATCAGTCAGCTACCAATAATTTCCAGTAAGTCATTAATATGTGCAAAAAATTTAATATAAATAATGTAATGATATTGATTTGATGCAATTACTTTGAAGAATATTTATTTAAACAGAACCCCTGATTGCTTATTAGTGGTTATTTACTAAGTTTAACTTAGTTTTGGTCAAAGAACACAAGAACCCAGTAAAGACCAAACTCACTGCTCATTAGTAATTATCTGTAAGGTCAATTGGCTTGTTATGGTCCAGAATGATGATGATATTTCATCATTTTAAAAATAACATTGCCATCAGTGATGACAGAAAAATTGGCACGGAAGGTGATTATATTTAAAAATAAATATGTTGTGTAATATATATATATATATATATATATATATATATATATATATTTAATTGGTATTTACACCTATAAATGTGTGTGGAGTTGGAGATGGATGCTCCAAAAGTAATGCCACCTGTTTATTTCTATTATATAAATGTAAGAAGTGGTTAAAGTTTTCTGAATTTAACAGAAAACAAATCAAAAGTAATAAAATACTGATTTTTGGTTTCTTAGAGATTAACAGTTACACAGAAAACAAATTTGAGGAGTTCATTTTTTAAAATGATTTTCAATAGAAACAGAGATATTTCAGTTGGTAAATATACATATTTCTTTTGGTGAATATGTTGCATAATAGTTTTAAAAGATGAAACCAGGAAGTGTCTATTACATATGAGATCCAGGTTTATTATTTTATATACAACTGTACTTAATTAAATATATCAGTAAGTAAACAAATTAATCCTGGAGTAACCTTGGTTAGCATTTTTATTTGTGCAGAAGATTAAAAGTTATCTAAATGTAAATCTAAGAAGCTAATATAAATATATGATTGTATATATATCCACAAATATCTACAAAATGATGTTTAAACACTATTAAACATTTTGTAGATGTTTGTAGATATACAATCATTTGTTATAGAATGAATCAATCAAAATTTGTGACTGAGTTGCTTGCTTGCTTTTTTTCTTTTTTTTTTTTGTGATAGTGATGTTCTCTCTTAAGTGCTACTCGTGGTATAGGGTTACAGAGTTTTGACAACACAATATAAGGAATTTATTTACGAATTTACATGCTTAAAATTGTGTCAGTAGCTTGTTTCAGGAAAATAAATCAGAAATTTTTAAAGTCCAGAGTTTTAACAAATTGTCATAAAGAGGAAATGTTCATACAACAGATTAAATGATCTGACACAAAATAATAATCAAAAATGTTTAAAATCAAGTTAAGAGAATTTGTTGTTCAAAAGTTGACAAAGAGAAATGGTTTGGAATATTGATGGTAAATTCTTTGAAGTGCTGCATGCTTGGTTATAAGCCTATAATATAATTGGCAAATAATTTTACACTGACAAGTATTTGAACACTGGTTGCTGGCCTTGAGGAACTGAAACAAAACCTTTCGCATAACTTCTCTTATTATTTTAATTTTTTTCCTCATTTTCATAGGCTTGCAACTTTCTTTATTCTTGGCTCACTGGCCAATTCCTGTGGAGGCAAAATTTTCATTGGACCAAAAGCAATTTCACATAAGCTCACAAATTTATTTCCTTTTCTTCTCTGCTCACCAGCCAATTTCTGTGAAAGTAAGGTTTTTATTGGTTTAGGCAGTTATGTGGGGAAGATAACAGTTAATCTTAAACAGTTCAAGTTTAATAGTGATTGGGAAAACACCTTCTTGGGAATCAGTTCCACATAGCAGCAGTTGACAGGAAGAAGCTGTTCAAATAGAAATTACATCTCACAAACGGAATACAATGGTAATGAATATAGTTTGCTACAATGTGCATAACATGGTGTGTCTTAACCATGAAGGTTAGAACTGTTGGAACTAAGGAATGTATTTCATCTGAGCACTTTCTATAGAAAGAGCAATAGAGTAGTGTGAGTCTTGTAACTTTTCATCTGTGAGAAAGGTGTTGTAGGGTGAAAAATAATTTGTCACCAACAATGATACAGAAATGCTTTTGGACTTTATCAAGACTAGAAAGTAAAAACTGGGCAGCTGTTGTCCATATATGGTAGTAGTACTCCATTTTAGGATTAATATTGCTCTTGTAAAGGTAGAAGATAGCCCAAGGAGTCAGGTACTTATTAGAGTGGTACAGGTAACATCTTTAGTAATGGATTGTATTTACAAACTGCACTTGCGGTATGGGCTGAGTTTAAGGCCTGATAGGTGCTCAAGGCATGGAGTCATCCTAAAGGAATATCCCTTAAAATATAAGAAAAAGGTCAGTTTCATAGTAGCTTTAGCATATAAAAATAAATAATTCCTCAATAACATATATAATTATATAACTTCTTAATAAAACAGTATATGAAATACTGAGAAATTACATTATTTTTAGCCAGATTAATGTCCTCAAATTTTTTGTTGTTATCACATTTTGGCTGTTTCATCCTTTGGCCTTTTTCAGGTGTCTGTCAATCAAAGTAAACTTCAGAGATTTCAAACTGAAACCTTTATTTATTTTATCTACAGGGGTTGGTTGTTTTTGTTCTGCAGCCCATGTCTAAGAATATCTCATTTTGTTTTCTTTTTTAATGCTGTTCACTTATTGCTGGTCATGATGATCTGAAGTCCATACAACATCAAGACAATATTCAGAAGCAGCTCAGACTTATTGAGAAATTTCAGCTGGATCAGGGCATACACATATGAGAACATTACCAAAAACTGTGTATATGATTTGAACTTTTTGGTAGCACTGAACACATACATATATGTGTATGAATATCTGATGTGGTGAGGAACCATCCTATTATATCACAGATTTCCATTCCTGTGTATCAATTAACAAAAATCATTAGCCAACTTATTACATCATACATTCCCAGTAGATACAGCATAAAATCAACTCTTAAAGTAATTCAAATTCTAAAAAATGAAAAACCTGACAATGAAACCATAGCCTCACTTGACATTGAAAATTTATTCACTAATGTCCCTGTTAACAAAACTCTTGATATTATTAAAAGAAACATATACAATATAATACATCTCTACCTCCACTTAAAGTTAGACATAGTATATTATGGAAATGACTGCTAACTTGTGCTACCAAAGTCCCATTCTATGATCACAAAAATAATATATATATACAACAGGATGGTATCTCCATGGGTTCAGTTCTGGGTCCAACTTTTAGCAATTTCTAATCTTGAAAATAATATATTTAACAGTTTAAAAAACTCTCCATCTATATAAGATATGTTGATGATATCATTATATTAGTCAAGAGTATGGAAGAAATACATCAATTCTCAAAATAATTCCAAGATAATTCTGTCCTTAAATTTACGTATGAACTTAATAATAGCAACAAAACTCCTTTTTTAGATATATTGATAAGCCCTAATAACAATAAATTCACTATCTCCCCATATAAATAACCTACCAGCATAAATTTGTGCACCCTTAACTATAAGAGTGAATGTCTCAATTACTATAACAATTATAAAAAAACTAAGAAACCATGAAAAAATTAATTCATCCACAAATCAGATTTTCTACAGTGAACTAAAAAATATAAAACAAACTGTTATTAATAACTTCCCTAATTATATTGTTGATGAACAAATAAGATGTGCTATAAGAAATTTTAATACTACGTAACCTAAAAAATAATAAATACTAATATATCCACCACAGATCCTATTAAAAAATAGAATTAAATATATACTACACTAAATTTACTATATCTAATTCAATCATTCATTATGACTCTTACTTACCTACTAATGTGTTTCAGAAAACCAAGATAGTTTATAAATTTATATGTCCTCTGAGAGATTGTATCTCCAACAGAAAAAATGTTTATGTCAGATACACTACAACCATGCTGTCTCCACAGTTGAGTTTTTATTTGAATGATATGTCCAACATTTTTAAACATGTACAACAGCATACCTGTTCACATTCACAATTGAGAAAAATTCTTGTTGAAAATACATCTATACTTTTTCATGAAAATGATAAACATAAAGTAAAAATTCTTGAAGTTATCTATATTAAAAAACTGAATCCAAACCGTAACAAGATTAATTATGAATACTGCACAAATGTTTTAAAATGTGTACAATAGATAAGTTTAAAATATCAAGGTTTGCACTAATAGTTTTAATATTTATTTCTTAAAATCTCTTGACATACCATACTTAGTTACCTCCCCTAAAGTGGGATCAAGCGATCATATATACACTCAGTGTTCTTCACTTCACAAGTAAAAAAATTTAACTTTCAGATGGACACAGTAATTCTGTCTTTGAAAATGAAGAATACTAGAATATTTATCTTGAAATAAACAACACTCTGATGATGACATTGTGCCATGTCAAAAATACTCGGAATAAAATAATATATATCAACATGGTAATTTTCTTGCTTCCTTTAAAAAGCTTGTCCATGAATATGAAAGGATCCAATTGAAAATAAGTAGACAGAACTTCTCTAAATTATTCAATGAAACATCTCTCTCTCTCTCTCTCTCTCTCTCTCTATATATATATATATATATATATATATATATATATACATATTAGAATAATGAGAAGGAACAGTAAGATTTATAATCCGGTGTTCTTATTAATTATTTTTAAAAACAGTGCTCAATACAATTCTGCAGAGCATAAACATTATAAAGTTGCTAATTTAAAATGGAAATTAATAAAAAAAGCTATTATAATTTTTAGGTCATTAAATGACCCATATCCTTTGTGCATACATGAGAAATTATATAGTATTAAGTTTATGAAAAATAAAAATTTACTTAATCAAAGAAATGAAATAGCTATTTTTTGCAGACACTTTTTCCCTTAAATAATGACTAAATGAAAAAAAAGAAGAAAGATGAAAAAAATGAAACATACATATCTATACTTGATCTTTTAATAGTTTTTAAATAATAAAGTAATTCTAATATATTTGTTTTAAAAGAAGTATAGTCTATTAATAATTAGACTTAGGAATAATAATTTAAAATTATATTTTACTACGATATACTCATATTCAAACAATCCTTTTGTAAAAAATCTTTGTGTATACAATTACAAATTTAACAGCAAAACAAAACTGCCAAAAAACTTTTTGTCATTGAAAAAAACAGGCGACGGTGAGAAAAACAGAAGTCATCATTTGTTGAACAGTCACCCCTAACCTATCTTAACTTAACCTCATTTGGAAAGTAACTCATATTTTGATATACAGGTTGTCAGTGAAAATGAATACCCTTCCACCCTTTGTCAAAAGGATTGAATTCCCCCACCCCCGTAACCTTAGCAACTAATATCAAGAATGCATGTGCTTATAAACTCAGTAAATTTCAAAATAAGTTATTCCAAAATTCACTTGAAAATGAAACAGTACTAAGGATTCTAATTTAATTCTATAATTAAATTTGAAGTTTTTAATTTCTATTTTTGAAACATGGTAATTCCTGTGTAATGATGGGACCATATTCTTAAATTAGTAAATTTATAATATGTATATATATAATAGTGCCCAGTGATTTCTTGCACTGGCCTATTATATATATATATATATATATATATATATATATATATATATATATATATATATATATATATATATATATATATAATAAAAAGACTTAAACACTAATATTCCATATTAGTGTTTAAGTCTTTTTATTATATCCTTACTCTGTCCCGGACATTGAGTTCTACCTGGATTCTATTCTCTTCGATTTATTTTTTATACAAATATATATGTATGCGTATGTATGTATATATATTTATATATTTTAGATATATGATTGCATATGTTGTGTATATTTACCACTAATATTATCAATATCTATATCTATATATATATCTATATCTATATATATATATATATATATATATATATATATATATATATATATATATAATGTGGTGCAGTTCAAATTATATTACATGAATCATTCATACAAAAACAGATTAGTGAAAATTTTTTGAAAATTTAAAAGAGAGTGCATTTTTTTACTAATAATTTTCAAAAAATTCAACCTTAGTATTGTGACCACATGCTCCACAATTTCTTACAGTTAACAATAACACATTTCTAAAAAACATATTTCGATTCACATCTAATCTTTCGTGTTCAGTTATTACCTGGATGTATTTAACAAAAACAAATCAATTTCCATGCCTGATGATGTCTGTATGAACAGATGAAAGTACTAGCAAAAAAAGACCTTATACAAGTTGAATTTATTAAAAACAGGGATCACAACATTCATTTAGAGGTTCGTGGGTTAATGTAATTTTAATAAATCTGTTTGCAAAGATGTATTCTCACCATTTATATCATTAACTTCACTAATCTGTTTTTTGTATGAATGATTCATGTAATATATATATATATATATATATATATATATATATATATATATCAGGTGTAACAGCAAAATTGTGTAAAAGTAAAATTGTCCTTTTGTTAGATTAAGCTTTGAACTGTTGTATCTTAGAAATGATAAAAGATATTTTACTGGAATCCTCCAAGGTTTTTATAACACTATTGGACTCTACTTTGAGCAATAAGAGTGTATAATTACTCTCCAAGCTTAACAGAAGAATCATGATGAAATTGATTGTAAACAAAAATGACATGGTCATTATTAATTAATCATAGCTAAGGATTGGAAGCTTATGAAGAATTGAAATTAAGTTCAAATATATATATATATATATATATATATATATATATTGTCAGACTAAACCCATTATAAGCTACACAAAGCTAATTCATCAACAACTGTATATTTTCCTGAGAATGTGTGATGAGATCACAATAATCAGTATATATGAAATCTTGAGTATATAAAGAAAATGATTTTCATTTTGGCTAAAATTGAATTAAAGGTTTACCTATCCATATAATATTGAATTTCAATACCAACCATGCTAAGAATCAAACATCATCATTGCAAAATAGACTGAAAACAAAGTAGAACCAAGTAGGTCCCCCTTTGACACTACTCCCAACTTTCAAAGAATTCGTTAAACTGTCACTGAGATATTCACTTGATTTTACATGAAAAGATCTAATGACTAAAACAAACCAATTCGGAAAGCCCAATTTCTCAAGAATTATCCAAAGGTCTTCACTTTTCAGTGTCAAATGGGTTATATCAGCAAAAATTTGGTATTAATCCTTATTTTATTCAGCATACTTTTCTTGTACTTTCTTGGCCATAAGAAATATCTCCACTGTACCTCAGTTAGTTCTGAAACCATACTGTCATTCAAGAAAGGCAGTGTTAACAACATATTCATTTAGGTGATGTAAGATAATAAAGGCTAAGATATTACCATTTGCACATAACAATGTGATTCCTCTGTATTTAACACATTCTACAAATATGCCTTTACTGTTGTAAAGTAACATAATAATAATGGCATTCTTTCAGGTTACGATGGATAAATTGTCGTCTAAACAACGCAAAAATGAAAATAACACTGACATCTTATTTTAGCAGATATATTTACCAAAATTACACAAAAATATCTTGAAATACTAAAGAGTAAATTTATTTAATAAAATTGCCATTAACTTCAATCACAGACTCTAGATGACTTTGGAATTTCCTGCAAATCTTCTGAACAGTCTCCTTGTTTAAGTTGGTGAATGCTGCCATAATCTTTGCTTTCACTTCATCTTTGGTGTTACAAGGAGCTTTGTTTGTCTCTTGCTCAACTTTGCCCCATACATAATAAACAAGGGGGTTGCAATCTGTGGAGTTAAATGGCCAGACTCTGAAATGTTTCTACTGGAGCTTCTGGTGCAAATGCCAAGCAGTATGGCATGCTGTTTCCAAATTTCTGGTAGAGTGAATTGCATCATAATAATCTTTTTCTCACAGATGGTGCCCAACTGACCCTACTATACTGTGCAGTCAACAAAATAAAAATCAAAAAACATGTATGCAGGAAATTAAAAATACAAAATGGTGATAATTTACCCATTCCTCTTCTCAAAGTAACATATATAACCTTATATATCATACAACAGATGTGTAGTGTTCACAAGCAAAGACAAAGCTTTTCATCTAGGATGCTATCCTTCCCTGGTGCTTTATGCAAGTTTAATCCTTTTATTATCCTCTGCTTTTCTTCCATAGTTGGAGGGTCTGCTGAAAATTCCACTCTTGGTTTCTGCTCTCAAGTGTGGATTGCTCTAAAATCAACATCTGATTCCCAGTTCTGTAACTCAGAAAAGAAATATCACTATCTTTAGTGTATAGCTTATTTTAAGTTATACATTGACCCTACAATACTGTGTAGTTGACAAAATCATAAACAAACAATGCGCATGTGTGAAATTTAAAATATAAAATGTTGACATTTTACCCATTGCACCCTAGATATATGCTGGACTCTCCCATTGTTTTCGACATATGAGTGTCTTTCAGTTCAGTTTTTATGCCTATGTTTTGTATGAGACAACAATCCTGTATGGGATTTGCAAACAAATCCACTCGATGGAAATACCGAAGGGTTGACCGTCATATGAGTTGATGTATTAGACCAAGATTTAGTATTAATTCTTAATTCTCTCAGATGGTTAAGATCATTCTTTTCAAAGTTAGTTATTCCTCGGTAACAGATGTTTCTCCAGTTTGATCGGTTTTCAGCACCAAGTTCAAACTCCTCAATAGGGATGTTTACAGCAATTAAATTGTGTTTAAGTTTGTCCTTGAAGCGTAACCAAGGGCAGCCTACATTATGCTAACCATGAAAAAGTTGGCTATACATGAAGATTTTCAGCATCTGATCATCACTCATTTTGATGACATGACCAGCCCATCTGAACTGTGATTGCATCAGAAAAGATTCAATACCACTGACACCACATTTGATGAAAAGATCAGGGTTAGAGATTTTGTCCTGCCGTGTATAACTGCATACCGAACGAAGATAGTGTTTATGAAAAGCATCGAGTGTGCGTCCTGTATGGCATCCACAATTCTCACCCATAAAGAAGTGTGGTGAGAATGACTGCTTTCTATAATGATAATTATGAAGTAATGCCTCATATTTATTTACATTGGAAATACATTAGATATCAGGGAGTTGCAATAATATTGTTAATAGGCCAAGTTTTCAATTTCTTTATTTTTTTTTACATAATCATCAACACTGGACATAAATTTTCAAGATAATCTTCATTTTATATGTTGACATCAGTATATGGTAACCAAGAACCTATCTTGAAATACATATCACTAAAATGCATTATCTACAACTGTTTCATCATCATAAACATCAATTGCACCCATTGATCATTATCAATGTTTGTTTACCAACCAAAACAAGAGAACCATGAGAGAGCTATTAACACCTAGCTGGGAGTAGAAGTGATGGATTCATACCTTTCCAAAGTTATTTGTGCAAAGGTGAATGCAATGATCTTGGATGCAATTCAGTCTCAACATGCCAATCCCACACTCCACCCCAATAACCACAATGGTATATGTACATTCACCTGTATACATACTACAAAAATATTTCTAAAATTATTTTTAAATTTAAGAAGAAAGGATTTTATTAAAAGTTCACTCAGATGAGTTTTCTTGAATTTGAAAATATTCCTACTATTACCTTATTTCTTAAGTGACTTGTCAAAAGTCACTGACAATAGATGCCCTCTATTTTTTTTTTTGCATTTATTCAGATAAATTATTTTAATTTTGGCAATTTTTCATAATTAAATTAAAATTAGTCAACTCTGTGTAAAAATCTAAAATTTAATCTCTTCATTAGTTTTTACTTGTATCCTTCTTTTAAAAAAATGAAAACATTTTGACATATTTTGCTAACTTGAAACTTTTCCTTCCAGAAAAATATTCTATATCACTTGACAGTTTGTATTTATTGAATGTCAAATAAATCACCGCGATTTAAATAACTATCAACCAATCAAATTTGAGTCTGATATTCTATTGGGCATTTATTCTTTATGTCTTATGGTTGCAATCATAATCACATATGGATTAGTGGAAAAGTCCCAACAACTAATAACTTAAAGGAATATGGTAATTTATTCTGAGTGCAAATGCACTTTATACACTTTGAAATTATGCCAGTTAAATTTGTTGGTTGGTTCCAATGGCACTTGAATTTGAAGGATTAATTTACTGTGCAAAAGAATTTAGTCAACTAGAATGTTCTCATTCTGCTCTCCATGTCATAGGATATCTTGTATCAGTTAATTTTCCAAGTTACATTGTCCTTGTGATGTCACTTGTCTCTTACACTAAACAAGGGTATATGACTTTGTGAGATTACCTACTCAAGGTTTGAACTCACAAACACTTAAACCTAATGTCATTTGTCTTCCTCTTCAACTGAATCAATGGATGACTTTTATGCCACATGTAGTGTAATTAGGTGGTGGAATTTTTTAGGTCTAGGCTTAATGTTTTTCTTAATAATTAAAAACTTCATTTCTACTGAGGAGGTTATTAAAGTCTGGTATATATGTTGATTCTTTCAATCAGTGCAAGGGCTAAAACATTGGGGCTATATCAACCAAGTAAATCAGGGTATAATAATGATAATTTCTCATAAAATTTCATATTTATTTATTAAAGTGGGTTTGAAGGATGTATAATAATATCTGAAACAAAAGTGGAGATAATGATACAAAGTGTAAAAGCTATAAATAACACGTTTTGTCAATAGTATCTCCTCTTTCTGGCTTGTTCAGGTTAGAATGTAAGAAAGACAAAACTGTATGTAAGGAAAATGTGTTGGATCTCTGAGGGTAAATGGGGACTTTAAATCAAATTACTTTATCAAATCCTATGACCAGATTCCTATGACCAGTGTCTGTCTACCTGTTTGTTTGTGTTATATATATATATATATATATATATATATATATATGTATATATATATATTAGAGCTGTTTGATGCCTGTTGGATTTTAAATCAGTCCACCAAAACTACAGTGTGTTTTATGTATATACTTGTACATATGTACATACATACATATACACCCACCCAGGCATATACATATATTAGAGGCTTTTCCAAACTGAAGAAACCAGAGAGTGCACATTCTCTTGGCAAAATATGTTGTTTATATCTTTTCTACTTTGTCTTATTGAAGTGTGTATATAAAAAATACACATAAAAACATAAAAATTCAAGTTTAACCATTTAAATGACATCACCGTGAGTGATTTGAAATTGGTTCCAGTAAATATAAGAACAACAGAATTAATGAAAAGCAGTTATCTAAATATACACAAAACACAACCTTGAAAACAAATGTAGCAACAGTCAAAAGTACATGGGAAAAAATAAAATAATGTAAAAATAAATATGAATTTTTTTTTTACATTTACCAATTACGTGATACAACAAATTTTTTTATAGAAATATATATGCATATATGTAATTCTATACCAACTACAACTAGATGGTGTTTTGCATATTAAGTTGAGCTTGTATTTTTAATATGTGTTTAAATACACACAGACACACAGACACACACATATATATATATATATATATATATATATATATATATATATATATATATATATATATATATATATATATATAACTAGTGAGCCAGACAAACCTACCTAAGTTTCACCTAAACGGATCATCAGGGAAATTTAATTATACAGCCATGTAATTTTATACTATATATATATTAAGGTTTAAAAAGTCCATTGGTATATAAGTGGATCCTAGTAATATAAAATATTAAAACTGATCTACAAAAAGAGCTCAATGTATTTATTAATCTAGAGCAATAAAATTAATAAACAATAAAATCCCAAATTACCTCAGATGAGCATTAGCCTATTTCAGTAGGCTAAGATATCAGTCATCTGTCTTATCAACCCGGAGTGGACTGAGTTCATGTCTATAACTGTATAGACATATATATATATATATATATATATATATATATATATATATATATATATATATATATGAAGAAATATAGTCTTAAGATGTGATATATTTATGGGATAAAGTGCTCAATATCAGAGATAGATCATGTGTAAATATAAAAGTGAACATAGAAGTCAACACTTAGAAGTGACAGTCTGTTTCATGCTAGATGCTATTGTCAGGCCAGATGATTGTGTCTAGCAGGAAACAGACTGTCGCCTCTAAGTGTTGACTTCTATATTTATTTATATATATATATATATATATATATACATACACACACACACACACACATATATGTTCCTACATTTTTATGTCACATATCTTAATCCCAACACTCAATACTGACAGTCTGAAGAATGTGTTTAAGCATGAAACATGCTTAAACACGTTCTTCAGACTATATATATATATATATATATATATACATATATATATATAAAATACCTGTGTTCCTACAATTTTATGTCTCAGTATGTTTATCTTGTTCACATTTCTATTTGTGTATTTTATACATACATGTATATATATGTAAAAAATGAAAGAGTATATGCATAGCATATAATATGCGCAGGCATATATACACTAATAAATATACATATATGAATATACATAGGATAAATACACATAAATATATACAGCAAAAGCATATATATGCATACATATGATAATAAAGATTTTGATTATCAAAAAGTATATTTGTAAGATCAGTTTTCCCTGTGGAAAATCTATTTGCAATAATTTGCTTGGCACCATAAAACACACTTTTACCCCCCCCCCACCACCATCACCATCAATCCCTGTACTTAGTCTGGTTTCCCTCTCTCTTATCTTAGCTTTATGTTGTGCCAACTTTCCTTTTTCTCTCATAATATCATGTACTTTCCTTTCTCTCTTTTCACTATCTTTTGCTCAAATGACTAAATTCTTTCAGAAGTTGAATTCTGATAAAAGCTATTATTTTCTTTTGATGTTCACTGAAGGATGTAACTATGCTATTAAATATTGGAGTATTAATTTAATTTGTAATATCAGACTTATGTGGTCTTAGTTTGACCATGTTATTAATGAGTCAAAAAACAACACTATTCCTTTATTCTTCCTTCTCCATATATTTTGTGCATTTGTATCTCATTGTCACTTGTCTTGCATTCCTCCATTAAACATAAAATGTAGATGCAAATTTATTTAGCTATTTACAAAAAATATTTTTTTCTAAGACCAATGAACTTTGACAAAGCTAGTATTATAAACAAATTTGTGAAGATTGGGTGAAAATTTTCAACATCAGGAACTTCTATAGCCATTTTAACATATTCTTCATTGTGTAAAATTTCTTTAAAACTAGGCTCTATGAAGAATAATTTCTATTTAGAGAAATTTTAAAAACAAATAATTGTGTTCCATACCCAAAGGCTTTGTATTTGCAGTTAATGATAATTACATATGAAAGGGTTGTTTTAATGGTATTTTTCTTATCTTGTCTACCTTTATTTTAACATATAACTGCATGAAAATAATTTTACATATTAATTTACTTGCGTAACACATGGAAATTTAATTATACAGCCATGTCATTTTAAAAAAAAATTCAAAATATAATTTATATATTTTATATTTATATGCTTAATAAAAAAATCAATCTTTTCAAGAATTTAACAGAAGCACTCTTTCTCTCTCTCCCCCCCTCTCTCTCTCTCTCTCTCTCTATATATATATATATTATATATATATATATGCCATCTCCTTTCAAGATGTGAGTGATCATGACTCTCCATAACTTCCTTTGTTTTTACTGCAATAAACAACACTTGCTCTTTTACTATCCTACTTTCTCTTTGTAGTTTTCATTGAGCAATCCAATTACTCAATCTCATCATAGATTACTGCTTTCCATGCTTTGCTTGATTTTGGTTTGCCCAAACATTTTTAGCTATCGCTTTCTCATTGTTAGTTGTTGTTTGTATTCTTAAAATTTTCTCATTTCTCACATACTCTGTGCATGGTATTCTTAACATTGGTTAGTAAACCATATCTTTGTTCCTAGAAGGCTTTTCTTCATCTATGAGGAAATTATCCAGATTTCATTGCCATGTTGGAAATTATATATTCACTTTTGTGGAAAAACAATTTTCCTTCTTCTGTCTTATTCTCATTTTTGGTCAATTCTTTTGACTGTATTCATTTGGAAAATTTATAATTGTAGAAAAAGCAAGCTAAATTTCCTGACAGCTTAGTACAAATATATTCTAACCTTATAGAAAGTTTGCATTTTGGACTTATTTTGTGTCAATTCATAATTTTTCAGAGTCAATCAAGTCATATCTAGAATAAAATGAAAGTGTCTGTAGAGACATGTGTACATATTACTTTATTCATATAGACTTACTCCATATGAATATTGGCAGTATTACATACATCATGTGTATTGCTAGAGTAAGAAAACATTTTAAGACAGTAGAAGTATTGAATTCTAAAAAAAAGCATGAGAAACAATATGCAAATTATACATGGCTATAAAAGAGTATCTTAAAAGTAAATTTTCTATTATTATTGCAATTATGCTAAAACCTATTTTTATATTGATGTACAACATTTGTCATTTTATCAGACTTATTGATTAATGTTCTCAATTGCATGAAAATTTTTATTTTTTGATGACAAACTTATCCAATTCCTCATAACCCTACTCAACTCAAGTTTTACTATGAAAAAATCCACAAGATCAGTAATATTTTTAGACACCTGCATTTACATAGATGAAAACTACAAACAACACTACATACTAAAATCACCGACACCCACAACTATCTACACTTTAAGTCTTCCCACCCTAAACACCTCAAAGAGAACCTTTCCTATTCACAAGCACTTAGACTCAGAAGGATATGTTCCAACAATGAAAAACTAAATAAACACACTGAAAATCTGGAGCATCAATTCACAACACAGGGCTATAAACAACACCTAATCAGGGGACAAATAAATAAAGCAATTTCCATGCCTAGAGAAGACACCCTAATGTACAAGATTAAAAATAAACCCACTCGCATCCCTCTAGTAACCACTTTCAATGCCACTCTGCTTCCACTATCCCAAATAATCAAAAGTCACTGGGAAATACTACATCTCAAACCAGACCTAAAAAATTGTTTGAGAAACCCGGCCTTCTAGCTTATCGGAGACCTAAAAGAAATCATAGGTAGTAACCACATTTCAGGGGACAAGGTAATCCATAATAAACCAACAACAAAAACAACAGGATTTTCCCAACCATGTAACAACAAAAGAAGCTTATGCTGCAACCACATTAAACACATGAATTCATTCACTTGCTCAGTCACTAAATCTACTTTCAAAATCTACCACAACTGTAACTGTAGAAGTCATAACATAATTTACCTCCTAAAATGCACACTATTCCAGAAACAATATGTAGGAAAATTTGAATGGCCCTTTCATTACAGAATTAATAATTATCATCATCGAATTATGTCAACTCCCCATGAAAGATTATTACCTGTAAAACAACATTTCCGCCTAGAAAAACACGATTTTAAAACCCATGCCAAATTCATTATAATTGAGAGAATAGAAAAGTCTAGAGCAGATAACATTAGAAAGATTTTAGAGTTCCATGAAAATAAGTGGATACAATGTTTAAAAATGCCCTATCCAGACGGGCTTAACCATGAATTTAACAATATAGATAGTATTAATATATATACCCCTACAAATCAAAACCTACCCACATTTCTCACCCACACAAGCTTACGGAGTTGTTGTGGCATCACACTTATACACACACCCAAACAGATATACACACATCATACTCACTCACTTCCTAATGATAACACACACCCATAGTAATATATACGCTTACACACATCATACTCACTCACTCCCTAAGAACCAAATAACACACACACACTTACCAGAGACACATCCCCTTTCCAGGAACCAATAAAACTGTCAAAATGACCAAGGGAATTCAGAGCAGCATGAATCCATCCAGCTCTTATCTCAAATAACAACTTAAAAGAGACTGTTTGACCAACACAAAGATTGACCAAAATTCATGTTAAAAAAAATAAAAAAACAAATGAAAACTACAGACAAAAGGTCATTTTCTCCATCAAGACATTCATTGTTGTAGTTCACTGCTATCAGCAAACAGAAAATTATTTTTCTCCTGATGATGGCCATGTTGGGCAAAACTAGTTGAGGAATCTAAATGAAATAATAATAAAAACAAAAGAATATTAATATACAACCCAGTGTGTCTGATGATTTTAATTTTTTAATATTTTTTATTGTTCAATATATATATATATATATATATATATATATATATATATATATATATTTATATAGCTGAGAGGTCTAATGTACACCAGATCTAATGATAGATTCCCCTAGGGGAATGTAGGCTCAAATCTTGCCAGATAGTGCATATTTTTGTCTATAAAGATTTCTCAAAGCCATAGATGAAAATAAATATACTATTTAATAATGACACTTTCTCTACTTTGTCTTACAATTTCCTCAACACTGCTTAATAAATGTATCAAGAGTATTAATATGGCCACTGCCAATTTGACACAAGAATTGAAAAAGCATGTCATGCTCATGCCAAAAGCCACTAATCATAGTGACTTGAAGAAAGTGAGCTTCTTGAAAGTGGCCCAAAGAACAGGAGGAATAACTACAGATGGTACATTATGGTGATATACATCAACTTCCCAACACGTATAGTGGCCCTGAGAATTGTGATTTGGGCTTGCAGTTATTTCTGAAACTATCATGGCTACTCTCTGGGCTGAGAATGGGGTTAATGGATAATGTCTTGCTGTTTTTCTCACTTGAACATGTGTATATATGTTTTTTGAAAATATACTGATTTTTTTTTCTGTTGAATATCTTTGGTTTTCTTTAGAATTTCTTCTCAATTACTTGGTTCACTCTCAATGTAATTTCTTCTCGTACACCTTCAATATACATAATTCTCAAAGCATGAAGCAATATTAGGTATTCTTAGGTATTTAATACAAAAAGGGGATGATCTTATTAATTGGGGTTAGAATTTTTCTCAATATGCGATAAATGGCAGTGGGGTTTTAATAGAAGTTTATCTGGAAAATATACCATCTAGTCTTAAATGAATTCTTAGTACTATCAATATAGAATTTTTCAAACATTGATTTATCTATTGTAGAGATAGTACTAAGATAAACAAGAGATTTAGTTAAACACTTGTTTAGCAATGGGCGTTGGTCAGAATTCCTACAATTACATTAGCCGATATCATTAATAATATTTATCTTGGAATGCATATTATGATCCAGATTATTAAACTGGTTTAACTAGATTATTAAATTAGTGTAATTCTAGGTTGTATCAACATATCTTGTCCTTTACTTACAGAAATAATACATCACTTTTTAAATATTTTTGTAGGTTAAAAGATGATAACAAGACTCCTAAGGTGAAATGGAAAATTTTAAAAAATGACAAGGACATGTAGATCTTTATATGAACCCTGTTTTCTGTATTTACATGAAAAACTCAAAATCATCAGATCTTTTGACAAAAATTCATTTTAAATTTTAATAAATCATTCACTTGGTAATAATTTACAATTGCTTTATGAGATGCATTGATATGCATTGATACATGTCTGCAATTGTGTAGCAGTTTTTACATGTTTTCAGTGTAATATCCTAAGATAATATATATATATATATATATATATATATATATGAAATGATAAAGAAGTTAATGGTCTGAGTGGAATTAGACCAGGAAATAGTAGTATTATAAAAAAATTGCTCAATATACATATAAAAAGATAAAATTTAATATGTAGAGCATTTTTTTTTAGAGCTTTCAGTATCTTCAGGCAATTTTAGTCAACATATATATATATATATATATATATATATATATATATATATATATATATATATATATATATGAGAGAGAGAGAGAGAAAGAAAGAATTAATACAAGTAAAAGGTTTGTATACTTTTATAAATAGGTTTGTCAGCTAAAAAATGGAAATCACACTGTCAAGATTTTGATTTCTCCAAATTTCTAATTTTATCTTCTGTGTTTGCTATTAAAATTACTTTTTCATTTTTTTTTACCAAACCAATAGTCATAATTATTATAAGCAGGCATCACAAGGAAAAATTTAATGTTGTTTTTCAATTTTCCAAAATCAACAAATATGAAAGCAAATAAATGTACAAATGTTATTTCCATTACTGAACACACATGCATACATACACACACATATAATGATGATATCTGAAGAAACACTTAATGTTTTTTTGAAGTTTTACTACAGATATTAAAAACAAAAAGAAAATAATCCCAATTAATATGGACATACACACACACTATATATATATATATATATATATATATATATATATATTGGGGAAATTGTATTACAATGTGTAAAATGTTTACTTGTGATGTGTTTCATCCTTCAGGACTTCAATGTACTCAATTTGTTATGTTGGACTACATATGCGCACAACAGAGTGGTTCTGGGAATTTTAGAGTTTTTTTTTATCTAGCTGCATTCATTTAGTCTTTTGCTTTTTCTTTCCATTACTTTTGTAAGTAAGTATTCCATATTAGAATATTTGCCAGGAACAATGAAATATTGTAAGAGGGAGAACGCAAATTTACTGTTGATGACCTTGTGATTAAGGCACTCTCTAGACATTTATGTAGCAGTGAATTATTTTCTCGTTTGAACAGAGTAGCATTTTTTTATGTAAAAACTGTGGTCAGCCTTGTTACAGTGGCCAACCAATACATTGATGTATTATTTTGTAAAATTTCCCTTTTGTGTTCATATAATCTTTTATTTAGGTTCTTTGAAGTTGCTGCTATGTATTTTTTGTGACAAATATTACAGGTGACAGAGTAAACTTCTCCTTCAGATTTTAGCTTATTGTTTTGTTTAATATTGACTAAGTCTTTTATTGTTTTCGATGTCATAGTAACAAATTTTATGTTGAGTTTAGATAGATTCTTTTTGATTTTAAATGTGATAGAATTAGTAGGCAGGATAAAAGATTTAGCCAATACTAAACACACACACACACACACACACACACACACTATATATATATATATATATATATATATATATGATGGAAAATGAAATTGCATGTGCTTGAAAAATGATTTTTACTTGGGTACAACAGATGCGTACTGGTGTGTAGTATATATTTTGATATTTTCAAATTCTTCAGACATCTTGTGATATAATAACATTCATTCCCGTGAACTTTAGACAGTAGTACTTAATCCAATAAGGTTTAGTGTGGTGATAGAGTCCAGTGCAAAACTATGGGCACACATTCCTCTAACCAGCTTTCCATTGTCACCACACGATTGTACACATCTCTAGTAGTATTGTAAGAGGGTCAGCTGAGAGACTGGATAGTGCACTGTAGTGTTCAGCAGTGAGAGCAAGTTCTAAATTCATACAAGTGATGGGTATTTGCACATGTGACTCAGACATGTCACTCATGAAATGCAACCACAACCCTTGGCATCATGGTGTGGAAAGTCATGTTACAATTCTTAATGATGCAAATTAATGGACCAAATGTTAAACAGTACAATATATGTCAGAATATTTTTCAGATCATTCTGCTGCTATTCCTGCAACATTCTTATTTAAGTATATGTGCATTAAATGCAAGTGGCATCATGTGTATTCAATACACATCCATTTGGATAAAAATTATAAGTTTCTCTAAGAAAATAGCAGGATGAAATTAATCCAAAATTTTCTCTAATGTAGCTGATAAAATTCTTGATGACTAATAACTGGAAGTACTTAACCAAAAAACCTTATGAACTTTGGAGAATTTCTTAATAAATTTGATCTGGATGTGCCACTGCTTCTAAGTAAACTAGAAAAATACAATAGAAAATTAAAAAGATATTTTGCTGATTTCATTAAAACATATCTGAGTGGAATTCTTGCTGCTTATATATATATATATATATATATATATATATATATTAATAGATTTTTTAATCAACATTATTTCCTATTGTTATAAACATTATATTTAATGGGTACATGAGGTTTGAGTAGACATCTCTGTTCCCTTTTTTAACAGTGAAATTAATGCCTACAGGCAGAAAATCTAGAAGTCCTATTAAATATATATGTAATAACTAGTAATGTCTCTCCAAGTATTAATCAAATGGATATATGTAGTCCATTGTTAAAGAGATGAAAATGGAAAAATATTATTAAAGCAAAGAAGATCTCCAGAAAGCAATAAAAACCACTACAAGTAATTTAAAAGTCAAAATAATGAAAAAGTTGTTTTTTTTTTTAAATCAATGGATGAATATTATCGAATATCATATTAACATGCAAAATGATAAAATAACTTATTCATCTATATGGATTATTGAATTAATATCACTATTGTATTAATCAAATATATACTTCTCTTTTTTTTAATCATTTCACTCCCAAGTGAGGCAATAAATCTACTGAGATGCAAAGGATTACTGAGGGTGAAAAAATATTAGAAAAAAATACTATTAAAAAGAGGGAATAATAAAAGAATTAAGCAAGCAGAACATAAAGGGGGATTAATACTGCATTTAAATTTTTGATGATCAAAGTTAACTGGGAAATAAGATGTCAGAGTTCCACAAGTCAGAAGTGCAAGAAAAGAAACTGTTTGCATAAAATTTACAGTTACATCTAACCATGTCAATTGTAAAATGATGAGACCTTTCTACCAATCTAGTACTGTACTTAAATTCATAAAGTCTAGGTATCAAAGAGGAAAGTTCATCAGAAAAATTACCATGAAAATATTTATAGAAAAGTCACAGAGAAGCAATGTTACAGTGGTGGGAAAGTGACTGAAGCTGAAATGCTAGGTCAGGACCAATAACATTGCAGTTTCTTTGCATTTTATCAAGAATCTCTAAATATATATCAGAAGCAGCAGACCATATATGGCAGCAATATTCAAAGCATGGATGAATGGTAGACTTATAAATATGTAAGTAGATTCTGGTAAGAAAAACTGTCTAACACGACACAATGAAATAACTTTCCTAGCAGCCGATCTAGCAAGTGATTCAATATAATCTTATGTTAGCAGAAAACTTTAGCCCAAGAAGGCACAATAAATGACTCTCCTGAAGGTTAGCTTCAGTAATTTTTTTTTTAAGCATTTTACCCCAAGCAAGGCAGGAAGCCACTAGCACACAAGGGGTTACAGAGAGTTGGAGTGAGAACAAAGAGGAGTGATAGAGGAAAGGATGAAGAGAAGGATAGGAGAAATCGGTTCTAATGCCACGGATGTTAGAAAAGGAAATGTTAAAGGGTTTGGGTGATTTTTTAAGGGCTGGTTTAGGTTTTCTTCTTGGATTGTCGTTAGTTATAATGATGTGTAATTATGGTAGTAAAAATGAGAAGGCCTGAAGTAGAAGAAGCAGACGGTTATCGATCATGATGTGGGCAGAGAGAAGTTGGTGCAGCCTGCAACATAATGTGGCCTTAGGGTCACCCACCAGAGGTAAATGCAGGGACACCTTTCAATGCGTGATATGGCACTACAGACACCCCAGTATTATACAACTGTTGATCAGAGTGGTCGCACAAGACGCTATGTAAGAGCTCCTAACTATGCTGATGAAAGTAAAAAAGGGTCCTCTCAGATGATTAAAAGATAGCAATTTAATTTTGGAAGCATTAAAATTTACATGCCATCCCTTATCCAAGTTGACAACAGATTTTTGAGATCAGCTGTCAATTTGACTTTATCGAACTAATCAGACTTACTATTAAGACATAAGTAAATAGTTGTGTCATCAGCATAGATATTAAGTTGAGAATTGATGGAGTGGTTTTCTAGCCAAATATTTAAATATGTGGAATTTGTGACCCAATTATTAAAGAACAGCTTCAACAGAGTTTGACATCCATAGAAAAATATTGGTAAGTGAAAGGTGACTACAGACAATAAAGGAACATTCAAAATTACTTGAGGAATGGAATCTGTCAAAATTACAAAAGAATAAAAATGCATTTTTTTAAAACAAAATCTGAGAATCAAAGCACAGAGCCGGGGGGAGGGGTCAATGTTTGTGTAACTTTGCAAGAAATATTCAGAAAGCAGCTGCCAACACACATAACACTAAGCAATTGCAATTTCTTTAAATGGACATTTGGAGAAAAACATCATCAACAATAGCTCCTATGAAATCAAATATGCTATACACTAAAGATAGTGATATTTCTTTTCTGAGTTACAGAACTGGGAATCAGATGTTGATTTTAGAGCAATCCACACTTGAGAGCAGAAACCAAGAGTGGAATTTTCAGCAGACCCTCCAACTATGGAAGAAAAGCAGAGGATAATAAAAGGATTAAACTGGCATAAAGCACCAGGGAAGGATAGCATCCTAGATGAAAAGCTTTGTCTTTGCTTGTGAACACTACACATCTGTTGTATGATATATAAGGTTATATATGTTACTTTGAGAAGAGGAATGGGTAAATTATCACCATTTTGTATTTTTAATTTCCTGCATACATGTTTTTTGATTTTTATTTTGTTGACTGCACAGTATAGTAGGGTCAGTTGGGCACCATCTGTGAGAAAAAGATTATTATGATGCAATTCACTCTACCAGAAATTTGGAAACAGCATGCCATACTGCTTGGCATTTGCACCAGAAGCTCCAGTAGAAACATTTCAGAGTGTTTGGATGCCAACCTGAGGACAGTACAGAAGATTTGGAAAGAGTTAGATGAATCTAATGGTGATTATAAAGGTATGGCAGCTTGAAAAACTCATTCTGACTGTTCTGATAAGAAAAGAACTCCTGAATTTGTTGGTGAGGGCCTCAGGCTCAACATGGAGGCCTACATCAAGTGCCTTGAGGAGGTAGTGCTGCACTGGGTCAAGAGGGTGGCTAATGGAAGACCCTATGTCTGGCAACATGATTCTGCACCATGCCAAACCAGCAGAAGAACACAGAGGTGATGTGGTCACAGAAATTGTCTAACTTCTGTGACCACATCACCTCTTGCATCTGTCCAGCTAACTCCCCAGACTACAACCCCCTTGCTTATTATGTGTGGGGCAAAGTTGAGCAAGAAACAAAAGTTCCTTGTAACACCAAAGTTGAAGTGATGGCAAAGATTATGCCAGCATTCACCAACTTAAACAAGGAGACTGTCCAGAAGAAATTCTGAACCCATCTAGAGGCTTTGGTTGAAGCCAATGGCAATTTTATTAAATAAATTTACTCTTTAGTATTTCAAGATATTTTTATGTAATTTTGGTAAATATATCTGCTAAAATAAGATGTCAGTGTTATTTTCATTTTTGTGTTATTTAGACGACAATTTATCCATCGCACCCTGCATATATCATCTTCAGTCAGTTGACAAAATGAAACTGACAATCTCCATGCAATATTGATTCTTATGCTGACATTGTCTATATCTACAAAAACCCTGTCTCTGATACTGAGTCCTCTTGCCCTATAAGTATATAAAAAATAAACAATATATATATATATATATATATATATATATATATATAAGAATACTGAAAACAACTGCAGCTAAAAGGTATAAACAACAAAAAAGTGCTCAATACAAAATTCAAAGTCAAATATGTAGAGCTAAGATATTTAATAAATGGCTAAAATGCCAGTCTACCTTGAAACCCGGGTTGCGAGGTAGGCATTATAGACATTTCTTAAATATATATATATGTTGGATTACCACCTCCTGCTCTCAGGACTATAAATACTAATATAATGACCACCACTAAGAGGAAATAACAAAAGTCATTTTCTGTGAATTGGACTCCGTACACCACGTCTGGTCTACAAAGTGAATCCAGCGGTGGCCAATTGCAAATATTTCTGCCAATAAAAGAGATGCCCCTGGGGACTACCAAACTTGCTTAAAAGCAGGCTCTGAGGATGACCAGACACAGTGGTGGCCTGATGTGGCTACTGTCCATCACGCAAAGCAATGCTGCTTGCTGCTGCTGCTACCATCACCATGACCACAGAGTTGTGGACTGGCCATCATGCAGAGCACTACTACTGCCACTGTCACTGCCACCATTCAACATGACTGCACATCTCAACCTCAACTCCACCCAGAAGATCTTCAACTTGAAACAGCTCAGCCTTGATTTCTCCCTGCTACAAGCCTTCATTGATACCAACACCCACTTCTACACAATGGGTTGACCAACCAACAAGACAACCTACAACCGTAATCTCCATCAACCAAATGTGCATCAACCATATCCTGTGACCTCAGCCAAAAAATGGTTCAATTCCTGACCCTATGCATACACACAATCAGCATTCCTTTTTCTCAACCAACAATAAACATTGTTTCACTCTAATCCTCATTATTCCTTTCCCTGAAATACCATATGCTTAATATAACATTACATACATACATACATACATATATATATATATATATATATATATATATATATATATATATATATATATATATATATATATTATAAGTTAATAGACTTAAAATATGTTTTTCGCTACACAGTTCTAACCATGTTTCAAAAATGGAAGCTAAAAGCCCCTAATTTAATTTTGTACTTAGATTAAAGACATCACTTTCACTTCCTCCTCAAGCGAATTTTGGAGTAACTTTAAAAATTACATGGTTTTAAATACACAGCCAAAACAAAATTCATGTTTCCAAGGTTACAGATAAATCTATTTTGCTAGACTAGGGGTGTCAGTATGTTCAATATGTTTATATTTTAATGTATCAGTTATTGTTACGTTTTGGTAGTGGGTAGGGATGTATTTTTCAATGAAATCTAACATCCGTTAAAAGCGTGTCGTCTGGATTTTTTTTTTTTTTTTTTTTTTTTTTTTAACGGCTAAAATTCTAACTGCATTTTTTTCTTTCAATATTTAAAGATTTTTGGGAGGTGTCTACGTCAGATTAATACTTTTTTTTAACTACGATTTGAAATATTTTTACTTTTAATTTTTAATATACTATATTTCTATCAAGAACAATTAAATGTAATTAGAATCCCTTACAGTTTGTAGAATTATTATCACATCAAGTTTTTTTTTTTTTTTTTTTTTTTTTTTAATTTTATACTTGTGTATTATTCAAGTAAAATTTCCATTTCTCTGATTAAGTAAACTTTAGGTATTTATTTAATTACGAATTAAAAGAAATTTTAGGTTAGAATTCATTATAATTTTAATTACAACTTTAAAATATTTTCATTATTTTTATTTTTTTTATTTTTTTTTTTTTATTTTTTATTTTTTATTTTTTTTAATTGAAGTAAATGTATTAGGCCGGGGCAGAAAATAATGACGCAATAACGCCGCTACTTGGCGTTAAAAAAATACGTCAAAAACCGACAACACTACGCCACCATCTCTACATCAACTCAATATTTGAATTACTATCAATAAGTAAAATTATTTTTCTATATTAAATATGTTTGTATTACTATTTTTAAAATTTTATATTTAAATATATATATATATATATATATATATATATTTTTTTTTTTTTTTTTTTTTTTTTTTTTTTATGGCCAAAATACCTAATTCATTTCACTGATTTAGTAAACTTAATTTATTTATTTAATCTTAATTTAAATTTAAAAGAAGTTTAGGTTAGAATTCATTTTAATTAACTATAATTATAATTACAACTTTAAAATATTTTCATTGTTAGTTTTTATAGAGTATATTTCATTTAAATTCTATATCAAGTATATTACGACTTTTAAAAAAATTTTTTATTTAAATATTATTGAAGTAAAATTTTTTTTTTTTTTTTTTTTTTTTTTCTTATATTTAAAGATTTTTGGTAGGTGTCTACTTCAGAATACTTTTTATTTAACTACGATTTGAAATATTTTTACTTTTAATTTTTTAATATACTATATTTCTTTCAAGAACAATTATTTAAATGTAATTAGAATCCCTTACAGTTTGTAGAATTATTATCACATGCAGTATATTACTATTTTTTTTAGAAATTTTATGTTTCAATATTATTTAAGTAAACTTTCCATTTCTCAGATTTAGTAAACTTTATTTATTTAATAAGTAAAATTATTTATTTAGTAAGTAAAATTATTTTACAATTATATTACGATTTTATTTTTTATTTATTTATTTATTTATTTTTTTTTTTTTTTTTTTTTTGTCAAAAATAGCTAATTCATTTCACTGATTTAGTAAACTTTAGTTATTTATTTAATTATAATTTAAAGGAATTTTAGGTTAGAATTCATTTAATTTTAATTAACTACAATTTTAATTACAACTTTACAATATTTTCCTTTTTTTATACTATATTTTATTTAATTGAAGTAAATGTAATAGGCTTATCATCATTGTAGGTAACCTATATAGGTTACCTACAATGATGATAAGCACATGCAGCATTTTCTCTTTTGGTTTAATTTACTTGCTCATTGCTTGTTCTCAATTCAACTCTGTACCTGACACTTGGGGTCCAAAAGAGACGCATTTACACTTATCTACATAAATTTACTCTGACATTTGTTTCCAAGCTGGTTTTGTGTGGGGGTGAGGTTACTATATGGTTATATGCCATTCTATTTGACAGGTTGCAACATTTTAGACAACTTTCCCAGACTCATGCTAGCAGAAAATTTTCTCTTAATTTCTAATAAGCACATTGTTATAGTAACACATAATTAAATATACAAATCATCAAAAACATTCTTCCATTTCTTAAAACCTAATGTACCTTTAAGAAAAAAGAAATTATTTGCATTCTAAATTTTCTGATGGTAATCATATATACTATTGTTATTACTGTTCTTTTTATACAGTAAAGAAACGTCATTTTAACTCAGATTTCCTCTATTATTCACTGATGATTATTTGGATAAAAAGTACACTTTATATGGAGAATAGAACTCCATGACGTGCAGCAAAAAACATTTGAAAATAGTAGATACAAAAATAAGTCATGAGATACTCATGATTAAGTTTGCTTCTTGAAATTAATTTTTCAAAGTTATTTTGAATCACAAGAAAAAATATTTAGAAGCCTTTGATAAAAGAAAATTTGCTTTATGATTTGAGTACAGCCTTATGGAAATATTCCTCAGGAGAAGATGGTAAATCTGATAAATTTGATATGATGCTTGAAAGAATCAAAATATACGAGTCTGTTAATGGAATTTGCATAATTTTTTTGAATTTGTTAGATTGTTGAATGAAGGAGCTTCTTTGAAAATATTGTTGAGTATTTTTGTCTCTGTACACACATATACACATGACTATTAAAATGAAAATTTTAACATGATTGTTAAATGGTGCAAGGAGTGGTGTGTTAATTTTAATGCTTCAAAAACAAAACTAATCTCTTTAATCATCTGAGAGAACCCATTTTACCTTCCATCCATGACTGATGCTAACCTCCAGGAGAGTGACTCATTGTGCCTTCTCAAACTAAGGTTTTCAGCTGAAATGAGACAAAAAGAGTATATTGAATCAATTGCTAAGTTTGCAGCTAAGAAAGTTGGTGCTAGACAATTTTTCTTGCCATAATGTCTCTTACATATTTATAAGTCTACCATTCTTCATTGCTTTGAATAGTACTGCCACATCTAGTATTGTGCTCCTGCTATATATTTAGAGATTCTTGATTAGATCCAAAGAAGAATCTGCAATGTCCTGACCTGTCATCTCAGCTTCAGTCACTTACCCACTGCTGTGATGTAGCTTCCTTTTTCCTTTTCTATAAATAAGTTCATGGTAATTGTTCTGATGAATTTTCCCCTATGGTACCCAAACTTTCTGAGTACTAGATTGGTGACAAGGTATTGTCATTTTGCACTTGAAATAATTAGAGGTAACTAAGTTTTATGCTAATAGTTTCTTCTCTCACAATTCTCACTTGTGGAACTCTCTTCTGGCTTCTTGTTTTGTAATCAACTTTGATCTTCAAAAATTTAAATGCAATGTCAGTTATTATATTCTGTCTTAATTCCTCTTCTTTTATTGTTCTCTCTCCTTAATAGTGATTTTTTCCTTATATTCTGTAATACTCAGTAACCCGTTGCGTCTTAGTTGCCTTGCTTGGGGTGAAATGATTAAAAAAATACATATTTGCAAGCAATTTCATACGGTAAACCATGGAAGCAACCATGTGTTATGACTAATATTGATTATTACTGAAAACTATTATTGAAAACTAAACTGGATAGACTCCCTTGACACTTTTTTTTTTTAAATTGCATAGCATATAGAGTAAAGTTTTTGGAATCTTGACATTTTCTTTAAAAAGTGGCATGATAAAAGTTTGTATTCTATCCACATTATTGAAACAAGGAATTATTATTATTATACACTGACCTCTGACTAGTATCCTCATCTTGGTTGATATTATGTTTGACCTACAGGACATTTAGCCTTATGGATAAAAGTGTTAAGTGAACAGAGTTACTTGATATGACTTTAATTGCTAATTACATCAGACACCTGAAGACAACTAGAGAGTAGAATGGCTGAAACATTGTAATAATAACAAGAGGATAATAGTTCAAGCAAATCAGTGTATGAGAAAGTTCATATGTTATAAATCTTTACAAAGAAAGAGATGAAATAATTTCTCTTTTGTCATTTCATCTTTTTTTTTAAATTTTTTGACCAAATAAACAAAGAACTATGATTTCCAGTAGTTAGAAAATTGAGATAACACAGACATACATCAATTTTTTAAAGATTAAAATTTTTAAATAAGTTTAAAAAAACAATACTCAGATTATTGTTGATTCTAAAATAACTCTTCCTCTGTAAGAAACATAACCTTTAGTTTGAAAATAAATGGAGAAATTTTCTTATTTGAGAAAAAATAATCTATGCGTTTTTGGAATGTATGGTAGAGATAAATGTATGTTACCACCCCACTATAGCATTACTGTAATTGTGATACAGCAACATGTATGTACATGTGGGAAAAACAACAAAGATATGTATATATATTTTGGAGAAAACACTTTATTTAAATACTTCCAAAACTTGAAGGCAACAATAATTTGTTCAAGCAGTGAACCGGTTAAAAATTACTACACATGGAAAAGAGAAGTAAATTATGGGATTATTTGATAGTTGACTTGATTGTACATGGTGATGTGGCTAGGTCATGAATGATGAAAGAAAACGGAAGTCTGGAGTAGACAGACAGTGATTTTAATAAATTGGCTCCAACTGGCCAGGAGACTTACATTTTACACCTCCAGGCAGATTATTACATGACCTTTCATATGTGCATAAATTATAGCTGAGTTTAAAACAGCTAATTAAATTTTGTAATGCTACACTATTTTTCTGCTTATAGAATTATGATGTTTTTCTACCTAGAATCAAAGAGTAGTATCTCTCCTGTCCAATCTCTGGCTTTTCTGAGCTGCTAGAATTATTATTATTGCTATTATTATCATGCTGAGAAAGATACATAATAATATTAAGGAAGAAAGAGGAGTGAGGGGAAAAATTAAGTTGAAGGAGGAAAGAGTGGTAATATGAGGACAAAGAAAAAACAAAAACCAGATGAAAAGGAAAAAATAAATATATATTGAGAGAAGGGTGAGAAGGATAGAGAAAAATGAAAGAGAAAGAGAGAGGTCTGTTGGAGAGAGAATGAATAAAAGATTGAAAGGCTGGAAAAGATGGAAAACATTAAAATTTCTTATTCAGAGATAGGAGAAAAGAAAGAAGAAAGTGAAGATGCAGTAGAAAATATTTTTGCAATTTTTATTGCATTTTTTGCATATGTTTGTGTAATATTTAGATACAGGGACAACAAAGAAAGGAGGTATTCTGGGAAATAATAATAAGATACAGATAAAGGATAAAAGTAGAACAGAGACATGAAGTTATGGATAATCTTTTTTATCAAAATTTGTAGAACTTCCACAGGTTCAGCTAGTATATTTATTTTTAGGAGATACAGTTTGTATATTTCATTAAGCTAAGCAATTGATTTTCAACAAAATAATTGTTCTTATTGACGTTGACAATTGAATATATTTGGTTATACTTTTCTGACCAGCTAGAGATGGAAAAAATTCTCTTCTTTTACCCCAAGCTGCCACCCTTTCCTATTTAAATGTTCTGCTTCATACCTTGTCATAACTTTCATTTGAGGGACAGAGAAGGTGAACATAGTTCATAAAGCCAAAAAGGGTTTTCATTGTTTTAAATGTCAGTCAATATTATTACTCCCTATTTTCTATGCATGACAGTTTTGCTGAAAACAGGGTCTTGCATTGGGGGAGTGAGGGAAAATGATTAACATTTATTTAAATATTTTCTTTATACCTTAGGATATTAATTCAAACATTGTCCCTGACTTGGGCTGTTAACAATGAATTCAGTTTTATTCAGTTTTCTTTTATCAAACTTCTCAGAGACATGAAAATAGCTCACAACAAAAAAAGGGGGCAGTAAAAATTGTTTTCTGAGTTGTTTTGTTATATTTTGACAGTGATGACTTACTGACACCATTTATGCTTTTAGTCTATCATCTGTAAATAGGGCTTGAGGATAGGGTTGCTGTCATTTTTACAAAACAAAAAGATTTTTGCTTTTTGTTTTGTAAAAATGACAGCATTAGTAGAACAGGCTTTCTCAGATATCATCAATTGAGCTCTCTTTTTTTAAAATTTAAAGTTTTATTTTTAAAGGAGTAGTATATTGACATGATTATCATTTAAGCTAATTATAACAAATTCTAAATTAATGAGTTTGGATATTTTCCTTTGTTAATGTGAGACATCTGTTAGGGCAGTTACTTGGCTGTATTCATCCCCTCTCTAAGTAACATGTGACAAATTGTACAGGGTTATATGGTACTAGCAGCAAGGAAAGAACAATTTCAGGATTTATAAATGGATTGTCTTTACATGGCTAAAGTGTTCTAACTGGCTAAATGAAGAGAGTTCAAGTTAAGCACCAATTGGAATAAAATGAAATTAAAATCAAGTAGAAAATAAGTGCTAAAAAAATAATAATTAAAATATCAATAATTAAAAAGTGTGAGAAAGAATTTTTATTTTCTTGAATTTCATAATGAAAATAAAAAAAAAAAAATAGTCTAGTTTTTGGTGTAGAAATGGAAGAAATATAGTGGATATAAAAATGACCAATTTCTGCCACTAGTATGGAAGTAGATTTCCTTTGTTCACATAAATTACACCTAATAACAATAACAACAACAATTATACAGTGTAACCCGGATATAAGAGACCCAGATATAAGAGAGATTTTCTCTGGTCCCAAATTAGAGCCATACTTACCTAAACAAAATAGACCAAACTCGGATATAAGAGAAACCCGGATATAAGAGACCTCTTCTCCGGTCCCGACAACTCTCTTATATCTGGGTTACACTGTACAAAGAAGAAATTTTATCACAGTAAAAACTGTGTTTCATATTCTGTAAAACAAAAAAGTATGAAAAAATAGAATTTAATTTTATAATACTTGTATTCCATTTGTTCAAAGTATGATATTTACTGCTAAATGACAAAATACAACAGAAAAAAGTATATTATTTCTAACTCAGTATAAGGTAATGGTCATTTAAAAATGTCTATAAATATTTGATTATAAAGTAAGTAGTTCTAGATTTGATAACAGAACATAAGCTCATTAATTTAATTGCAAGATTTTATAAAGCAATCTGATAAATTTGAATTTAAAACATGCAAATCTCTCATACTAGCATCTTTCCTTAAATAAATATGAATTATCAATTATTAATTTCAAGACATTTTATTAAAAGGGAAGTATTCAAAAGGCGACAATAACACATTGAATAAGGGCCAGATTTTGAATAATGAAATTAGGAAAATATTTACAAAATAATATTTGGTTCAGACTTTCAGCTTTATGGGAATATTCCAATAGAAGATAGCAAATTGGATAACATTAATGCCTTAATTTACAAACTGTTAATTTTGAACAAATTTGAACTTTATTATAAATTATAAATTTAATTTACATAAATTTGATATATTATTGAATTAATTAAATCAGTGTTTTGCATCTCTCTCTCTCTCTCTCTCTCTCTCATATATATATATATATATATATATATATATATATGTCACCAAATGTAAAAGAATGAAGAGTAAGATTTCAGCATTCAAAACATTAATTTAAAACAGCTCAATACAAAAGCATAGCCATAAATATTTATTTATTATGCAGTGTTACATTAGAACATGCACATACCCACTATAAAACTGTACATCTTGTTTCAACATTTAAAAAAATCGTGATTTCCTACCTGATAAAACATTAAAAAATATTTTTTTAACATTGAAACAAGATGTAGAGTTTTGTAGTGGATATGTGTATGTTCTAATGTAACACTGCATAATAAATAAATAAAATATATATAGATAGGTAGATATGGATATATATCAGTAAACTAATTACTTATATTCTATTGCTAGTACTCATATGTATGTGTGATGAGAAAGAGAGAGTGAGAGTAATATCTAAAAATTAGTCATTAGCAAAATTCTCTTATGAGAAACCTTTTTTACAGTGATGTAATGTCTCTTGTGAAATTCTAACTTACAATCCTAATTGACAAGATTAGAGCTCTGTGTTATGAAAGCAAGTGTCATCTGTATATAAATTTATTGTCTTACATAATATTCAACTTTATTGAATGTTTTACTTATGAGATCCTTTGAAAAAAAACAATAAAATTTCTCATTTTTAATATAATTTTTGACATCTCCATAAATATTCTCTTGATAAAATATTTTTTGTACAGTTATTTAAATTTTATGAAATAATTAAAAGTTTAAAACAGAATTCATGTTAATATAAAAACAAACTGCTTTCAAATTTCAATATTACTTGAAAAAAATGAGACTTCATTATTTTTCTTTTAATAGAATATATATTTTTTTCTTTGGTCAGTGTTTTGATTTTTTGCAAAGTAATCTACTTAGGTATGGCTGTATACCTTTAAAAATGCAACAGCTTTTTCAAACAAAATGTCTCTCATTCTATTTACAAAAGGTTTTATCAGCATTTTAATCATTCCATTTTAATCTTTCCAACATTTATAAAAAATAGCATTAACTTTTGTAAACAAACGTGTGGGTATCATTCCTTGCTATTTTCTCATAAATGACCATAAGAGTTTATTAATAGACAAAGAAAAAAAACGATATTGCTGTTGTATAAAGCATAATGTAAATTGGTTTCTGAAGATCCATCTCCCAGGCAACACCTCTTTATTCCACTGATGACTGTTACATTTTTTAAAAACTAATTCACCCCAAGTAAGGCAATAATGCCGCTAAGATGTAAGTGGGGGTGGCTACTGAAAGTAAAAGAGAATGAAAAGACTTTAGAATGAAACAGAAATCCAATTCTAACAGGAAACAACATCTACTCCTGTTTAAAAGAACGGTCGATAGGCAAAACTATCTTCTCCTATTGAGGAAAAATAAATAGTAAATTAAATTTCAGAGTTTAAATTTCAAATGTTAGATATCTAGAGTTGAAGTAGATTTTATACGAAATCAGAAACCGAATCCTGAAAAAGAAACAAAGGATAAACCTCTACTTCTGTTCAATAGACTGTGGAGATGTATAAAACAGACGATAGTCGAACCTATCTACTCCTATTGAGGTAAAAAAAATAGTAAATAAAATTTCAGAGTTTAGACGAAGACGTTAGAAGTACAGAATTGAAGTAGACCAAGTAGAAAGATTGAAGTAGAAGGAACCAAGTGATAAACTTCTACCCCTACATCCTCGTAATAAATTCAAATCTTGTCTGATTCATGACTATTTTTGTCAAGGCTAAAATTACAACAGTCAGTAGACCATAATAAGGTGTCGCCAACTGACTGCTGCATGGACGTCATGGTGAGTCATGTCATGTGACCAAGGAATAAGTGTTATTTACAAACTGGAAGGTACGACAACCTGACACTGGGTTTCAACTCTTCCGGTGCCCCCACCTCTATGAACTAATTTTAGTATGTAAATTCTTAATGGCCACCTGAATTAAGGTGTGCCATCCCCACGACTCAAAACGCTCTGACGGCAGGTTTGTATTTATTTATTATTAAATCTACGTCGGTTGAGTTAAAAATCCAGGAGAACATTACCAAACAAGACAGGCATCTGAAGTCCCTTCTTCAGATGCCTGTGGGTAAGAGGGTAAGAGGGCATAATAATGATAATTCCTCATTTAAAAAAATAAATTATTATTAGAGTCAACGATAAAATAACAAACTGGGAGTTACGTCCTAAGCTGGGCCTGTTGCGAGGCCTATAAGGATGTCGACCCCACAAGCTATTTTGTGTACGAAAAAGGGTGTGAACAGCCGACACAATCATTCGAAGTCAGGTAATTGAAGTGTGGTCGGACTGGACGTGCCGATGACGAGAAGTTAGATGTGGTTGTTCTGGTCGTGTCGACGGTTAGACTGGATGTGTCGAGGAGGAACGTATGAGAAGCTGGTCAGTGGCCGCGCAGGAACGTAATAGCGAAACGGGAGCTGAAATGGTTGCCTCCTGGCCGTCTTCTACGATTCGGATGAATCGTCAGAGATAATCCAACATGAAGGTTGGAAACCTCCTGGCCGTCTGTTCAACAATCCGGGCGAATTGTCGGAGATGCTCCAACCCGCAGATAGAAACAGAGCCGAGTCGTGGAGATGATACAATTTCCAGGGCGGATTAGCAGGACACCGGGGAGATCAAAATGCAGTGCACAGAAACTGCACACTTATCCTATTCCCGGGCCGAGAAGATGATCTTTCGTCGAAAAAAGTGGCCAAATTTATGTCCATAACGTTTGTTCTTTTACTCCCTTTTAGGGAATAGAAAACGCTAAATATAAAAATATTCCGAATGCTGTTAGTATGTTGGTTAACACTTCCATATCCGAAATGCTTAACGGTATGTTTCTAACTCAAAATATATCAGGATAGTTGTTTTAATTGCTAATTAACTATTGATTCAATTCTGTCTGGGAGTAGTAGGGTTGCGAAGGTCAAGGTCGTTCTATTTGTTTTCTAGGGAAAGTGACACTTGACCGACTCCATTACTGCTCAGTTGTATCACGTCGGGATGTCACCATTTGTTGCAAAGGCCAATAAATGCATGTCGACCCCGATCCTAATTTGTCTCCTCATTGTCTCAGCTGTTCACACCTTTATTCAAGCACAAATTAGCTTGCGAGGTCGACATATACTTACTGTCCCCGCAACAGGCCCAATAATTTTATTTTACCAAAATAGCCTTCGGATTTAACTTTTACAGAAACTGTTGACCAACTCACGGACATTTTCAGAGATCAACAGCCAGTCTTTCACGTTCCTTACAACCGTTTAAAATTGGGAAAAGCGACGCGGATGACTACGTAGCATTTGCAGGATATGTTAATCGCGAATGTAAGAAATTTTATTTTCAGACACCAAAGATCAATTTAAATATTTCATCTTTATTGCCGGCCTTCAATTTTCACAAGTCGCTGATGTGCGCACACGGCTATTGTCCAAACTGCAACAGCATAAAGATGTCGCGGTAAAAGTTCCTACGACTGAAAGCCAGAGGTTTATGAACCTTAAAACAGACACTATGATAGTTCAACATCAGCCCTTGCTTCCAAATTCGTAGACAATCAGCAGCATTCGAGCAAAGGAAAAATTGTCGTGCGGTGAATGACACTACACAAGTTTCTGTCCGTCTAAAAATCATGAATGTCAATTATGTCACAAATGTGAACATGAAGAAAGTTTTTGTCATCATTTGGAAGCTAAACCCTCAAATCAAATTCAGAAACAAATTTCAAATTCAGTTCTGCAAAATTCGCGAAAAAACCGTACCGAAAACGGTCAAATTCAAATTATGTCTACAAGGTTTCAATTCGTTTTTAGTTTGACACAGCTTCAGATATTACTTTGATCTCACCATCCACGCGAGAAGAAATTGGCAAGCCTGAGTTGAATACAAATCACATCACTCGAAGTGCATCCGGTAATAAGATTCTACTCACCAGTGAGTTTCTTTTCGGAATAAAAACTTTTCTGGTACATGTTACATAACGGACTCTGATCTAAATTTAATTGGTTTAGATTGAATGGATGAGTTCGATCTCTTCACTGTTCCACTCAATTCTGTCTTTAACAGATTTTCACGACACATAAAATCAAAACTCAAATGGAAATGTTCATATAGCGGCAGATTATTCCAATGGGTTAAACAACGCTTTAGACTCACATCAATACTCATTTACCAGTACCAGAAGACCTTTTTGCAAAGCTAAATGGTGGAACAAGTTTTGCTAAAATTGAATTTTCAGATGCATTCTTACAAATGGAAGTTAATGAGGACTCCAAAGTGCTACTCACAATCAACACCGACA
The DNA here is from genome assembly GCA_963932145.1 of Acanthosepion lycidas. NCBI lineage: Eukaryota > Metazoa > Mollusca > Cephalopoda > Sepiida > Sepiidae > Acanthosepion > Acanthosepion lycidas. Next base: position 68,990,339 of record OZ010602.1, read on the forward strand.
ATTTATTTATTTAGATATAATCATTTTGATGTCAACTCAGCCTCAACCGTATTCCAGCAAATGATGGATGCCATATTGATGGCTTTGAGCCACTGCATTCATCGATTACATTGTTGCAAGTGCAACCGAGGACGAACATTTGAAACGAACGGATTCGGCAATATGGTTCTCATGTGAAAACAGAAAAATGTCAGATTTTTTCTGAACGTTGATTAAATACCTCAGATTTATTTTTGACAAGAATGGTCAACAACAAAACCCGGAAAATATTTCTTCCATCAAAACATACTAGCACCAACAAATGTTTTGACATTACGTTCTTTTCTAGGTTTGGTAAGCCATTACAGTCCTTTTTTATGTCTGAATTCGAATTCATTCATATCATCTTCTTAAAAAGGAACTGCTCAATATATTCTCTGTCTGCTTTTACCAAAATCAAATTTTTACTTTTTTCGGACTTGCTCCTCACACACTATAACCCCTCCTTTAATATCATTAGGGTTTCAGATGTTTCTGACTATGGCGTTGGAGCCGTGATTTCTTAAATCTTTCTCGACGACAGTCAATAGGTCATTCATCAAGACCATTGACACTCGATAAAAAATGGAATAAAATGCTTTATAGACATCATTTCAGCCTAGTAACAGACCATAAACCTATGGTTAGCAATTTTGGATCCAAGAAAGCTATTCCTGTTTATGCTGCCAATCGTTTACATCGATGGGTGTTCATGCTCTTGTATTACGATTTTAAAATCAATTACCACAATAAATTCAATTATGCAGATGCCTTATCCAGACTTATGAATGCGCACTGCAAACCACCAGAGAACACAGCATTATCTGTGGAAACAGAAATTGTTTCAGTGCTCACAGCCTCTTGTCACTTCACAACCATTCCAGGAAGCCAGTTTCTGACCCTTTGTTGCAGAAAGTAATGCACTACCACCGCACAATGACTAGCAGTATGTTCCGACAAACGGCTCCAACCTTTCTTCCATCGTCATTATTAAGTCAACGACTGTATTCTTTTTGGGAAACATCTAATTGTTCCATTGATCTTGCAACATAGGGTCCTTAAACAATTTTATTTAAGACATCAAAGCATCAGACGCATGGAGGCCTTGGTCCGCAGCTATGTTTATTGACCAAACATGGGCAAAATCCTGCGCATAATCGTTCAAAATGCCAGTTAGCAGCTAAGTCTCCTTGGAAATCTACATTTTTTTCATGGCCTGTCCCGTATTCCCTCTGGTCACGTCTTGATATTGACTTTGTGGGACCCATCAATGGACAATTTTTATTGTGCTTGTTAATTCTTACAGCAAATGCCAGAAAATCTCCCCATGTGTTGCACCACCTATGAGGAAAGCATCTGAAACTGCAGAAAATCTTTAACAGATTTGGAATGAGAAAGACCCTACTCTTCGACAATAGCATAGCTTTCACTTCAGCAAAATTTTCAAATTTCTGCCAACACAATGGCATTCAGCATGTATGTACAACACTATTTCATCCACATTCAAACGGACAGATAAAAAGTTTCATCCACACTTTTAAGAGAGAAATCTTAAAACTCAAAGGGGAGGGAACTGCAATATCTTGGAAAATTCTAGCAAGTTACAGAGCCTAACACACCCAACGGTAGCTCACCTGTCAAGTGTATTGGAAATATATCGGTGGGGGATTAAATGAAATCGGCTGACTTCCTAATTATATATATATATATATATATATATATATATATATATATATATATATATATATATATATATATGATAGAACTTATTAGGAGGATTTGAGATAATTATTATAAAAAACCTCAACAGAATGCAGAAAGCACTGGACGACCGTTTCGTCCTATATTTGGGACTCATCAGCAGTGCGCATCCACTACCGAGAATTGAAACCTGGACAGTTGTTATCAGGCAAACGTCATACCAACTGTATCAACGGTACAGTTGGTTTGCTCGATCATATATTTCAGTTTCAGATGTTTTCCTCATAGGTTTCTTCCAGACTCGATGAGTTACTTAATTATAATTATCTCAAATCCTCCTAATAATTTCTATCACTTGTATATCCTCGCTTGAACCGGCTTCTAATGCTCGGGATGGAGCAGCTTGGGGATATGGGTAAAGGAAACTCGGCTGAGTTTCACCACGGAATATGTGAACGAGCGGCGCTGTATCGAGTTAATTCGCTACCTCTTCGTTACCGAGGCCCATTGGTATGACGTTTACCTGATAACGTAACTGTTCGGGTTTCAATTCTCGGTAATGGGTGCGCACTGCTGATGAATCCCAAATATAGGACGAAACGGCCGTCCAGTGCTTTCTGAGGTTTCTTCTAGACTCGATGAATTATTTATTTATATATATATATAGATATAGATATAGAGAGAGATGGCGAGATTGCTGTAGAGGATTTTCTGTTGCTTCCTTAAAGAGATTCCTCAAATGTTCTGGTATCCAAAAGCCGAATAAGGTAATAAAGACTTGTGGCGAAAAAGCTGTGGATGACAGTGCATGGATTACCCAGAAATTCGTATCGAGTCGCATCCAACTAACAACACAAACCGGTTGCAACGTAACATCATCTACTGTTGTCAGCTACGTAGACGATATTTTTATTTTTAGAAAATAACACGAAAGAAATAGCTACTCTTAAGGTCACACTTTTAATCTTTTAACTTTACCTACGTAGTCAAAAAAAATAAACTCCCATTCTTCGATGTTCTCGTAGAATATAGTAACAACACATTTATCACCTCATTATATATATATAAAAAAAACACTAGCAGAAACTCTTGTCCCCTTAACTTTAAAAGTGAATGCCTACTCAGATACAAAATAGCAGTGATAAAAAAAAACTTCCTAAAAAGAGCTTGTCGGAGTTAGCTCCTCCTTGGCTCCTTAAACCGGAAGAGAACAGGTCATTTCAATCTTTACCTTTCGGCTGTGCTCCCTACACGTTAACCCGAGGTAGAGACTAGTAAGTTACCTTTTCAGTTTAGTTATATTACGAACCTAGTTGTAATATACTTCTAGGCATTTTTAGGTCTTGGTTTTCTTTTAGCTAAGCTCTACTCATTTTATAGATAGACTTTATTGTGTTAGATTACCAATTCTCTTGCTAGTCTCCCTTATCACAAGACAATGACTTCTCGCTAAAAATAGGGTCGGCGACTGAAACCGTCGGTACGCAGGACCCTGGACCCCGTGACCAGGACGTCGATCACCGGGCTGTGTATTAAGTTACGCTCCCATTTCTTTTTGTCTGCCAACTTGACGATAGTTGGAAACTTTTCTTTCTCTCTCTACTTCGCCTCTTACTTCTGGCTCCTTGGCCATGTTTCGACTCTCGGCATTCCGTCGCTACTTGCTGCCTGCACGTCGTCCATAACCTTTCCGGTACACTACGTTTGTAATTATTACGGGAGGTTACTAATATCGGACTCGACCGGCAGACATGCAACGCCTGCACTGGACTTTTGACATGCCCGAACAACATCGCAACGCCAGCTCCTCTTTCCTTCCCAACACGTCAAGTTGGCATCCCGGCAACGACCAACATCAACCTCAAACTACAATGACCAGCAGCGATTATCTGCAACGACCAACTTCAACTGCAACGTCCAACAGCGATCATCTGCATGACCAGCAGTGATCACCTGTAACAACCAACCTCGACCATCAATGCCTGCACCGGAACATCTGCATCTCTACCGGAACGGTAGAGATGCAGACCACCTTTATTTCTTTATTACTTTTCTAGAATAAATTAGCTTATATCTTATATATCCTCGTTCTGTCGTGTATGTTGTTTCATCTTGTCAGATTTACCGTCTTTGAAAATGTTAGCGGGCCTCGTGTGCCCTCATCACCCTTTTGTGATACTGGGGCGCTCGAGGGGTCCGCTACAAGCTAACCAGAATTCATCCTCTTGATTACTCTTCCTTAAAGATCTCAATAATGTAAAACAGGCACTAATTAATAATGGCTTCCCTAACCACCTTATAGACCTCCAAATTATACTATTTCTCCCCAAAGTAAATAACAATGATAGTGAACATACAGTAAAAAATAACATAAATATTTTCTATAAAAAACAAATGCATATTAACTACAAACAAGATGAACCTTCACTTAAAAATATTATAAAGAAATACACTACCCCAATTGACCCGAATAAAAAATCAAATTATGTACTACAAAAATTTAAAACAGTTAACCTTATCCTCAAAAATAACAACACACCAGCAAAGTCAAAATTACAACGAATGAACATTATCTATGAGTCCAAATGCCCCTAAAGGAACCGTGATCCTGATTAAACCAAATTCATAAATAATTACATCGGTCACAATACATGTCTATCCAAACGCCTTACGTTACACCTATTTCACTGCAGCGCTATTAGAATCCATTTAAACGCACACACGAGCTTACCAAACTCCGTCCAAAACATACTAGTAAAAACTACAAACATAATAACCTCATCCGCATGTAAAAAAATGATTAAAAATAATGGAAGCCTTAATAATAAAAAAGAAAAAGCCAATACTTAATAATATTAGCTACAAACACGGCCACAATGTGCTAACTGTTCGGAAAATAAAACATCTCTATAACACTAAAAAATAACACAACACACACATAATTAAATTGAAAAAATAAAATGATCCTTGATAATGGCTAAAAGTATAGCCAAAAGCGCTCGGAATTACACAACATTTGGACAATTTCTGCACACTTGCTGTCCAAAAAAGAAAACACTTGTTCGAACACAAGAAAAAATAAATAAAAAGCTTAATCTTAGTACCTTGTCTTTCATTTTTAATGAAACATGCATATATATATATATATATATATATATATATATATATATATATATATATATATGTTAACTGGTTTTCTTTATTTGACGAAGAGATATCTTTACGCTTGAAAGACCGTGTGTGATTGCAGACAGGACTGAAAAAGAGGACCAAGTTTCAAGTGTACGAAGTATATACATACATATTAACATGTGTTGTCATGTACTCATATGTAATATGGGTGGTGAAATGGAGACATCTGAAGCAACTCAAGCGTTTTCATCAATACTGATTAAGATCAATTCTAAGCATCCACTGGATAACCCACACTCCAGACACAGTCTTGGAGAAGGCGAATGCGATTAGCATCGAAGAACACATTCACCAACATCCACTCCATTAGGTGGATCACATCATGCAGTTTAGTGACGATTGCATTCCCAAGCAGCTGCTGTATGGGTTAGTTATGTGATAGAAGTAGATGGAGAAAGACAGTGTATAGTGGATCTCGTTGCTTTACAGACAATAATACCTGGGCTAAAACAAAGAGAACAGCCAAAAAAAGGTGGTAATGTTAACCCAGACGTGTCACAGGGTGTCAGCCAGGTGTGTGAATGAAGATATCTTCAAACGGAGGCCTAACCAGTCACCAACGTAGCCCCATTTGAAGACGAGTAATCAACTATGAAGTATTACTTGACATCATTCATCTTACACATAAGGAGTGCAGAAATGTCTTCAAAAGTCGATCTGGCCTAACAAGACAACTGAAGATACGCCAGGCTCTTGACACTCATAAATGTCATAAAGAAACGACGCAACCAAAAGAGATCTTCTTTGCTTATCTGTGGAAAAGTGTGTAAGACATTTGCTGGCTACAAAAGTGTCAATGCCAGTCTCATGACCGACAATAAGTAATTGCATTAAAAATCAGCAACGGTCATGCTCGTTTAACGAGTAGACAGTCATCACACACACACGGGAGTGCGTGCACGCGCAAGCACATACACGTACACACGCATACAGGTTGACAAGCAAATTTGGGTCTCATGTAATATACAGATATTTGCTGAACAACTGGAAATATATAGTAAAACAAACTCAATATTTGATGAATTAAGCACTTTTCTCGGTTATTGAACCGTTAATACCACTCAATTAGATATCATAGAGATGTTAATACATTCCATTTGGATAAAGTTCTTTTAATATATATTTCAGCCACCAGAAGATTACCCATGATGCCCCAAGCTCTTGCTAGCTTTTACATATTTATTTCTTTTGTTTCGCTTATATTTCTTATCGGATTATGTGCGAGGCGGCCTGGATAATGAGTTGACAATAAAAAAAAAATATATAATACTTCTCTATGGCGTGTGGGCTGTCTAAAATTACGCAAGAACTGAATCCCTGGCAAGCCATGGGTATTTCATACTTATTTTATTTTTACATTTTAGATTAATAATAATATTGAGCATATTTCTTCGCAAAGGAGTATTTACTTAGGTTTGAAAACAGCCTTTTCCGGAGATGAGTTGATACATCCTGGCAATTTAGACATAGAAAAATTGGCTCCAAATAAAAGAATTCATTTTTACTGATCTGAAATTATCCTCCGATTTTTAAACATTTTTTTTCTAGATATTGATGAAAATCTTCACAGATTATTAAACAGAACATCAAAATGAATGTGATACAATCAAGGTGATTATAAGAATTATAGGTATCGCCTTGAATACTATACAATGTCACATAAAATATTTCATGAAAATATTAGCTGGTAAACTTTGTAGGTTAGTATATTCAGAAGATCACTTATGATCAATTTTGAAATTAATTAGATTTTACAAACAGAAGGAGAAAAATCTCATATTTTATTTAAAATAATAAAACTTGCGATGCAGATGTTATCATTATTGATTCACTATCTGGACGAGCAATACACACACAAAATAAATAAAACATACCCTTTCTTTCTCACACTCTTTCTATTTATTTCATGCAAGGAGCTGATAGCACCGTGTTATTATTAAATGTTAAAAACATCCAAACTGCAAAACGGTCGTGTAATTTATTTTTTATCAAACTTTTTCTATTTCTGTCTGTTGTTAATCGTTGACCTTCATACCTTTTACAAAGAAAATAATTTGCCAACAATTTCGGAAAGCGATGAAAAGACATTTGAAATTCCATCATATTTTACCTGGACTCTAACTGCGACCTTTCGTTAATATCACAAATAATTATGCTTCGGAAATTCGTTGTTCCCATCCAGCCTGACCGTTTTACTATTGAACTAGCGAGATGCAACCATTAGTAGTTCTATTTTAATAGTGTGTTTTCTGGCACTTCTCGTCTGTGGAACTCCCTTCTAATTTCTAGCTTCTTTGACACCTAAAATCTTCAAAAATTGAAATCTCTCGCTGCATGATTTCAATAGAATCGCACTTCGTTAGTTTAATCCATATCAAACAATTTGCTAGAATATGCAATAGCAGAAATTAAAAACAAAATACTAAATAACTCTGATAATTTATTCCTGGCCGTTGTCCATTAAGCATTACTTCGTATCTTGATGCTTATATATTGTAGGACAATGGTAATCATATTAATTAGTACTATTAATAATAGTATATGATAATGCACCAATCGTAAGTTGTGTTGAATGGCAAATTTGTCATTTAGCGTTTAAGTCAAGAAATTGTGAGGAGGCGAATTGTGAGGAGGCGAATTTAAAACTTAACTAGATCAATGGCTTATTGATTTTGTTTCCGCTGATATATTTGGTAGTAAAGGGTTATGTCACCAGAGAATATCTGAAAATCAAGGTTCAATTAATTGTAATCTGTAAACTTTTGTAGGAGGAGTATATAATGTAGAGAAATCTGAGACTACCAATATAATAAATAAATGAGTTATCTCTCTTTGTCAACAGAACTTTAGTAGTGAAAAAGAAAAATGTTTCCCCTTCTCTCGACAGCTGACACACTGCACGGATGCGTCATACTTCCATCATAAAGACACGATCACTGCTTCTCCTCGCTTTCCTTTCAGTCGATCCAACACTCATTTTCAAGATGTGTGTGCAATTACATTACGTACGGGAATAGTTATCGTGAGGATCTTTTGTCGTAAATCATACTACTTCTATGTAAATAAAATTTCTTTCGAATGAATCTTTATCTTATTCATTTGTACAGACCAGGGGTTCAGTATTTACATTATTCGGGCTATTGTCCTCATCTTTGTCGCCATATTTATCACAACGTTTCGGCCGTTGTATGCTCCGGCCTTCTTCAGGTGGTTGGAATTTCGAACTGAACCCTTTATTTCGATCACTGGGGTAGACTGTTCTAGTTCCACGTGCCATGTTTGATGGATGTCAGTTATCAGTTATCTCCTGCTAATTTTCCCTCTGAACGTTCTCCACTGCCCTAACCGGGTATTGAACACACACTCTTTGGGTCTGTCACTGGATCTAACCAACGCCTTTATCCACTGTCCTTGAGGACATCTGGGTATGAATTTCTGGGTATTATAAACCTAATATTTTCAGCAATCATTTTTTACCAGTGCTCATATTGCAATTTTGCTGTTATCATTGCATGTTTTTACCAGAGCTCATATTGCAACTTTGTTATCATTGCTTTTCTCTGGCACTCCTTATTACTGGTTCCCATATTGTATTTATTTCTATGCTTGGTCGGCTCAGGAGATTTTTGTGGCCTAGCATATGTGCTGATTCCTTAAGTTTACGTATTTTCCAATGGTGTTCCCTGTCTATGATCTCAACATGATCCCACAGTGGACGGTGATCTCCCTTCTCTCTCCATATGTGGTCAGCCACGCCTGATTTTTCTACTTCCCCTCGCGTTACAGCTTTCTGGTGTTCTTGAAGCCTTACCTTGAGGGGCCGGCCTGTCTCTCCTTTATATTCCTTTCCGCAGCTGCACGGGACAGCGTACACACAGTCTTTAGTCATGTTCTCCTCTGTGGGGGGTCTCACTCGAGAGAGATATCTGCGAAGTGTTGTCAAGCTTTTGAGGGTTGTCCTGATGTTATATGGACCGCAGATCCTTTGTATTTTCTCTGATAAACCTTTCACATAAGGCAGGCAGACTGTTTTCTGAGTGTTGTTGTCCTCCTCCTCCTCCTCCTCTTGTACCCGCCCATCCCAGTTTTTTTGGGCTGCTGCCATGTACCCAAGGTAGTTGTTACGCTGTAGGGTACTACTTATACTGACCTATTCCTTATCTAACGTCTCTGGGTCGCCACTTATGACTTTTGCTCGGTGTTGTAAGCAACGGACGACCCCTTTCTTTACGCTGTATGGATGGTCGGAGTTGAAATTGAGGTACTGTCCGGTGAATGTTGGTTTACGGTATACGGATGTCGTGAACCCATGCTCTGTTCGAGATATTATTACATCCAAGAATGGGAGTGTGTTGTTACTCTCTTTCTCCATCGTGAACTGTATCGAAGGTCTTATTGAGTTCACATGGTCCAGTAGAACCTGGACATCTTCCTGGTGTGGCCAGAGTATGAAGGTGTCATCTACGTACCGTAACCATATATTAGGCTTTAGCGATATAGATTCTAATGCCATTTCTTCAAAGTATTCCATGTATATATTCGCCATTGCTGGTGATAATGGCGAGCCCATTGCTAAGCCCTCGTCCTGTCGATATATGTGTGATCCCATTCCGAAGTGTGTTGTTTGTGTACAGAAAGTCAACATCTCCATCAGATTATCTATTGGAATACTGGTCCTCTCTTCTAGGGAAGAGTCAGAGGTCAATTTGTCTCTGACTACTGAGAGTGCCTCCTCCGTGGGTATCTTGGTGAACAAACTCACCACGTCCAAGCTCACCATCTGGTTGTATAGGATGGGAGCATCTTTGATTATTTCCACGAAGTGGGCAGAGTTTCGGACATATGACGGAGACTTTCCGATCAATGGGTCAATTATATCTACAAGGAAGCGACTCAGAGGGTGGCACACAGAGCCTTGGCAACTAACAATCGACCTGAGCGGAATACCGTCTTTGTGAATCTTAGGGAGACCGTATATGTGAGGTAGCTTGGTGCAACGCTGCGATAACTGCCATACGTCTTGGATGCGAAGTGATCCTTGTTCTGGATTAGGATCTGTGACAGTTTGCGTCCCGTTTTCATAGTAGGATCCTTTTTCACTTTGCTGTAGCTACCACTGCTAATGAAGTCTTCCAGTTTTCTTGTATAATCTGATTTGTCCATCACTACAGTCGCATTACCTTTGTCAGCCGGTAGTATGATGATGTTTTCGTTCCTCTGTAGGGATCCAATCGCCAGCCTCTCCAGTTTTGTTATGTTAGACCTGGGCAGCTTGGCTCTCTCCAAGGCCTGTCTTACTTTCCATCATAGTTCATCCGCCTGAGCCTGAGGCAAGTTCAAGTTTAGTCATAACTTTTTCACTTTCACTGCATATATATATATATATATATATATATGAATAAAGTGTTGCTGCCGACACTGGAGTTTGAACACAGATCACCAGAGAGCAAACACAGATAATCCCATTTTGAACAAGTAGATCACGTGATGGTAAAGGAAATGTATGTGTGGAAATTAGCGTGTCCTCTAAGTGATCCCTATCCGAATTACTATTTGGATTTGTGTTATTTTTGGGTCTGAAAATCATGTATTCTGTAAGTTAAGTTTTTCATTTGTACTGTTTTTGTTGTTACTTATTGTGTTTTTTGGTTGTTCTATGTTGTTACTGAATTTGTCTTGTCGTCGTCGTTCGGTTTGAGTTGGGCACGATGGCTGAGTCGCCTCTACAGCAAACTGCTTCAACCCCACCAGCACCTTCGGCATGGGCTGCAAATAAACCCAAGAAAAAACACCGGAAGAGTACGAGGCTCTTCAACAAAAGTATGTCGAATTTACAAACGGGAATGAATTACTATTCCAGAAGTGTTGAAAGCTATTGTACCTCGAACAATTTCCCTTCTGACGACTGGCATATCAACACGGCGGTTTATCGGTGTCAGCAGGGATACCATGGAGGAGTCTTCGAAAAGCCTCCAAGTATTACCGAAAGTTTTGGCGAAAAGGTCAAACGGCATCTGGGACATACTGCTAGCGAATGTTGAGGAGGCAAAAAAATTGTCCGGGAGCGTATTGACTACTAAAACAGTGCGTCTCCAAACAGAGTACATAAGTAAAAGGCTTGATGGTTTGCCCTATGAAATGTACTTGAGGATGTCGCACATCTTTATTCTGATTTTGAAAATGGTGTTCAACAACTGGTTCCGGCAGGGGCCATTTCCAGGGGTGTGATCACGCTGTTGAAAAAGAGCAAGGATGTTGGGCGGGATTTAGATGATTATAGGCTCATAACTCTGCTAAACGCAGTGTTAAAGATTTTGACGAAGATCTTGACAGAGTGTTTGAAGTCAGTTGTCGCGTACTTGTTGGGACCTGAGCAGACTTGTGCTGTGAGGGAACGAGCAATTAAAATCAACCTGCATTTGATCCGCACGATCATGGGAGTGTAAAAGACGACAAGCGAGCCGCGCTGATCAATTTCTGCAAGTGGATCAACCACTCTCCCTCAGTGCTGTGGTAAAAGTGAACGGAAGGCAGTCGGGCGCTTTTGCGCTGTCTCGGTGTCCACTGACACCCTTACTTTACGCTTTCGCCGACTAAGGGACAGGGCGTGCAGTCTGGCCCTACGCGGAATCGTTATTCCCCCAGGTAGGGCTCGAGACTGTTTCTGCGTACGCCGATGATGTATCCATTTTCGTGTCGTGCCGCCACGACATTAAGTGGGTACAGAAGGCGCTTGAACGGTACGAGAAGGTGACGGGGGGAAAAGATCAACCGTAACAAGTCTTCCGGCTTGCGGTTAGGTGCTTGGAAGTGGATCGCGCTTCTGGGGCCCTTTGGTAGGACTGATGGACCCGTCCGCATTCTTGTTCGGTTCTGGACTTCAGTTAGAGAAGAAATGGTCAGAAATACGGGCAAAGGTCGGAGCGTCGGTCCGGACTTGGCTCCGAAGGAGGTTGTCCTTGAAGGGGAGGGCTGAGGCGTGTGCCACTTACATCTTGCCTCTCATCCTTTACCGCTTGGCTGTACTTCCTCTTTGCAGGTTCCGTTGGGAGGTGATCGAGCGTTTGATGATCACCCTCTTGTGGGGTGGGGTCACAAACATCGTGTCTGTGAAGAAGCTTGTTACCACCGTCCGTGTCATGAGGGGCGGCTGGGATTGCCACACCTAACGAGTCATCGCCATGCTTCGAGGTTGGCTTTCTTACATTGCGTTTTTACGGATGACTCGATTTTGGTACGGAGTGTTAAAGACGCCTTTTCTAGCCTTACTATCACTCCTCCCATTTCTTGGGGTAAGCGCCGCGGTTGTGGAAGGTTGTCGTTTCGTCACCGAGTGTTGGTCGGCCTTGAAGGTTATTCATCGGTCCAGTGACCTTTCTCGGCATCGGAGATTATTGTATCGCGAATTAGTGGCGGGGGTCGCGAAAGATCCTCTGTGTGATCGGCTCGAATTGTCGGCATCGGAGTTACGCTTTTTCTGTTCTTGGTCTCCAGCGGCGAATTATCTCAGCAACCCTGATTGTTCGCTTAGTTGGCGATTGATTCGGAACGTGCTAAACCAAGGTCAGGCTTAAAGTAAACGGCTTCGCACGCTTTCTACCACTGTCCTCAGGTGGGCCCTTTCTGGGATTATGTCGGCGAGTTGACGGCTCGTATCGCTCCCGATCAGCTCGTGTCCATCCTTCTCGCGTACGCGTGTGACAATATGTCGTTCTCCGGGATAAAGCGAATGATATTTTTCACGTTGCTAGACGTGGCAAGAATGGTGCTGTGGATGACGCGAGAGTAGAGAATCTTGCGATATGAACGTTATTCGCACTAGGATCTGATTGTTTTCAATGCTTAGGGTAAAAATCATATCGGATCAAAAGCGTTTGTTTTCGACAGCTTTCAGCGAAAGGTGGGTGATTAAGGCGAGCCTGTTTTGTGAGGACGGGGCTAGCCTTGATTTTCCCCTTAGTGCAACGGAGCAGTTTCCTGTTCCCCTCCGGTTAAGTTAGACACTATTTTGTGTTCCTAGTTAATGTGAATAAGTATTGTACCCGGCCTGTTATCGGCATTTTCTTTTGTTATCATCCATGTCGAGATTCCCAATTGTTTTTGTCCTCGTTTTCATCTTGGCTGGGTTAGCCTTTGATTTTTCCCATTCTGGCATTTATTTTTACCTTCTCTATTTAATTAGTGAGTGTTCTGCTTTATTTTGTCTATCTGCAGAATACAGCGTTCTCTCTTATTATTTTCAGGTGTGAACGTTTCCTACTAACATTTATTTTGATTTTGATTTTATTTTGCGTTATAATTTTAGTCTGATTTCGGGTTTCCTCCACTACCCTCATTTCATGAACCATAAAATTTTTTTATATGTTTTTTGTAAAAAGAACGGACAGATTTTTATTTCATGGGGTTTTTATAGGTCCCCTGTGAATATGCGGTATTTTGGTGTATACAGGATTGGGAAGTAATGAATAAGTTCTTGTGGTGAATGAGTAAATTAGTATGTTGGGTCGTGAATCTGATTGGCTAGGACTAAGAATAGTTAATGAAGACCAGACTTCTCCCAATTTCTCCCCCGGCCTTGTGCCACAATTCTGTATTCTACAGAATAAATAATCTATACGAATTAGTATTCGGTGGTTACTATTCGAGCGAGTATTATCGAGCAAGTACTATAGTGCGAGTGTTATTCTAAAGTGCCTGACACCAGCATTGTTCAACGGCGTTACTATAGGAGTATCTGCGATTACAAAGTCTCTACTACAAAGAGCCTTACAAAAGTGACAACGAGTATTCGTTGACATTTCAAAAGTGGCGACGAGGATTCGTTGAACTTACACGAGGATTCGTTGAACTTACACGAGGATTCCCTCAACTTACACAAGCATACGTTCAATTTTACACGAGGAAAAATTAATCTACAAAATATTCAACAGGGAATGGAAGAATTAAAAGCTATTATGGTTCAAATGTTGCAGAAACGAAAACTACAACAAGAGCAACAATTGCAGCAACAAAAACAACATGAACAGCAATTACAATTACAACTACAACAACGGAAGTTTTTTGAACTGTTTACCAAAACGATGGAAGGAAAAACATCAGATTCATTCACTCCAGATACTGTTGCTAATTTAACCAGCAAATTTGCTGATAGGAGTTCATTCTTTAATAAACGATAGCAATATCTTAAGTCCGACGATGAAGAGTTTGTCACTTATGCAGGAGTCGTGAATTGAGAACGTGAAAAGTTCAAGCTAAATGAATTAATTCCTGATTTATTTAAATGCCTGATATTTGTACAATGTTTAACTTCTAATAAGGACGCAGAAATAAGATCCAGAATGTTTGCTAAATTAGAACTCTCTAAAAAATAGATACTTGCTAAATTAACTCTCCAGAAAATAGAAGAAGAGTGTCAACGTATTGATACTGATACCGCAAGGATCGAGGAAAAAGTCAATTCACAGGTACATAGTGTCCGACTATCTAAGGAAAAAACTACAAACGTTTTTCAACTCCTAACAGAACAGTAAAAAAGACTATAAACTCCCCCTCAATACCTAGTACTTGCCACGGTTGTGGAGGTAAGCATTTTAAAAGTGACTGTTTCTTCAAAAATAAAAATTGCTATGAATTTAGGAGATTAGGACACAAAAGTACGTGTTACAGATACAAAAAATGTAGAAAAATAAAACGTATGTGAACATGATAAATACATGGAGTAACGATAAGAAGCCTAAAAGGGAAAATAACAACACATCTCAAAAGAGGAAATTTGTTTTTGTGCAAATTAATGATGTAAAAATAAAATTGCAACTAGGTACAGGATCTGATATCACTATCATAAATGAACAGATATGGAGAAAAAGGGAAAACCCAGTTTATTGACTTCTTATAAATTCGCTCATGGAGTCTCAGGAAAATGATTGAACTTTCTGGGTGAATTCAGCTGTAATGTTTCTTTTGTGGGTAAACCAAAAAAAGAGGTGATGTTTGTATTAAAGAATACTGTTAATTTGTTTGGAACAGACTGGATTGCATTGTTTGATCTTTTGGACCTTCCAATTAACTCTTTTTGCAACAAGATAAATATCGTTACTCCCGGTACTAATACGGCAACTGAATAATTGAAAAATCAACGGAAAAAGAGTGTTCCAGAAGTTTTCTCAGAAGGTCTAGGGACATACACGAAAACAAAAGCTAACTTGAGTTAAAAGACAATGTAACACCGAAAAAAAAGGAGTGTTCCTTTTGCGGCCTTAGATCTAATTAATAATGAATTGTGTAAACTAGAAAAATTAGGTATGATCTCAAAAATAGACTATTCCAAATGGGCATCATCAAAAGTCTTCGTTTAAAAAAAAGGAAGTAATAAAATCCACGTATGTGCTGATTTTTCAACGGTGTTAAATGAAAGTTTAAAATGACATCACTACCAGTTACCAAATCCAGAGGAAATTTTTGCCAAATTGAGTGGAGGTAAATTTTTTTCTAAATTGGACCTGTCAGACGCTTACCTACAAGTACTAGTGGATGAAGACTGCTCAAAATTATTAACAATTAACACTCATAGAGGGTTATACAAATTCAACCAACTTCCTTTCAGTATAAAGGTAGCACTAAGCATATTCCAACAGATAATGGATACCATGCTTGCCGGTTTGGATTGTGCTCAGGCATATTTGGATGACGTACTTATTAAAAGTAAGACCCGAAAGTAACATGCAGATGTTAGATAACGGGCCTAAAATGGCTACCTACTGGAAGTTCAATCAGTCCTTCCATCTCGAGGGTTGAGCACCATCGTAAACCCCGGGATCCATCGGATTTCCTTCGCGAGTGCCGATCGGCCTTAAGGGTCATTCCTTGGTCCAGTGACCTTTCACGGCCTAGGAGAGTTTTCTATCGGGAACTAGTAAAGTGGGCTGTAAAGGATCCAATACTTGAGCGGTTCGACTTATCGGAGGAGGAGTTTCGCTCCTTCTGGTCTTGGGTGCCAGCGGCAGATTACCTCAGCAACCCTCAGTTTTCGCTTACCCGGCGACAAGACAATGACAAGACCTTCATATAGGGCATGGCGGATTTGCTAGAATGTGAACGATGTGAGAAAACGGTTTCGCTTCTACCATTGTCATCGGGTTCCATGTCGGCGAGTTGACTGCTCGTATCATTCCCGAAAAACTTGGTGCTCATTGATCGTGCATACACGTGTGATAATGAGTCATCCCCGTATTCTGGGGTGAAACGAATGGTGTTTCTATCGCTGCTAGCCACGGTCCGAATGGTGATTTGGACGACGTGACAGGAGGAAGACTTGCGAGGCAATCGTCTTTCTCATCAGGATCTGATCCGATTCTTTGAGCACCAGCTCAAGATGAAAATTTGAAATGATAGAAAAGTCTTAGTTTCGACAGACTTCAGCCAAAGGTGAGTGATTGAGGCGAGCTTGGTTCGTGTGAACGAAACTATCCTTGATTTTATTTTCTTAGATCTACCTCGGAGTGGTTTCCCTCCCCTAGTTAGGATAGATCACTTTTGTGTACCTAGTTAATGTACGTGTCGTTCCTGCCCTGCTCCCCGACTTCTTCTTTGGTTATGATTCTAGCCGAGACGATCATTCTCCCCAGTTTGTTTGTGACCCCACTTTTTTCATCTCGACAGGGTCATTTTCTTCTTTCCCCACGGCCATATTTATTTTTTCCTTTAGCGAAAGAACTTCTTGATTTTCTCTAAGAGCAGAATACAGTGGCCTCTCTCTCTTTTTTTTTTTTTTTTTTTTTTTTTTTTTGAGGGTTGGCCGGATCCAACTGACATCAGTTATCATTATTTGGTTTGTTTTTATATTTAGTTTGTTTTCGGGTTCACCCCTCCCCACCCATTGTGAATCATCAGATTTTTATGTATAATTTTTTTATAATAAGAAATTATTATATCACGGTGTGCGTTTGGTAGGTCCCCTGAGAGTATGCGGTATTATGGTATATGGAAGATTGAGTTCTTGTGAAGAATGAGTTCTTGTGATTAATGTGCAACTTGTAATGAGTGAATGGGTCGTGAATCGGATTAGTTAGGTATAGTGAGGACCTGCCTCAGCCCATTTCCCGTTTTTTGGGCTTGTGCCAAAATTGTAAATTTTTACAATAAATCTACATTATACGGATTACTGACCTTTTGCGACGGTGATTGTCACCTGACGTATTTTCTGTCACTTTGTGAAATTTTTTTTTTTTTGATTTTCTCTTATTTTATAGTTATTATTTTGATTGTTTTTCGTTTTTAATTTCCTAAAATCCCCGCATGACTTTGTCTTTATCGTACATTTCATTTTTCGCTTTTTTTAAAAATTTTTTCTCTGCCTTTTACGTAATCCTTTTTTGTACGTCCTACTGTTTTGTCTTATTAAATTTCCCCACGTCTGAAGGAAATTGCGATTTATCTTCTCATTTTTTTGTTTTGATTAATTTTCTGTTTCTATTAAGGTAAAAACAAGCTTGTCTTTTAAAAGAAAAATTTTAAATGGGCGCCAAAAAGGCGGTCAAGAAAAATTTATTTGGAACTAAAAAAAGAATGAACCACCTGATAAGCAAACCGACGGAAAAAAAATGCGGAAAGAGATAAAAATACTGAGGAGTCCTTGAAAAGTATGGTGACCAGAAATGGCCAAAATCTATATGAAAATATGGTGGCCGGCTTTCATTGCATGGTCGTAGCGCCGTTGTGCAAGTTTGTTGAAGGTATCACGTTTCGCATGATGCGTGACAAGTTCTTTGTTCTTGCGGCAAGTTCTGTTTGTTGCAATGTGGTACCGCCGTTAACGAAGGCTGAATACTATGTGCTCTTTTGCTTGCTAGGGGCCATGAGAGTCGTGATTTAGTCAACACGTCAAAAGGGATTCTATGGAGGTGAAAAGTTCACTTCTTTGCAACTGATCTTGTTCTTTAAGCATAAGCTTAAAGTCAAGATTACGACGGAAAAGCGGCGGCTTTTTCATCAGAATTTGGCAAAAGGTGGTTGAATCTTGCACACTTGTGTCGAGTGAGAGGAGCTGACTTGGAGTGGCATTTTGATGCCGGTTAGGTATCAGGATATTGTTCTTCCTGTGTTGAACATAGGCTAACCTCGCCCTGATTAAAGTTAGTTTAGGGTTTCGTTTTGTTCTTACAAAAGTGACAACGAGTATTCGTTTACATCACTCTCTCTGTCTCTCTCTGTCTCTCTGTATCTATATATATATATATATATATATGTGCAGAATGCCAAAAATGTAGAAAACGCAAATCACTGGGCGAGCGTTAGAAGAAAAATACATGATGAAACAGCACCTCCCCATAGGCACGATGCAGCCTAAATCATCGTCAGAATGAATACAATAAATACATACTGTAGACAATAAAGTGTCTTTGACGAGTTTGGATTTCACATATTGAATAGTTCAGTAGGCTGTACTGATGTTAACACAAATATAAGTATCCAAGAACCTGGTAGAAAGGAACAGCCATCAAAGCTATTGGTACAGGAAAAGAAAGAAATATTCTATCACAATATGTGCCCAAATTCACTAGCAGACCTGATATGTCAAATATATTAAATGCATGCAACAGGACCGTAATTCCACAAATTGGCACTCTTTAGCTCAAAAGCAGGTACAATCAAATCAAAGAGTCTATAGAAAAATTCTTCATCACGGATTCGTGGACAAACCATAGTGAGACTATCGAACTGTAGAAAACATGAAACAGTAACAAAGCATTGCGAAATAAAAAGGTCAATATAATAGAAAATATTGATGACCTTCTTGTAGCTTAGCTGCGGCAATTCGACAGGCATTGGCCAGTTACCAGACAAATATCATATAATTCTCGACTTCACAGAGGCAACAATTTGTTTATGTCTCACGAATGTGTTCAATTCATCTCAAAGTTTAAGCGGACAAGATGATGAAATATGGCAGTATTAGAAAGATATTGAAACCATCAAACTGAGTCAATAGTCTGACAAATAGTAGGAAAAGTAATGGACGCTTGAAGATATACCATGGCCAAAAGATGCCATCACAAAGTTCCAACTTTGAACCATTCGATAGGCACTGCTTTATAGGGATGACATTTCGTTTTGTAAGTTAGGAGCAAACTGATCATTCAAACTTTGATTAATAGAGCGCGTAGCAGAATTAGACTGGAAATAGGACAAGATCAGTTGCGGTTTCGTTAAAGACACTGGAACAAGGGACGTGATATTTATGCTCAGAATCATATCAGAAAGAGCAATACAAACACAGAAGAATATATAACTATGTTTTATAGATTATGCGAAAGAGCTTGATAAAGTACGACATTAAGAACTACTTGAACTGCTAGTGAGCTTGATTTATTTGGGAAATATATTAGAATAATCCTGAACTTACACTGGGAGTAAATCGCGGATAAAAAATAAATTCATTAAATGTATTTAAGGATATAAAGATATATCTTCTCACCGGACTTATTCAAACTTCATGGTGAGACGATCTTGAGAGAATTAAGGTTCTTTATTAGTATCCACAATATTAACAACATAAGATATGCATATGTTACAAAAAGGAAGCTAAAAGAACTCGAACAGTAGGTAGTGAAAGAAAGCTAGGAGAAGGAACTAAACACAAATTCTAAGAAGACAGAATGTAAGATTGCTAGCAAGGTGCAAAATACAAATTGGAAACACTAAAATCAAGCAAATACGAAAATTTAAATATCTGGGAGGAGTGTTTTAAAAGAGGACAGAAAATGTGACACCAAAATCCGAAGGCACATTGGAATAGTAAAATATGCTTTCCAAAAGCTAAGCAAAATATTGAGAAATAGGAAAATGTCGTTAGAAACAAAGAAAAGGATGCTGAACTCTTATGTAATATCAGTGAATGGAAGTGAATGCTGGGTAATCTCCTCACATATGAAGAAGACACTAGAAACAACAGAAATATAGTTCTACAGAAGGATGTTGAGAATACCGTGGACTGAACATGTGGGTAACGAGAAAATATTAAAGAAACAAAAAGGACACTTATAGTTAAGATCAGAAATAGAAATTTCTAGGGTACATAATGAGGAAAGAGTGTTTGAAGAAATTGACAGGCAAGAGAACAGAGGAAAGCAGCGAAGAAACTACATTACGAGCGTTTTTAAATGATTGGTCGAACAGGGATTAGGAGAGATAGGAAAAAGACATGTATTACTAATACATGTTAAAAGGACAGGAAGTTGTGGAGTATTACTAATACATGTTAAAAGGACAGGAAGTTGTGGAGGACCATGATCGTCTTGAGAGAGCTGATATTCACTTTTTGACTAGAAAAAGAAAAGGATGTACCAACTCATCTCAAGCCGTATTAGCTGTTCAAAAATGAACTATTGGTGAGGACTCCTTAGTGCAAAAGGGAGGTAGGATATTGATTCCTAGCACGGGGGATGAGATATTGAACAGGAGACACACATCAGACCAAGGTCTCGAAAAGTACACCCTAAGAGCCAAAATATGTGTATACTGGCTACAATATTGAAGAAGTTGTCCAAGAATACTCGACTTCAAATCAATCAATAAATAAATCGTACTCAGATATCAATGACGTAATCAAAGTCTCAAATTTGATATTTTTAAATTAAAAATTACAGAAAAAAGAGATTGATTTCACACTGTATTATGAACTGGACTTCTCTCCTTCTGAAATAATAAGAATTCAATATTTTTTGATTCTGACAAATGTCGTTGCTCTAATGAATATAATATACAAAAATGACTTCCAAAAGATTTTCCCTATTTTTATGAATGGGCCAGTTTCCTTAAGTAGTGACAACTTTCTCTGAAACAGTTGTACTGTTGATACTGCAGGTTGTCTGTATCTAATTATGATTCTTGGTAGTTCAGATTACACTGTGTGACACGGTTTTTGTCCTTGGGTAACAATTGTTATATCCTATTGGCTTACACCGAGAAAGTATGAAAAATGGCTAATATATTTTTCAAACTTTACTTTTGTGACTAGGATAATGATATTTCTGGAATTTACCTATTCCCATTGGGAAAGCTGGTGAATATTCACATTCACGCAAAGTAGGAACAAAACGACATATGGCATTTATTTATTCTAGAATTATACGAGACAGACGATACAAAATTTAGAAGTGAGTAATTTTTTTCGGGATTTGCGCTAATACTACAAATTACTTTCACGAATCAATCCCCAAATATATCTCCTATCAGGTTTTCGTTATACAAACTTTGGTAGGAAAGAGAAAGGACAGAAAAGTTATAAATTATGTTATCAAGAAAAAGGAAAAATTGCCGATAAAGACAACAAATAAAAAAATGAGGAAATAGAGAAAAAGAATAAGTGTTGTTCACGAGAAAGTGCAAAATTGCCGAACATTGAAAAAGTCGGAAATGAAGATGATGTGCAAAAATATGAGAAAATAGAGAAAAATGCAAAATTACAAATTTGCTGAAAAAATAAAAAATATCTGAAATGCACAAATAAAAAAAAAATAAGGAAACTGAGAAGAGAGAGAAATGCAAAATTGCTGAAAATATAGAAAATTATGAATGAAGATGCAAAAAGGAAAAACGAAAAAAATTGGGAAAAGGAATTAATGATGTTCCTCTGAAAAATGCAAAATCGCAGAAAAAGATGTAAATGTCAAAAATGTGCAAATAAAGAAAAAGGATAAATCAAGGTCTCGAAAAAGTGCAAAATTGCCGAAATAGATAACAAATCAGAAATGAAGATAATATTAAAAAATATGAAGAAATACAGAAACAACATAAAGGATATTAAAAGAAAAATTACAAATTACAGATGAAGACAGGTAATAAGAAATTAAGATAATATTACAGAATCAAGTATGATGAAATAAGATTCTTGTCAAAAATGCAAAATTGCCGAAAAAGACAAAAATCAAAATTGAAGATAATATGCAGAAATACAAATAAAGAAATAGAAAAAAAGCAAAAATGGAGAAAAATGCACAATTTGCGAACATCTATAAAAATCAGAAATGAAGAGTGAGAAAAAAAGCAAAAATAAGAAATAGAGTCAATGTATAAATATACATTTTAAAAAAATGGGAAATTGCAGAAAAGGCAAAAACAAACAGAAATGAAGACAATGAGAAAAAAAGCAAAGATTTTAAAAAAATAGGGTAAAAGTATAAAAACTGTTTTCGAAAGAAATGCGTAATTAGCAACACGCATAAAAAATCAGAAACAAAGATAATGAAAAAAAGCAAAAATAAAATAATAGGGTAAAAAAATGAAAAAATGCGAAAAATATGAAAATAGAGTAAAACTATAAATATTGTTCTCGAAAAAATGCGAAATTGCCGAAAAAGCAGAAAACTCACAAATGAAGACAGTGAGAAAAAAGGAGAATAAGAAAATAGAATAAAAGTACGAATATTGTTGAAGAAAATGCGAAATTGCCGAAAAAGCAAAAAAAAAAAAATCAGAAATGAAGACAATGAGAAAAAAGCAAAAATAAAAAAATAGAGTAAAAGTGTAAATATAGATTTCGACAAAAATGCGAAATTAACGAAAAAGCAAAAAAAAAAAAAAAGATATGAAGTTAATGAGAGAAAAAACATGAGAAAATAGAGCCAAAGGTTAAGTATTGTTCTCGAAAAACACGCAAAATAATCGAAAAATAAAGTAATCAGAAATGAAGACAATGAGAAAAAAGCAAAAATAAAAATAGAGTAAAAGTATATATACTGATTTCGACAAAAATGCGAAATTTCCGAACATCCATAAAAATCAGAAATGAAGATTATGAGAGAAAACAAATATAATAATACAGAAAAAGTATAAATATTGTTCTCGAAAAAAATGCGAAGTTGTCAAAAAGGAAAAAGATAAGAAATGAAAATAATGAGAAAAAAGCAAAAATAAGAAAATAGAGTAAATCTATAAATATTGTTCTCGAAACAAATGCGTAATTGCCGAAATACCAAAAAAAATCAGAAATGAGAAAAAAAGCAAAATGAAGAAAATAGAGTAAAAATAAAAATATTGTTCACAAAATGAATGCGAAATTGCCGAAAAGGAAAAAAAATCAGAAATGAAGACAACGAGAAAAAAGAAAAATAAGAAAATAGAGTAAATCTATAATTATTGTCCTAAAAAAGAATGCAAAATTTCCGAAAAGCCAAAAAAAAAAAAAAAAAAAAAAAATCAGAAATGAGAAAAAAGCAAAATTAAGAAAATAGAGTAAAAATATAAATATTGTTCTCAAAAAGAAAGCGAAATAACCGAAAAGGAAAAAACAAAACAAAACCCAGAAATGAATACAATGAGAAAAAAAACAAGATAGGAAAAAGACTATAAATATTGTTCTCGAAGAGAATGCGAAACTGCTCAAAAACCAAAAAAATAAGAAATGAAAATAATGAGAAAGAGCAAAAATAAGAACACAGAGTAAATCTATAAATATTGTTGTCGAAAGAAATGCGAAATTGCCGAACCCCACGCCGAAAAAAAGAAATAAAATAAAAGCCAAATTAAGAAAATAGAGACAAAATATAAATATTGTCCTAAAAAAGAATGCGAAGTTGCCGAAAAGGAAAAAAATTAGACATGAAGACAATGAGAAAAAAGCAAAAATAAGAAAATAAAGTCAATCTAAAAAATATTCTTCTTTCAATAAAATAAGAAAATAATCTCCGAAATAGCCAGAAAGGAAAAAAAATCAGGAATGAAGATTATAAAAAATTAAGACAAACTAAGAAAATAGAGTAAAAATATGAATACTGTTCTCCAAAAATATGCGAAATTGTCGAAAATTAAAAAAAATCACAAATGAAGATGATCAGAAGTAAGTAAAAATGAGAAAATATATTTAAAATATAAAAATTATTCTCGAAAAAGATGAGAAATTGCCGAAAATGAAAAAAGTAGAAACGACTAAGAAGAGAAATAGGGAAATATAGAAAATGGAGTAAAAATATGGATATTGTTCTCCAGAATTGTGCGAAATTGCCGAAAATGAAAAAAATCAGAAATGAAGCAAAGATAAGAAAATAGTACAGAAATAAGAATTGGGGGTGTGTGTCGGTTGACCAGCGTTCGGTTTATATCACCGATAATATTTAACAGCCCCTCCACCCGGGTTATATGTGGCACAAGGCCGAGTTTAACGTGGATCAGCCAAAACATCCCCGTAGAACCCGCATAAACGTGTTCGGGTCTGACTACTTCCCCGGACGAAACTCTGCCCTTCGACACAGCCTCGTCCGGGTTCCTCTCTGCCAAGCAGAGAGTTTGACAGGAGCTGCGAGCATACTCAGTAGAACAGTCTATATCACCGGTGAAGTGTTGAGGTATAGACTCCTGATCCATTCAGGTGTTAAAAATCAGTGCCAGCAAGGGGACAAAGACGGGCGACTGCCTCAAGAACATTTCGTAAGGAAGACCATCTAATCTCGGTGTCTTGTCCAGGCCAACTTGCTTCAGCGCATCCCAGATCTCAGACTCTGTAATGGAACCCTCGCATCCAGTCGCTTCAGCCGCCTGGAGGTAGGGAAAGTCGGCTAAATAGGCGTCGAACTGAGCAAGGCTCAAACCGGGCTCCCTGGTAATAAACTCCTGAAAGTAGTCACGGAAAGCCTCACAAATGCCCGCGTCTGTAGTCACAGTCCGCTTGTCCGGCAATGTGATGCTCGCGATATGCCGACTAGATACCCTACGAGCTTCTTCTGCACGCAGAGAAGCAGCTATGTTCGTAGCCTCGAAAGACATTCTTTTTGTCCTAGCCCTAACTACTAGAGCTTATTCCTCCTTGATAAGCAAGGAGGCCAGCTCCGCCTTTAGCATAAGGCTACGTCCCCACTATCACGGGATTTGATCGTCCGATCTACTTTTTCCTCACAAGACTTTTGCGCTGCTAAACCTGCTAGATTGAGTAGTCGACTAAAATCGGCAGCAAAAGACCTACTTTTGGATTTAAGATAATCCAACCACTTATTCCTAACCACAGACCCCGACAATTCCCACTGTAGCATTAGTAGAAACTGGTCCCGGAAATCTTGCTCACCAAACAATGATGCGTTTAATTTTCAGTAACCAGCCATCTTAACCATAGGCTTATCTAAGTTTACTCGAACCTGGACAAGCCTATGATCCGAGTAAACTATATAATGGAAAATTGGACATTCTAAGAGCCCTACTTCGACTCTCTTAACCAGAACTCGGTCGATGTAGCTTATGCTCACCACCGAATCCGAGCTGCCGCCCCTAGTCCAAGTCCATACTACTTCCCGGGGGTGCTCATTTCGATACTTATCGACAAGATCAAACCCATCGAGTCCCGAAACGGCATTAAATCCGGGTAGTTAGTACCTGCTTTTTGCCCTATTCGATCTATATCGGGATCAAGGACGGCATTCCAATCACCCGCTAGAACTACTGAATGAGATGTCGTCAAAAACTGCACGATCTGCCGAAACAAAACAGGCTGCTGGTCATGGTCATTGGGCGAATAAACTCCAATGAGACGGAGAGCCTTATCCTTTGTGTTAACATCCAGTACGCAAAGCCTGCCCGCCGGATCCGCGAAGACAAGAGCACACGCCGCATCTATAGATTTTCTCACCAGCCAGGAAATGCCCCTCGAGCGTCCATCAAAACATGCTGAATAGAGGACGAACCTCTTAGACAGAATGTCTTCACGGTCGCGAGATAAAAAATAGGTCTCCTGTACATCCACCCCGAGGCGCTGAAGATCGCGATCGAGTCTCGCCTTTGTAGACTCCGGCCTCAGGCCCCGGACATTGACGTGCCAACCAGAGCCATTATCAGACCGATTAGGGTTGAGACACTAGTTTAAACGTGGTCGGGGTAAGGATACCGATAGCCTCTTCCATTGACCCGTGGCACATCTCAGTCTAGATGGTACCATCTTGGGAGAAACCGCCTATATCCCAAGGAAAAGTTAATTTTAATGCTCTATAGAGGGACAGGTAAACTAAAATTGGGACCCTCCCGGTACAAAACTTTTTCAAATGTTTAAGTTCTTTATTTTCAACTATGGCGATAGGGGGTGACATCTTAAAAGAGACAAAAGTTATTTAGCTCTTCAGCGTCCTTGTTGGCATATTGTTTGACGGAGAGTAGGTATTTAAGAACTTTTATCCTGTAACCATAGTCCCGTGCTCTCTCTGCCTGGGCCGGGGAAATGCGACAAACATCTCCCCCTAAGTTATATATGTGTTTTATTGATTTTTTCTTTTATCTTTTGAGTCCTGAGAGGGACTTTGTCTTTTAGTTGTAGGAGGTGGCATTTCCGGATTCTTGATGGGGTAGGACTGGGAGTGTCACAGGGTGTGAAAGAGGTGTTTTGTCTGAAGGGGCTGGGGTCTCTACTGAGAGGGAATGGGGAATGGGAAGAATGTGCCTGTGGTGAATGTAGGGGCGGGGCGGAGGATGTAGTGGGTTTGACCTTTTTAGGATTGGTCTTTTGCCTTTGTTTGTCTAGTTTCTCCTTTAATTCTTTTATTTTCTCTGTTTTTTCGAATCCAGGGTCGAATTTCTTTTGTTGCTCCTTAAATTTCTGTTTGGAGTCCGGAGCGCCGCACTTAATGTTGACTGAGGGAGTAGAACTGTTTGTGTCTTTCGTCCCGGGGGCTTCATGAGTCTGAGGACCCGCTGTCTGGTGCTTCCCTCTCGCTCTGCCAGCAACCTGCCATTCCCTCTCTCCTTTATTCACCACTGCACTTGCAGCGAGCGAAAGCTCTTCGGGGAATGGGGGCTTAGTGGTAGACCCAACCGATGGTTTGACCACACCGGTCCGGGAAGCTGGCATGTCCATTACAAGCGGAATCTAAAGACGCGGTCAGAGGGGTATTTTGGCCTGCTAGGGCCTGACTTCCAGAGGCCTTCTTCTCTAGGCAGGAAGAAGACAGGTGACCAGTCTCTCCACACTTCCAACACACCGGTTTGCGGCCGGTCACAATGATCGGCAGCTTCAGGCCCCTACTTCCAGACAGTTGGGGTTGGAGAGGAAGGCTTTGCGATCTAACATAATATCGAAGCTCTATCCCCGTTCAGGCTATTGCAGGTAGCACCCAGAATTTCGCCAAACTGCGATAGAAAGGCAACTAGATGTTCCCCGGTATCTTGAGAGGGGACCTGTTATATTGCTAAGGGTCATTCACCTCCCTTCATATTCTGTAGTAGGGTTAGCAGTATTTTGTAATTAAGTCTCGGCTTGATGCATCTAGACAATCTTCCGGTGTGGTTAGCAATACGTCCCACATGAAGAAGCCAGGACCCTTAACAATTCTCAGTGGCTTAACCGCCACGGACTCCAGTGATTTCACCACTGTGTGTTTCGTCGAACGACAAATTTTTGCGTGTACGCTTGTCGACAACAAAAACTGACAGAATTCTTCTCTCAATTTTCTTCAGTTCTGTAGGGTTTTCCAAGAGTCCACCTTCTACAACAAGATTTGCGTAACTCTTGGCTCGCTCCAAGAACTCTGAAATATTGATTATACATTCCGGTGGGGACTTCCAACAACAGGGCGGTTCTCCGGCCTCCGCATTATCACTCTTGTTATTATTTATTTGTCCATTGTTGGTCTCCATATTTTTAGACTTTTTGGCTTCCATATTTTTGGCCGTGACATTTTGGTGTTTCAAGACGTATTTTGGCCGTTATCAGCCTCCTTATTTACGGATGTACTCGACAACAACGGGTACTCATCGAGATTACCTTTGTCCGGTGAGACCATTTTAACAGAGAATAAATTTTTCTTAACTGATTTTCGTACGTCAGCCATTATGAGTTTTTTCTTTTTAATTAGAAAGGACGGAATTTTGATATATTTTTTTATTATTTTAAAAGAATAATAGGGAAGGGGAGGGGTGATAGGAAAATGAAATAAAATAAACAAGGTTCTCCTATAGGCGAAAGAAAATGTTAAAGCAAAGAAAAATAAATTGCAAATGAAAAAAGACGTGCAAAAAAAGAAAAGCTTACACAAAAGAACGACAAAAATAAACGTTAAACTTTAAAAGGCGAACAACAAAAAAGATAAATAAATATACAAAGTTAAGACCAATAACAATCACAAATTTCCTTTAAAAGGACAAAAACGAATATACGTACGTAAACTAAAAAACTAAAAATACATGAAGAAAGTCAAATAACAACAGTAAAATAATACAGCAATAAAATTAAAAACAAAATGAAAATATGAAAGTAAATACGAAACTAACAAATCACAAAATCAAATATGGCTGCCGAAAAAACCAGTCAGCCCGTTAACGAACGAAAAACTCAAAAAGAAAAAAACAGACAGATCAAAATACAAACAATTAAAACAAATATGTACACAAGGATTTAACAAGTGCAAAAATAGAAGACTTAACGGATAATTAAAAAGAAAAAAACAAAGAAAAACAAAGAACGAAAAAACACGTAAGAAAATAAAGAAAAATAAAGTCGGACGTCGAAAAATTAAACAGATAAACTTTGGGGGGGTGGTATACAGAAAATAAAAGAACGAAAAAATTAATTCAAAATATAACTTTAAAATAAGAGAAAATCAAAAGCTAATAGAAGAAAGAATGAAAGTAAAAAAGAAAAAAAATTAAATGGTGAAGATAAGAAACTCAAAAAGGAGAAAAAAATCACAAAATTTTCAAAAACTGCCAGTAAAAAAGAAATGTAAGAGAAGTTGAAAGTAAAAAACAGACTTAACGGAAACGAATTTGAGCTTCACAAAAAAACAGTTAAGTTGCAGAGAACTTTGGGTGAAAACACCAGGAAAAAGAAACAGAAACGATCACAGTCTATATCACCGTTATATTTAACGGTCCCTCCACATGTGTCGTATGTGGCACAAGGCAGTTTTAGAGTGGTTTCTCCGAGCCCGTAGTCTCGGTCAAAAATATTAGAGTTCGATAGTAATGAACGGTCTATATCACCGTTATATTTAACGCCCCCCTCACGTGGGTCGTATGTGGCACAAGGCCGGTTTAGCGTGGGTTCTCCGAGCCCGTAGTCTCGGCCAAAAAATATTCCCTTTGAACCCATATATCCTCCAGGGCTTACTTTCCTCCTCTTTATAGTAAGTGGAAGAGTCCACAATATCCTCATTAGATGGAAGACACCACAACACCACCGCTTTTCAGCCTGACTCCACATTGAGTCTCTATTTTATCATTACCATACAATACTTTATTCAACCAAAAAAAAAGAAAAGAAAAAAATCATCATCAATTACTTTGAAAAGACCTATATGTAGGAATTAAGTCACAAAAGTTTTTTTCTATTGTTTTTTTTTTAGATTTGAGACGCGCATTTCATGTGTTAACGATAGTCTCTTCATTATTCCAAATAATGAAAAAATAGGATAATTTCAATGGTAAATCCAATGTGACGTCGTCCCCTGGTCGCAGCGCCAACCGTGACGTTCTATCCTAGTCTACCACGGCACCAACTGTGACGTCCCTAAACAGCACCAAAAATTTTGGGTGCTTCTTAATTTCCCAATCCTCACAGGGAGCCTCACCATCCCTTTTATCTTCAGAGGGGTTCCATCTGCTTGCGTGACCTCTATGTCCGCTTCCCGTAACCTACTCTTCCGTTTCACCCACCTGTATGCTTCCTCTCTCAGCAATGACACAGATGCTCCTGTGTCTACCAGAGCTTTCATCGCCTTACCCCCTATCTCTGCTCTACAGGATAGCTCCTTCTCTTTCGTCAGTGAAGAGAACACTTGGGCTTTCCTCTTCCTGGGCCCCCACCCTTGGGTCATCCCAGCCATAGGCGCCGGCAGCAATAAATCACCTTCATTATTCTTACGGGGGGGAGTTCTGCGCTTTTCGCACCTGGGCGGGCCCGGTTGGACCTCTCCCAGTCTCCCGCGGCTGTTCCTAAGGATACAGCTTCTCTTCAAGTGCCCTGGTCTCCTACAAAATCAGCACCTTCTTGCCGGACAGTTCGCCGCAAAGTGGCCCACCTGACCACATGTCCAACATTTTGCTCTTTTTCTCTTCAACTGGGCTAACCTCTCGTTTACTCCCGGGGGGACCTGTCTTCTACCCAAGCGGCTCGCCCGACCACTGGTCCAAGCTTTTATTTCCCTTCTTTTTAACTGGGCCACCCTCCCTCTTAATTCCGGGGTGACCCGCTGGCTTTTCCCTGGTCTTGTCTCTTGGGCTCGGCCTTCTTTGTTAATATCGGTTGGGCGCCTTTTCTCAGCCCGCACCACTTGGCCAGGTGTCCTCTCTTTCCACACCTGGTGCACCTGTCCTGTTCGAAGTCTGGGGGCAAACCCCACTTCGTCGGACATTCCGCCGCTCTGTGGTCCCCATGCCCACAGGTCCAGCAGACCAGCCCGTATCTACCCGGCGTGGGCTTACAAAATCCATGCCTGGTTGACCATGCCTTTCTATTGGGGTCTTCTTCCCACCCCTCAGGCTGATCTACTTCTAGCTTGACCCTCCGATTCCACGCGGGGGGTCTTCCGCCTTTCCCCCTTTTTCCGACCTCTTGACTTAGTATCTGGTTCCTTCCACACCTTTTTACCTTTTCCCATACGCCCTGGCTCTCCTTGGCCAGCTCTATAGCTGCCGATAGTCTTACCGGCCCCTCTTTCAGCACGTCGTGACGAACACGCTGGTCACTTAGGGCCTCCACATACAGGTCTGCTAACTGGGCCTGCATGACCGCATTGTCTCTAACCACTTCTAGGAAGGCCAATGATGACAGCTTCCCCGCTCGGGCCCACAATTCTCCAGGGGTTTCGTCCCGCAGCTGTGTCAGCTTTAAGAGGGCCCTCATGGCCTCTATAGCCGTGCCCTCGTCGGTGAATTCCTTGGTCAATAGTCCCTTTAATCTTTCCCAAGACAAGTGGGGTTGACTCTCCAAGAGCTCCTTCATAAACTCAGAGCCTTTCCCCTTTGTGGCATCATATGCCAGATAGAGGGTCTCCTGATCTGTGAGTTCATATATAATTCGGCTCTTCTCCAGGATTGCCAGCCAGTTTTTGAAATCTTTCCCACTGCCGTCAAATGCTGGGACCCTCGGTCCACCCAACAACTTTCTCAGGTCAGCTGACAACCCTTGTCTAACCTCCTCTTCATCCCCCACTGCTCTATCTGAATCATAGTCCGACATATTTAAAGAGAAAGACAATCTACGCAGCAACAATCGAGGTTGGGAAATCAAGCAAAGTGTCCTACCATACAGACGATTCTGTTCTCGTTCCTCTCGGTCCCGGGTCGTTTTGAGTCCAATTCGAAATTTCTCAGCAACAGTGGTCGGTCCAGGATCCTGTGCTGCTGTCACGGTACTAATTCTGGCAGTGGCTGTTCCAGGGTCCTATCCTGGTCACGGCACCAGTTGTGACGTCGTCCCCTGGTCGCAGCGCCAACCGTGACGTTCTATCCTAGTCTACCACGGCACCAACTGTGACGTCCCTAAACAGCACCAATTGTGACGTCCTCGCCGCGGCGCCAGCGGTTCGCTCCTCGCTGCTCCGTTCGGGTGTCGCTGCTCCAAATGTGACGTTCTAACCATTTGGTGATTCGGGTGGGAATCTGGTTAGATTTGATATCAGCCTCGTCGTTCCCAACTCGCTTCCAACGCCTGGTTACCGAAGTAACTACTTTGATTCCCAGTCTGCCTACCCACGTTGTGAATTGATCTAGGCAGAGGAAATCAATCAGTCGTCGGGGCCGTACTCCAAACCGAGTTTAACGGGGGTGATACCACACAAATATGCATAGAAGTCAATAAAATGAAAACTCAAAAGTTCAAAGTATCAAAGAAAAAGGTAACAAACTTTATGTCTAGTTGTTCGATACATAGGACTGCATCTATCTCCCGACCCGTTCTATGGATTGTGACACGTCGTTTTCCGCTAGGCAAGTTTTAACACTTCAAGTCGCCTGCTCTCTAAGAAATTGTTGTTTCGGTGGGTCTTTGGACGAAAGTAAAAAAAAAAACTTATTTCGGTGATCTGGATCTAAGTCGCTCTTCAAAATAATTGTCCTTGGTTTGAAGAGGGGTCCGGAATGTGTGTGAATCTTGGTCAGCTATCTGCGAGGCTTGCTTCAACAAGACTGACTCTGGGAACTGCTGGAACTCAACTCTGCTCGTTGTGGCTTCGTTTATATTGGCGCCGACCAAAACCGGGGTGAGTCTGTCGGCGCCGGGGGGTTCCTCGATAATTCTAAATACATATCCACCTCTCTGGTTAGGAATTTCCACCTTTTTCCATTTTTGGGAACCTTTCCTCACTCCCACCTTCTCATCATACTTCAGAGGGGCGTGAACTGCCCTCCCCACATCTTCGTAGCAACCTCTCTTACTTATCCTCAAGATGGGCTGCAACAGCCTCCCTCGTGCGTCACGTGATCACCACTCGACCAATGATCTCTTAGTCGGGCATGGACGAATCCGCGGCTTTGTTTCAGGAAGGGAAAAAAATATCTTGCTTAACAAAAAAAAAAAAATTATCTCTTCTCTTTCCGTTATCATTTCTCTGGTCGCGAACGGGACAATATGACAATGGCGGTCATAACTCTTGTTCTACACGTGGTTTACGTCAGGTATTTTATCGCTAATTATCAGAATGGGTGGTCTTCTTAACACGGTCTCAAAAAGAAACATCTCCAAAGTTCCAGTCAGTCTGTCGCCTCGAAGAAAGAAAAAAAAAACATTTCTAGGTTCCCATTCATTTTCCTTAGGTACATATTTCTGATAACATAATTTTATATCTGTCCAAAGTCCCTTTAGTTGCCTGTTTTTCGTCACTTATCGAAATAACATTTTCATTTGAATTTTTTCTTCTTTGGCCAGCCGGTCTGTAGTTGATAATAAGATGTCTTCCCGTACCAATAGTTTGTTTTCATATCCTTAGATAACACAGCCGATGCCAAAATATATCTGATTCTTTCCTTCTTTCCCTTTCTTTTTACTCAGAATTTCCCTATCATTGTAATGACACTCTTTCGCCATTTGTTACTTATCAAAATATCCTTTTATCCATTGTCTCTTAGCCGTGTGTGTGTTTTTTGCTTATCAAATGCCTGTTCTTTTCCTCTTTTCTTTCTTTTCCCTTTCTGCCTCGTTAAATGGTGCCACAATCCTCCCCTAACCGATTTGTTATTTACCCGTAAATGACACCTAAACCCAAATACACCATTTAACATGCATCATGCATTTGTCCCATGCAATTCTATACTACTTTCCTACATGCAACGTCATGTTCTCTTTCAAGTTCTTCTGTTCTACATGCGATGTAATGTTCTTTTTCATCTTCTTCTGGTCTACATGCAATGTAATGTTCTTTTTCATCTTCTTCTGTTCTACATGCAAATGTAATGTTCTCTTTCAAGTTCTTCTGTTCTACATGCAATGTAATGTTCTTTTTCATTTTATTCTGTTCTACATGCAAATGTAATGTTCTCTTTCAAGTTCTTCTGTTCTACATGCAATGTAATGTTCTTTTTCATCTTCTTCTGTTCTACATGCAAATGTAATGTTCTCTTTCAAGTTCTTCTGTTCTACATGCAATGTAATGTGTGCGTGTGCCTGTGGGTGTAGATGTGGTTACTATAGCTTGTTCTTCTTGGTCAATGTTTTCCTCTCCGCTGTGGGAGGTTTTTCCGCCGCACGTGGCGGTCTCACGCCAGCCTCCTCTGCTGGTCTTCCTGCAATTTCTTCGCCGATTCTGTATGAGTAAGGAACACTGCTCGGCATCTCCCTCTCGAGTTGCTGCATGCGCATTGGATTGTCGTTCGTTAATCTCCTCTTACTCTTAATCTTCCATACTACTATACCCCCGATGGCTATAACTATGAATGTACCCATCACTATTGACCAACTTATCGCGATCTGCTCATCGCCTTCCCAAGCCATACCTTCATTTCCCAACGCACTTAACTTGTCCCTCAATTGATCCATATCGATCTTTTCTATCGGCTTCATTAGTTCTGGCATTTTATTCAAGGTAACATTGGAGAATCCCTTCACCATTGGCTCCCATAATTCTGTACAATTGACTAAGCCTCTGCCAATCATTTCTATGATTGAATCTTTCTCTTCATATCTTTCTTCTTCCTGGTAATAGGGGGGTAAGGACATAGATATCCCAAATGCCGAACAACCCATGGGTAACTTTAACAGGGATAATGGTGGCCTTACTCTTAATGTCCTTGTGGACTCTCCACCACACACCCTAGACAAGCTGATAGGTTTCTGTGTGGCTACTGCCCACACCCCATCTGACACACTGATAGCTTGTGTTAATGCCGTGTTTGCTAATACCTCCACTTGGCAGGTTCTCTTAATTCCTTCTCTCTTCCCTTCAAACAATTCTAGTATGCACATTTTGCGGTTACCAGTTATATAGATAGGGCTTAACGAGGTACAAGTCCCTAGAGCATCATCTCTACACTTTCTAGCTTCTTCAGCTGTTAGCAACATGAATTTCGTTCTCCCTGAATTTAAAGCTATGTATTCTGTTTCCACCTTGTACCTTGCTATCATTCGTGTAGCTACCATCATCATCATGATCATCATCATGATCATCATCAACCCTTTCATTTTGATCTTTCCTGCAACAAGATTCTCCTGTTTTTATTCTTCATAACCATTCAGTCTTGCTCAATTCTTTACTCAATTATTCCATAATTTCTTACTAAGTTCAGCTCTTCCCTCCTCTAACTAACTCCTAGCAGACAGAATGGTCCGGGCAGGTGTGCGTGGCGCCCACTACAAAGGTCGTACTTCATGACACCACTGATGGCCAGTCAGCAATGACAATAATCTTCTTCCGTCCTTCGTGAGATGCAGCTCGCGACTCCATCCCCTCCATCCACATCCACCACAGTCAGCCAGCAGGTTTTTGGATGAGCCAGTGTCGTTACCTGTCGTTACCTGTCGACACCGACTGTTTCTATTCTGCACAGCCTTCTTTGTTCTACTGAGATTTGGGGTTCTTCACCCTTCTTGATCTCATCTTCCGAGGTGGTCCCTGCTCAACCTCTAACCTTCCCTCTGTGTTTAATTCCCGTCCAGGAGGTGTTTTGTCCTCTTCTTCCTCCCCTGATTCTTCCTTCTGTTTAGAGTCCTCGCCTTGGACGTCTTTAATACCTCCTGACTCTATGTCTAGATCTCTCCTGTTCCTTAGCTTTTCCTTGAGCTGGAAAAGGGGTATTTGATCCTCTTCCTCCCACTCGCTGGGCCCTTCGTCCTGTTCAGGGTGCCTCTTTTTAGAGCCCTTGGCTGCTTGATTGGATCTCCTCGTCTTTCACTTCCTTTTCTTTGGACATGGGGGTGCGATGGCCACCTCGCAGGGTCTTCACTGCACCGATTCAGTCGACGACTGAACACCGCTGATATCCGCCGAGGGTTCCAACCCCGTCACTCGGATCGCTTCGTCTATCTGGCCAAGTCGATCTATCTGCTCATTTTCTTCGGAATCTTCCTCCGTCTCCATTTCTTCCGGCTCAACCAGAGTTACCTTCCTTGTCCTTATCTTCTTAGGCCTCGGCTCGCTCATTTCCAGGTTAGCTATTTCAGCCTTCTTTAGATCATTGGCATGGACCCTCCTTGCTCGTCCTGCCACTTGATCCCATATTACATATGATACTGGACCCGTCTGCTCTACTATCCGGTAGTACGGTTCCCATCTTTGGTCCAGCTTTCCTTCTCTCTGGTGGATTTTA
This sequence comes from Acanthosepion lycidas, assembly GCA_963932145.1. Classification (NCBI taxonomy): domain Eukaryota; kingdom Metazoa; phylum Mollusca; class Cephalopoda; order Sepiida; family Sepiidae; genus Acanthosepion; species Acanthosepion lycidas. The sequence continues at coordinate 69,025,955 of OZ010602.1, forward strand.
TAGTAGACAGGGTTTCCAACCTTCAATTCTACTACCTTTCTTTCAGCATTCACTCTCTCATTTCTTTTCTTCTGGGCCCTCTTTATTCTTCTTCTGGCCTGAACAAATATTTTATGTTGTTGTTCTAGCAACAGCTGATGATGATCTTCTCCCATATACTTTCTTCGGGGCTTCAATAGGTTATCAACAGGCAGGACCACGTCTCTGCCAAACAACATAAAGTAAGGAGAAAATCTGGAGGTTTCGTTTATTGTAAACCTCACGGCCGCCAGAGCCTGTGTCAAATACAAGTCCCAGTTTCCAGTGTTCTCTCTGACCAGCTTGGCCAATACATCTCCCAAGGTTCTATGAAACCTTTCCACTTTAGCATTTCCTTGGGGGTGATATGGAGATGTTTTTACATGCTCTATATTCAAACCTGTCAGCACTTCTCTCATTATGCTGTTTACATTCTCCGTGCCATTATCTGTTACCAACTGCACAGGGGCGCCATCCCTAGGGAAGATTTCACTTATTATCAAACCGGCCACAGTTCTAGCCTTCTTGTCTGGTACTGCAAATGCATCAGGCCAATTTGTTAGCCAATCGACAAAACTCACTATGTAGTTGTTTCCCTGCGCAGTTTCCCCATATGGTCCTGATACATCCATACTCACTTTCTCGAAGGGGAAGTTCGGCACGTCCGTCTCCTCCAATGGTGCCATTTCCTGCCTTCTGCTCTGCGACTGGCACACTACGCAGCTCCGAACATAGTTAGTGACCTCTCCGTACAATTTGGGCCAATAGTACTTTCTTCCTATGAGATCACATGTCCTATCAATTCCCATATGACCCAACCTCTCGTGGCATTGTTCCAATACCTCTGGTCTTAAACTTTTGGGCACATACAACTTGGGCTTGACTTCTTCATCCCTGCCTGAGAGATAATACAGCCTTTCCTCTATTATGGCATACTTGGTGGTCTCTCCTGCCTTCACCTTTTCTCTCAGGGCAGCTATTTCACTGTCTGCCTGCTCCTTCTCAATTCCTTCTGTCCAGTAGGGATCGGTTATTATCTGTGTGTCCCCTTCTTCGTCCGATTCTAACATAGGGCGATCTTTTAGCTTATTAGAGTTAATTACTCCTATTCTATAGGCTTTATCATCTACTCCCTGCTCTACTTTTACAGATCTTTCTTCCAGTTGTTTCGGTATTCTTGAGAGTAAATCTGCGCACGTGTTTTCCTTCCCTGCCAAATACTCTATCTTACAGTGGTAGCCACTTAACTTAAGTGCCCACTGTTGAATCTTATTATTATTTGTCCACTCTGCCTGCAATAGGTACTGCAGAGGTTTGTGGTCTTTTTTTACAGTAAAGACCGCACCATTCAAGTAGTAGTCCAGTTTTTGGAGAGCATACATGATAGCATATGCTTCTCTTTCTATTACTGGCCATCTCTGTTGTGTCTCTGAGAGCTTATGAGAGAGAAAGTATATCGGTACTTCCTCTGGTATGCCTGGCACTGGTCCTTCTTTATCGGGACACGGCTGAGTAAGAACTGCTCCTACACACTGCTCACTGGCATCAGTGTATAGTACCATGGGCTTGCTGAGGTCTGGGTACGTCTGCAGTGGGACGGCTGTCAACTGTTCTTTTAACGTATCAAATGCCTGTTGACAATCCTCTGTCCACTTGAACCTAGCGTATTTCTTCGTCAGGGCTACTAGTGGTATGGCAATTCTCGAAAATGCTGGGACGAAGCGTCGGTAGTAACCTATAGCTCCTATAAAACCTCTTACCCGTCTCACTGTCTTAGGTTCTGGCATTTTCCTTATGACTTTCACCTTATCCATGTCCGGTTTAATACCGTCTCCGTTTATAACAAAGCCCAAATATCTAGTCTCCTCCTTCAGAAACTGACACTTCGACAATTTCAATTTTAAGCCGTGTTTTCTTAACCTTCCCAACACTTGTTTTAGATGGAAAAAGTGTTGTTCTACTGTCTCCGAAAATATTAAGATATCGTCCAAATATGCCATGGCAAAGCTCTCGTATCCTCCTAACACTATTGACATCAGCTGTTGGAAGATTCCCGGGGCATTAGCTAAACCGAATGGCATCACCCTGAACTGAAACAGTCCTAGGTGACGCGCAAATGCGGCCTTCTCCTTGTCAGCCTCATCAAGGGCTACCTGCCAATACCCGGACTTCAAGTCCAACGTAGAGAAGTACTTTGCCTTCCCTAATAATTCCAATATGTCATCTATTAGTGGCAATGGCACCGCCAACGGCTTCGATATAGAATTCAGTTTCCTAAAATCTACACAAAAACGGTGCCCGCCATCTTTCTTACCTACTATTACGATTGGGAAGCTCCAAAGGGAGATTGATCTTTCGATCATCCCAGCTTCCAACATCTCTTCTACTGCCTCTTCTACAAGGGGTCTTTTATGAATAGGTGTCCGGTAGGGTTTTAATTTCACAGGGGGGGGGGTGATCTCCGGTGTCGATTTTCATTTTGACTGTGTGGGTCTGGCCCAATTCCTTGTCTGACTGGGCTACCACATCTCGATTATCCCTCAGCAGACCTCCCACCCTGGTTCTAAATTGATCCGGTGCTAATATATCTTCGTCCACTATTCCTTCTGTTTGCTCTACAAGTTTTCTTCGTTCCTCTTCGAATCTCACCCGATTCAGTGTCCGTAGGGTTAGCGCTTTCCCTATCTCTTCCCCTCTCCTAACCTTTATAGTCTTTTGGGCCTGGTTCACCATCATAATGGGCACTAATTCAGCTGCCTCCACCACCGTCTCACACAGAGTTACCTCATTCTCTTCTAGGCCCTTCCTTTCCACAGGGACCAACTGCAGGGGTCCTTTTCCTATTTTCTTCCCTGACATTAACCTACCCTTTCCTGACACCGCCGTTCTAGGGGGTAGCTTTACATCTTCCTCCACCACTATTGTTATATCTTCTTCCGGTGGGCATCCCAATGGCGTTCTCTCGCCATTCACTATCAGCACAGTGGGGTTGGACTCTATCTGGGCCCTCTGGCTCCGGAGCCAATCTTCTCCCAAGATTGCCTCCGTACACAGGTCGGGGGTTACGTAAAAATTTTGGGTGCTTCTTAATTTCCCAATCCTCACAGGGAGCCTCACCATCCCTTTTATCTTCAGGGGGGTTCCATCTGCTTGCGTGACCTCTATGTCCGCTTCCCGTAACCTACTCTTCCGTTTCACCCGCCTGTATGCTTCCTCTCTCAGCAATGACACAGATGCTCCTGTGTCTACCAGAGCTTTCATCGCCTTACCCCCTATCTCTGCTCTTGCGTCAGTGAAGAGAACACTTGGGCTTTCCTCTTCCTGGGCCCCCACCCTTGGGTCATCCCAGCCATAGGCGCCGGCAGCAATAAATCACCTTCATTATTCTTACGGGGGGGGAGTTCTGCGCTTTTCGCACCTGGGCGGGCCCGGTTGGACCTCTCCCAGTCTCCCGCGGCTGTTCCTAAGGATACAGCTTCTCTTCAAGTGCCCTGGTCTCCTACAAAATCAGCACCTTCTTGCCGGACAGTTCGCCGCAAAGTGGCCCACCTGACCACTTGTCCAACATTTTGCTCTTTTTCTCTTCAACTGGGCTAACCTCTCGTTTACTCCCGGGGGGACCTGTCCTCTACCCAAGCGGCTCGCCCGACCACTGGTCCAAGCTTTTATTTCCCTTCTTTTTAACTGGGCCACCCTCCCTCTTAATTCCGGGGTGACCCGCTGGCTTTACCCTGGTCTTGTCTCTTGGGCTCGGCCTTCTTTGTTAATATCGGTTGGGCGCCTTTTCTCAGCCCGCACCACTTGGCCAGGTGTCCTCTCTTTCCACACCTGGTGCACCTGTCCTGTTCGAAGTCTGGGGGCAAACCCCACTTCGTCGGACATTTCGCCGCTCTGTGGTCCCCATGCCCACAGGTCCAGCAGACCAGCCCGTATCTACCCGGCGTGGGCTTACAAAATCCATGCCTGGTTGACCATGCCTTTCTATTGGGGTCTTCTTCCCACCCCTCAGGCTGATCTACTTCTAGCTTGACCCTCCGATTCCACGCGGGGGGTCTTCCGCCTTTCCCCCTTTTTCCGACCTCTTGACTTAGTATCTGGTTCCTTCCACACCTTTTTACCTTTTCCCATACGCCCTGGCTCTCCTTGGCCAGCTCTATAGCTGCCGATAGTCTTACCGGCCCCTCTTTCAGCACATCGTGACGAACACGCTGGTCACTTAGGGCCTCCACATACAGGTCTGCTAACTGGCCCTGCATGACCGCATTGTCTCTAACCACTTCTGGGAAGGCCAATGATGACAGCTTCCCCGCTCGGGCCCACAATTCTCCAGGGGTTTCGTCCCGCAGCTGTGTCAGCTTTAAGAGGGCCCTCATGGCCTCTATAGCCGTGCCCTCGTCGGTGAATTCCTTGGTCAATAGTCCCTTTAATCTTTCCCAAGACAAGTGGGGTTGACTCTCCAAGAGCTCCTTCATAAACTCAGAGGCTTTCCCCTTTGTGGCATCATATGCCAGATACAGTGTCTCCTGATCTGTGAGTTCATATATAATTCGGCTCTTCTCCAGGATTGCCAGCCAGTTTTTGAAATCTTTCCCACTGCCGTCAAATGCTGGGACCCTCGGTCCACCCAACAACTTTCTCAGGTCAGCTGACAACCCTTGTCTAACCCCCTCTTCATCCCCCACTGCTCTATCTGAATCATAGTCCGACATATTTAAAGAGAAAGACAATCTACGCAGCAACAATCGAGGTTGGGAAATCAAGCAAAGTGTCCTACCATACAGACGATTCTGTTCTCGTTCCTCTCGGTCCCGGGTCGTTTTGAGTCCAATTCGAAATTTCTCAGCAACAGTGGTCGGTCCAGGATCCTGTGCTGCTGTCACGGTACTAATTCTGGCAGTGGCTGTTCCAGGGTCCTATCCTGGTCACGGCACCGGTTGTGACGTCGTCCCCTGGTCGCAGCGCCAACCGTGACGTTCTATCCTAGTCTATCACGGCACCAACTGTGACGTCCCTAAACAGCACCAATTGTGACGTCCTCGCCGCGGCGCTAGGTGTTCGCTCCTCGCTGCTCCGTTCGGGTGTCGCTGCTCCAAATGTGACGTTCTAACCTTTTGGTGATTCGGGTGGGAATCTGGTTAGATTTGATATCAGCCTCGTCGTTCCCAACTCGCTTCCAACGCCTGGTTACCGAAGTAACTACTTTGATTCCCAGTCTGCCTACCCACGTTGTGAATTGATCTAGGCAGAGGAAATCAATCAGTCGTCGGGGCCGTACTCCAAACCGAGTTTAACGGGGGTGATACCACACAAATATGCATAGAAGTCAATAAAATGAAAACTCAAAAGTTCAAAGTATCAAAGAAAAAGGTAACAAACTTTATGTCTAGTTGTTCGATACATAGGACTGCATCTATCTCCCGACCCGTTCTATGGATTGTGACACGTCGTTTTCCGCTAGGCAAGTTTTAACACTTCAAGTCGTCTGCTCTCTAAGAAATTGTTGTTTCGGTGGGTCTTTGGACGAAAGTCAAAAAAATAATTATTTCGGTGATCTGGATCTAAGTCGCTCTTCAAAATAATTTTTCTTGGTTTGAAGAGGGGTCCGGAATGTGTGTGAATCTTGGTCAGCTATCTGCGAGGCTTGCTTCAACAAGACTGACTCTGGGAACTGCTGGAACTCAACTCTGCTCGTTGTGGCTTCGTTTATATTGGCGCCGACCAAAACCGGGGTGAGTCTGTCGGCGCCGGGGGGTTCCTCGATAATTCTAAATACATATCCACCTCTCTGGTTAGGAATTTCCACCTTTTTCCATTTTTGGGAAACTTTCCTCACTCCCACCTTCTCATCATACTTCAGAGGGGCGTGAACTGCCCTCCCCACATCTTCGTAGCAACCTCTCTTACTCATCCTCCAGATGGGCTGCAACAGCTTCCCTCGTGCGTCACGTGATCACCACTCGACCAATGATGTCTTAGTCGGGCATGGACGAATCCGCGGCTTTGTTGTTTTTTTTTTCGTCGAACATCTCTTAGATATTTTATGTAATTTATAAGATCTCTCGGTTTTAATTCGCTGCAATTTATTTATTTTATATTTATATTCTTATTAGTCGTTAAGTTATTTTTTTTTTTTAATCTATAAGCACTCTTGGCTTGACTCGCCGTAATCCATTTATTAATTTTAATGGCTATTTTTCTTATTTCTGTATATAGTAATTATTGCTGGTGAAATGAAACGTGAGGGGAAGTGGGTGGGAACAAGGGGGAAAAAAATTACCTTCTAAGTATCCGATGAGGGGGTGTCCACCAAGGAGGGAAGTAAAGAGAAGAAGGAAAAAAAAAGAAATTACCCGTGAACAGCTTATAAAGAATTTGCTTCGTTGTGATTGGCTGTTGGTCAATCTCCAATCAAATGTGTGACTACGGGGTATATTTATAAAAGTCAGTGTTAACAAGCATTTTTTAGAGGGCGCTTCAGAGTCCGATCAGCTCTGAAGGGGTCGATTTGGTGAGGTCAGTATGATGTTTGAAAGACCCAAAACTGCCCAATGATCCTTTTCTAGAACATCACTGACGACGCCCTCTAGCGCTAAAAGAGCGTATATTCAAAACCGTTATCATTTCTCTGGTCGCGAACGGGACAATATGACAATGGCGGTCATAACTCTTGTTCTACACGTGGTTTACGTCAGGTATTTTATCGCTAATTATCAGAATGGGTGGTCTTCTTAACACGGTCTCAAAAAGAAACATCTCCAAAGTTCCAGTCAGTCTGTCGCCTCGAAGAAAGAAAAAAAAAACATTTCTAGGTTCCCATTCATTTTCCTTAGGTACATATTTCTGATAACATAATTTTATATCTGTCCAAAGTCCCTTTAGTTGCCTGTTTTTCGTCACTTATCAAAATAACATTTTCATTTGAATTTTTTTTTTTTTGGCCAGCCGGTCTGTAGTTGATAATAAGATGTCTTCCCGTAACAATAGTTTGTTTTCATATCCTTAGATAACACAGCCGATGCCAAAATATATCTGATTCTTTCCTTCTTTCCCTTTCTTTTTACTCAGAATTTCCCTGTCATTGTAATGACACTCTTTCGCCATTTGTTACTTATCAAAATATCCTTTTATCCATTGTCTCTTAGCCGTGTGTGTATTCTTGCTTATCAAATGCCTGTTCTTTTCCTCTTTTCTTTCTTTTCCCTTTCTGCCTCGTTAAATGGTGCCACACCAATGAGTATTTTTGTTTTTCTGGTAATTCAAAAGTTTATACGTGAGGAGATGGTTTTTTCTCATTCTTTTCCTTTTAACATAAACTGTGGGAGATGCCCATTCGCTATATACAACCTTTGCTTAAAAACTGGATTTACGCCTGACTTTAACTCAAACATAGCAGACATTTTTGTGCATTTTCCTAGTCCTCCACCGAAAACATCGGGAAATTTTTTTAAGTTTACCTTTCAACTTTTCTGCTTCGTTAGGCAAATTTTCGACTTTTTGACATAATCCCAAGTTAATCGGCATATCCCAAAGTTGAAACTGTTCTAACCAATCAGTCCCGAACAGATTACCCGTATTCTTTATAACATACGCCTTAAATTTTAACGTCTTACTTTTGAATGACACGTTCGTAATGAGTTCACCTATAGACTTAATAGTGTCGCCAGTTACTCCTTTAGCTATTCGTTCTTAACAAAGTCAGCTTACCCAATTTTTTCCATGTTTGATAATTAATTATGGATAAGTTTGAACCCGAATCAAGCTGTAGCCGTATATTTTTGTTACATATTTGTATTTCAATACATTTTCTGATGTTACTACATTCTGGTTCATCAGACTTGGTAATTTTAACAAAACTTTTTCTTGTCTTGTTCTTAATCCTGCAGTGAGAACTTTTGTGTACCACTTTATCGCAATTAAAACATTTTTTATCATTAAAAGGACAATCTCTATACCAAAGTAATTGACCACATCCGAAATATGGTCTTGACGGCAAAGTAACTTTAATATTTTTTGGTTGGCCCATTTGAAATTTTCTTTAGCGTATTTTTTTAATGTGAGCCACGCCATTCTGTTCGATGTTTTGGCAACTTACTGTAAAGTAACGTCTGGTTCGTTTTCAATTTGTAGAGTACCCTACGACGTATTTCGGCGTCTTTCGCTGAAATCAAACCCTGGACGAAAATCATGCATTTAAAATTATTGGCGATAACTCTGCCAATTGGAAATCACTCGCTAAAGTATAATAATCTTCGTCTTCTTTGCGTGTGAGATTCATGCATTTCCAACGCTTGTGAAACATTGACGTTTTTGGACTGAAGAGACTGAACCGCCTCTTTAAATTTCAAGTCGCTGGTTTTCTTAGGCAAAATATAGTGATGTGGGATTGGTAAGATATTTAGGTTTCGCCGTGAGTGCGTTTCTAGAATCCTCGTCGCCACTGATGTGGGTGCCAAAGTTGGGCCCACAGAAGTAAAACACGGAACACGGATTAGATGTAAGAAAGATATATTAACAACAGGTTACAGAGATAGTGTAAGCAGAGATTACTATAAGTTAGTGTCCAACTGGTAGTCGTACGAGACTCTCTGTGTCACTCTCTGTCACTCTCTTATAGAGTGCTATGTCGTCTACTTAATATAGGCCTGGAAGAGTCTATTGTGTAGGTAGTTTCCGGTCTCACAATACCCCCCTTCCAAAGAGTTTTCTTTTTTGAAAAGGAGAGAAAAAAATAAAACTGTTAATACTTTTTCCTCTTGGGATTTATTGTTTCTCAGCTGGAAGTAGAGATCTTGATGCGCGAGCCACAGCTTTTCGCGAACCGTCTGGCAGTTTATGTAATATGCAAGCGCCTATGTCGTACGAGCTTGCATCACTTGCGACTATGATGTCGAGACTAGGGTCGAAATGTGTGAGGGAGAGGTCTGACGTAAGAGTTTTCTTGATCTTCTCGAATGCGTCTTGGCATTCCGGGGTCCATGACCATGGTTTGTCCTTTTTTAAAAGTTGGTTTAGAGGCCCTCTCAAATTTTGTATGTTCTTAATGAACCCTTGGTAAAAATTAGCTAGGCCGATGAAGCTTTGTAACGCTTGAACGTTATCTGGGGACGGCATGTTTCTGATCGCGTTGGCTCTTTCTGGATCCGGCCGACGACCATCTAGTGGTGATCTTGCAAGGCATCGTTTAACCCTGTGGAAAAATCTGCGCATACTCGTATTTGATTGGACTTCTTTTTTACTTAGACCGTAGGTGTTGCCCACTCGCTGAAATCTGTTTTTGATAGAATACCTGCTTGTTCGAGTCTATCTAACTGTTTATTGATTTGCTCTAGAGCAGCGAAAGGGACATTCCGTTTCTTTTTGAATACCGGTTGTGCACCGTCCTTCACCTTGAACTTAACTTTCATTTTAGTACATTTCCCAAGGCCGCCAGAAAAAACCTGGGGAAATTGTTGTTTGAGTTCCTTTTTTAGATTTACCAAATTGGACGTTGTACTTTGTATCTTGCTATAAAATGTACTCATTGGGCAATCCCAAAGATTGATTTTTTCTATCCAATCAGTTCCAAATAAGTTGTCTGAAGTTTTTAATACGTAGGCTTTGAGCTTTTTGGTAACTCCATTTAGTGTTACTGTAAGTATTACCTCGCCTAAAATGTTAATATTTTCGCCAGTTACGGATTTTGCTGTTTTATCCGTTTTTAATAAGGTCGGCTTGTTCAACTTTCGCCAAGTACGCCAGTTAATGGTTGAAATATCAGAACCCGAGTCAAGCTGGAATTTAATGGACTTATTGAAAATATCCACTGTTACATATTTTCTTAAATCCCTATCAACAATATTGTCAGATTGAGCTTGCATAATTTTATTTTTGGGTTTTCTCGTTCTTTTGGCGTACCAGAACGAAGTTAAAGTATGCCCACTTTTATTGCAATTTTTGCAATATTTTTTGTTCTTAACTGGACAGAATTTCATCCAATGCCATTTACCACAATGGTAACATGGTCCGGGCGGTTCCTTTAACCTATTTGAGTTTTGGTTACTGCGGAATTTAGGTCATGAGATTTGCCTTTTGTCTTTTTGAGGGGAATAGGAGGTAGACTTCTGATTTTATTAATCTGAGTCACACCTGATTCCTCGATAGTGTTTGAGTCACGCTTTACAGATATTACTCTTTGACAGTCCTCTGCCAGTTTTTGGAGAGTCAATCCTTGTTCGTTCTCAAGCTTAGTCAGTACCCGTCGTCTGACTTCGGCGTCTTCTGCAGATACTAGACCTTGTGCGAAAATTAAGCACTTAAAATCATCGGCAGTCAGTTCGGCTACTTTAAAATCATTACATAGCTTGTTCACCGATGCTGCAAACGTTAGAAAATCTTGCTGGTTGTCTTTGACTGTGTTCAGGCATTTCCAACGTTTGTGGAACAAGGTTGTGTTAGGCCCGAATAATTCCGATAGGAGCTTAATCGTCTCTGAAAAATCCAAGTCAGTCGTTTTCTTGGGTAGTATGAAGTCTACGAACCTACTATGTTCTATAGTTCCCAGTTTTCTCAATAGAAGACGTACCTTTTTTTGTTTACTGGGCCATTGTTCACAGTCTACGTTGAAAATATCTTCGTAGCACCTGTAAAAAGCCTGGAGCGTTTTGTCTTCCTCTGGTACGTATTCAAAGGTTTCCATTGAATTGTAGATTATACTCTGGGAGAATATTGTATCTTTTTCAGAGTTTGAGCCTTTTAATGCATTTACGAGTAATTCTTTAAGTTGTTTCTGTTGTAGTTCAGCATTCTGAAGCGTAATTTTTTGGAATTCCATTTGCTGTTTATGTAAATCCCAAAATAGTTGTTGTTGTCTTTCTTCTGATTTTTGTTGCTGGTCCAAATTTAGTTTTAACATTTGGGCAACTACTTTTTGCAAATCTTCCATATTTAAAAATGACAGCGCTTTTTGTTGCTTTGAAACACGTGTACTAAGAGGAGGTACACAAAAAAAATCTTGATAGATTTTTGTTCCTTTTTTTTCTTTTACAGAAAAAAAATATGGTCAGACAATAGTTAAACTAAACTAATTATGTGTGTTTAGCTATTTTTTCCGACGTTCCGTTAATTTTAACGTAATTGAATAATTTTTCACCACACTTATGTATTTTTTTTATAGAGGTACAAAAAGAAGAAAACTCACCTCAGTGAATTTGAGGGGAGAATAATTTTATGCCCGAGTTCAACTCAGTTACATGAAAAAATTTTCGATAGTTTTTTTCCAAAACTTGAGTACTTGATCTTGTGTTGTCAGTTTTTATACGAACAACTGTTTTTTTTTCTGTGTGTGTGGGTGTGTAGAAATCGTTCTTGTATTGGACAGACTTTAATATTCCGTAGATGTCGAACCGCTAGTTTGTCAATGGCGTTTGGTATTGGAAAATATGTAGACGCTGGGTGTTTTAGCTTTTAAATCGCTAATGTATTAATACCAGCTTAATTTCACGTTTAACACTGCTGTGGGAACGCGTGGAGTTTGTGTATTTTTCGAGTACTGTCGCTATTGATATGGTGAGAACGAAATTCTCGCATCTTCTGTCGCCACTGTTGTGGGACTGACAAAGTATTGCAGTTTTTAGACGTGAATGCGTTTCTAGAATTCTTCGTCGACCCAGACGTGGGATTGGTAAGATATTTAGGTTTCGCCGTGAGTGCGTTTCTAGAATCCTCGTCGCCACTGATGTGGGTGCCAAAGTTGGGCCCACAGAAGTAAAACACGGGACACGGATTAGATGTAAGATATATTAACAACAGGTTACAGAGATAGTGTAAGCAGAGCTTACTACAAGTTAGTGTCCAGCTGGTAGTCGTACGAGACTCTCTATCACTCTCCCGTAGAGTGCTATGTCGCCTACTTAATATAGGCCTGGAAGAGTCTATTGTGTAGGTAGTTTCCGGTCTCACAATATATAGTTAACAAACTTAGTATATTCTGATGTGTCTAATTTCCTGAGGAGTAGGTGAACCTTTTTATGGTCAGCCCAATTTGCACAATCCGTATAACGTTTAAAATACGAAGCGAACGTAATTTCATTTTCAGGTGCGTAAGTTTTCACTAGCACTCCGTATAGCATTTGGAGAGAACGCATTCTCGCTATTCTCATTTTGTCTTTAGTTGGATAAGTACCTTTGCTCATTCTGTGTTTTAAGGAGCAATTCTAGAAGCTTCTATTGTCTAACCAGAATTTATAGTTTTTTATTTTCTTGTTCATTTTGAAAACGCAATTCTGCTTGTTCTCGTTGGAATTTCTCTTGTCTTTCTTGAAAATTTTGCTCCAACCGCAAATGTTGTTCCTGTTGGCGTTTTAAAAACTCTAGCATTGCACTTAAATTCATCCATTTTACTGCGGTGGTACGAAAAATTTAAGAAATGAAGGGGGAAAAATTCTTCTTTTTTCACTTCACCCAACAACAAGTCTGTTTGACTGGAACAATTCTTTTGCAGAAAAATTTAAAAGCGAGACAGGGGGTAAATTTTTACCCTATTAGTGAAAACAGTAAATCTCTTTGACTTATTCAGTTCATTTACTGTCTTGCTGGAATAGAAGAAAGAAAAAAAAACAAGGTTCACCAACATTCCAACCACTGAATTTAACTTGTAGAAATCTTATTACGGATTTTCGAAATAAAAAATCAGAAAAGATTATGATGTTATATAAGCAAAAATGAGAAAATAGAGTAAAAATACGAATGTTCTTCTTCAAAAACATGCGAAATTTCCGAAAATGAAAAAAAATCAGTAATTAAGATTATGAGAAATAAGGAAATATAAGAAAAGTAAAGATATGAATATTGTTTTTCAAAATTATGCGAAATTGCCGACAATAAAAAAAAATCTGAACTGACGATGAGGATATTTAAGCAAAAAAATAAAGAAAATGCCGTAAATATATGAATATTGATCTCCAAAGAAATATCGAAAATGAAAAAAATCAGAAATAAAGATGATGAGAAATAAGCAAGTAAGAGTATAAATATGAATATTGTTCTCCAAAAATATGCAAAATTGTCGAAAATGAATGTTATGGGAACTTACCTATAACGATAATGAACTCTTCCTGACACTATAAATACTGCGCCTCTCAAGAGGTATAATGAATGAATGGTGTAACGGGAATAAGACCTCTTACTGACCGTTTTTTTTGCCACGTCATATTTGCGATATTATTACCTGGATTATTTACCGATCTCCATTTCGTTCTGTTAAGTCTGTTTTTTTTTATTTTACTTTTTCTTACGTTTTCAATTTTGAACTGACTGATTTTTGAAAAGTTTGTGATTTTTTCTTTTCCATTTCTTACCGTCCCCATTTTTTCCTTTGTTTTCCCCCCTTCTCCTCTCGTTCTTTTATTATTAGCTTTTTGATTTTCTTTTCTTTTTAAATTAATATTTTATATTTTCCGTTTCCTTTTATTTTTTTGTAATCCCCTCCTAAAGTTTATCTGTTTTATTTTACCTCAAACTTTTTTTTTCTTTCATTGTTTACGTTATTACGTGTTATATCTTTGTTGTCCTTTGCTTTTCGTTCTTTGTTTTGCCTTTTTTAAATATCTGTTAAGTTTTCTGTGTTGTACTTGTGAAATATTTTCTGTACATATTTGTTTTAATTTTCTTGTATTTGTAATTTTTGTCTAATTTGTTCTTTTTTTTTTTTTTTTCGTTAACGACCAGACTTGGTATTTTAGCGGCCATCTTTGTTTTTGTCATTTGTTAGTTTCGTATTTGTTCCTTATTTTTCTTTTCTTTCTCGTCCTATTACTGTATTATTTATTGTTGTTTAAATTTATTTGTGTATTTTTATTCCTTTTCGTATGCTTAACTCCGTCTTTGTTGTATAATCCTTTTAAAAAAGGTTTTTGTAATTGTCTTGTATATTAATTTTTGTCCGTCTTTTTTTAAAGTTCAACGTTTTATTCTTGTCTGTAACGTTTTGTCTTTAGCACGTCTAACTGTTTTATTATATTTGTTTTAGTAATTTATTTATCTTTTTATTTCCTTAATATTTTATTTTTGTAAAAAGAAAAAAAATATAATAAGGTCTTTAAGCATATTTAAAAATGGGTACCAAGAAGAACGTAAAAAAAAACTTATTTGGGACTCGGAAAAAAAGACTGAGCCATCCGATAAATCGGAAGAAAATAAAAATACAGAAGTAGATAATGAATCGTCAACAAGTATGGTGGCCGATAATGGTCAAAAAGTTCAAGAAAAGAATTTGTCGGAAAAGAGCAAAAATTCTCTTAAAAATATGTAAGCCGTATCAGGCCAAAATATTCAAACCAAGGAAAACAATATGGAAGCTGAATCAAGCAAAGAATCTTCTTCAAGAAATGACCTGACAACTGACAATACCAACAAAGATGACAAAGTAGCGGTCGAGGAGACGCCCTCTTGCTGGTCGTCCCCATCTAAATGCAGCATTAACATTACGGAGTTCCTTGAGAAAGCTAAAAGCTACTCCCATCTTGCTACAAAAGATGGGCTCTTCACAAATCTTGAGGAACTACAGAAGGTTGAAAAAAGAATTGTATCGGTCTTTGTGGTGGACAAGAGTTCGCGCAAAATTTGTCGCTCCACAAAAGACACCGTCATAAAGTCATTGACATCCTGGGGATTAAACCACAGAGAGTCATTAAAGGCAAAGGCTTCTTCGTGTGGGACATACTGTCACCCACGCCTGCCGACTGAGAAGCGGTGAGCACTCGGGACCTAATAACAAAAGATCTAATACTGAGCACCGAATATCAAGGCAGTCGTAGGATCAATGTTTCAGTTTATGAGGTCCCTCCTCAGATTGTCGACGAGCACTTGGCCGCCTATCTGTGCCAATTTGGCCAGATATTCAGTGCGTCCTCCGACGATCTGACCGGAGGATGGAGTTTTGAATTGATGGTGGATCAAAAGGCCTTCACCTCCATCCCCAACTGATGGTTGTTGAGGGCCAGAGGATGCCAATCATAGTCACAGGTCGAAGACCGGCTTGCTGAAAGTGTGGACAGACTGGTCACCTGTCCTCTCCCTACCCAGAGATGAAGGCCTCTAGAGTACTGGCCCCTCGGGCTGAGTCTGTTGTTTCCGTCTCGCCTGTTATGGGCATGCCAACAGCTGGGACCGGTGTGGTAATACCCCCGGTTGTGTCCGTCTCACGGCCCCCACTCCCCGAAAAGCCTTCTTTCATTGCAGGGTGGTAGCGCCGTTGTGCAGGTTTGTTGAAGGTCTCATGGTCTGCATGCTGCAAGGAAAGTTCAAGGGTCCTCGAAGCCAGTTCTATTTGTAGAAATGTGGTGCCGCAGATGACGAAGGCTGAACAATATGTGTTCTTTTGCTTACTAGGGGTGATTTGGACGACACTTAAGAAGGAATTCTATGAGGGCGAGAAGTTCACTTCTTCCCAACTGATCTTGTTCTTTAAGCATCAGCTTAAAGTCAAGATTAGGACGGAAAAGCGACGGCTCACCTCATCAGAATTTGACAAAAGGCGGGTGACCTAGAGTGGCATTTTGATGCCGGTTAGGCATCCGGATATTGTTCTTCCTGGGTTGAACTTGGGCAACCCATCCCGAAATTAGGTTAGTGTAGGTTTTGTTAT
Source organism: Acanthosepion lycidas (assembly GCA_963932145.1). Classification (NCBI taxonomy): domain Eukaryota; kingdom Metazoa; phylum Mollusca; class Cephalopoda; order Sepiida; family Sepiidae; genus Acanthosepion; species Acanthosepion lycidas. The sequence goes on from OZ010602.1 coordinate 69,041,595, forward strand.
TTTAATCTTTAATTTTTCTTTTTTTTCCCTGTAAACTTAGCTAGAGTGTGTTTGCTCAATACCCCTTTTATTTTTGTGCCTATTTTTTTTCTTTAGTTTAATTCCCCATCCCCTCCCTCGTTAGGTGGTCAGTGATGTCAGTTCTCTGATGGATGCGGGGCGCTTTTTCGTTTTTTTTCGACTGTGTGTGTTTTTCGTTTTCTGTTGTCGTGTTTGGATGAATGCATATCTGTGTGAGTATTAGTGATGAATGAATGTTTTTTTTATATATATTTTGTAGGCCTGCATTGATTTTGTCCAGTGAACTGCCACATTTAAATATTGTGGGGTTTTACTATTAACAATAATTTTGCTTAGTTTCTTGTAAATAGATTAATTCATATTGTATATACTCATTGGGGATCCTTTTAATTTGTTGTTTTATTCCCCCACCTTACATACGACGATTTGTACATATGCCGTAAATGAAAAATTGAATTGGCTATGTCGATATCTAATCAAATATAAGAAAATAGAGTAAAAATAAGCATATTGTTCCTCGAAAATGTGCAAAATTGCCGAAAATGAAAAAAAATCTGAAATGAAGATTAAGCAAAATAAGCAACAATAAGAATATAGTGTAAAAATATGAATATTGTTCTCAAAAAATATGCTAAATTGCCGAAAGTGAAAACAATAAAAAATGACTCAGGATATCTAAGCCTATAAGAAAACAGAGTAAAAATATGAATATTATTCTCCAAAATTATGCAAAATTGCAGAAAATGAAAAAAAATAAGAAACGTCTGTGAGGATATCTAAGGATATATAAGAAAATAAAGGAAAATTGAAATATTGCTCTCTAAAAATATGCGAATTTGCCGAAAATGAAGAAATGATATCTAAGCAAATATAAGAAAATATAATAAAAATATGAACAATGTTTTCGAAATATATGCTAAATTGGCGAAAATGAGAAAAATCAGAAATGAAGATGATCAGAAACAAACAAAAATAAGAATATAGAGTTGGAATATGAATATTTTACTTAAAAAATATGCGAAATTGCTGAAAATGAAAAAAAAAACAGAAATGACGATGAGGATATCATAGCAAATATGAGAAAATAGATTAAAAATATGAATAATGTTCACCAAAATATGCGGAATTGCCGAAAATGAAAACATTCATGAATGAAGCGGATGAGAAAGAAGCAAAAATAAAACAGAGTTAGAATATGAATATTTAACTTCAAAAATATGTGAAATTGCCGAAAATGAAAAGAAAACATAAATGAAGATGAAGAAAATAGAATAAAAATATTTTATATATATTTCCACCGAAAATATTCGAAATTGCCGAAAATGAAGAAAATCAGGAATGAAGATGAAGAAAAAGTGAGAAAAATAAGAAAATAGAGTAAAAATATGAATATTGATCTACGCGAAATTGCCGAAAGTGAAAGAAATCAGAAACGAATGTGCGAATATGTAAGCAAAATTAAGAAAATAGAATGAAAATATGAATATTGTTCTCCAAAAATATGCGAATTTGAGGAAAATTTTAAAAAAATCAGAAAGGAAGATGATGAGAAATAAGCAAAAAGAAGAAAATAGAGTAAAAATAAGAATATTGTTCTCGAAAAATGCGAAATTACCGAAAATGAAAAAGATTAGAAATGTAAATTATGACAAATAAGCAACAATAAGAATATAGTGTAAAAATATGAATACTGTTCTCCAAAAACATGCAAAATTATCGAAATTGGCAAAAATTAGAAATGACTATGTGGATATCTAAGGACATATAAGAAAATAGAAGAAAAATAAAAATATTGTTCTCGAAAAATATGCAAATTTGCCGAAAATAAAAAAAATCAGAAATGACTAGGATGGTATCAAAACAAATATAATAAAACAGAGTAAAAATATAAATATTGTTTTCCAAATATATGTAAAACTGGCGAAAATAAAAAAATAAAAATGAAGATTATGACCAATAAGCAAAAATAAGAAAATAGAGTTAGGATATTAATATTGTTCTCCAAAAATATGCGAAATTTCCGACAATGATATTATGAGAAAGAAGCAAATATAAGAAAATAGCATAAAAATAGGGATATTTTTCACCAAAATATGCTAAATTGCCGAAAATGAAAATAATCAGAAATGACAATGTCGATAACTAAGGAAATATGAGAAAATAGAGTAAAATATGTATAGTTTTCTACAAAAATATGCCAAGTTGCTGAAAATTAAAAAAAAATCAAAAATAGAAATGAGAAATGAGCAAAAACAAAAAATAGAGTAAAGATATCAATTTTCTTCGCCAAAATTATAATGAAGAAAAATTGAAATGTAGATGATGATTAATGAGAAAAAATAAGAAAATAGTGTAAAAATATTAATATTGTTCTCAGAAATTATGCGAAATTGCCGAAGATGAATAAATCAGAAATGAAGATGATGAGAAATTAGCACAAATAAGAAAAGAGAAAAAAGTAGCGAAATTGCCAAAAATGACAAACATTTGTAATGAAGATTATGCTAAATAAGCTAAAATAATAAAATAGTGTAAAAATATGAATTTTGTTCTCCAAAAATATGCAAAATTGACGAAAAGGAAAAAAAATTGAAATGAATTTTGCAAGAAAAAATAAGAAAATAGTGTAAAAATAAGAATATTTTTCTCCAAAAATATGCGAAATTGCCGAAAATGAAAAACATCAGAATAGTCTATGAAGATATCTACGCAAATGTAAGAAAATAGAGTAAAAATATGAATATGGTTCTCCAAATCTGTGAGAATTTGCCGAAAATGAAAAAAATCAGGAATAAAGATGATGAGCAAAAATAATAAGTAGAGAAAATATATGAATATAGTTCAAAATTGCCGAAAATAAAACAAATTGTAAATGAAGATGAAGAGAATTAATTAATAATATGAAAATAGTGTGTAAACATGAATTTGTTGAACAAAAATGTGCGAAATTGACGAAAATGCAAAAACCAGAAAGGAGGACGAAGAGAAGTACTAAAATTAAGAAAATAAGAGTAAAAATATGAATATTGTTCTGCAAAAATATGCGAAAGAGCCGGAAATGAACAAAATCAGAAATGAAGATGATAAGAAATAAAGAAAAATAAGAAAACAGAGCAAAAAGCTGAATATGTTCTCCAAACATATGAGACATTAAAAAACAACAACCAGAAATGAAGATGATAAAGAAATGATCAAAAATAAAAAAATAGAGTAAAAATATTAGGTTGGTGCAAAAATAATTTCGTTTTCTAACATATGTTACTATGTGAGAAAACAAAATTATTTTTGCACCAACCTAATATAAATATTGTTCTAAAAAAATATGAGAAATTTCTGAAAATGAAAAAAATCAGAAAAATACTTTGAGTATGTCTTATATTAATAAGAAAATTGAGCAAAACCTATGAATATTGTTCTCGGAAAAAATATGAGAAATTTCCGAAAATGAAAAAAAAAAAACAGATATGAAGATGAAGAGAAATAATCAAGTATAAGTAAATAGAGTATAAATATGAGTATTGTTCTCCGAAAATGTGCGAAATTGCCGAAAATGAAAGAAATCAGTAATGAAAATGGTGAGAAATAAGCAAAAATAAGAAAATAGTGTAAAAATATGAATATTGGTCACCAAAAGTTGCGAAATTACCAAACATGAAAAAAAATTTGAAATGGAAATGAGCAGAAAAATGCAAAAGTAAGAAAATAGTGCAAACATATGAATTTTGTTCACAAAAAATATGCGAAATTGACAAAAATGAAAAAAATTAGGAATAAAGATGATGATAAATAAGCAAAAATAAGAAAATAGTGTAAAAATATGAATTTTGTTCTCCAAAAATACGCGAAATTCCCGAAAATGAAAAAAATAAGTAATGACTATGAGGATATCTAAGCATAAATAAGAAAAAAGCGTAAAGATATGAATTGTAGTCTTCAAAAATATTCGAAATTGCTGAAAATGAAATGAAGATGATGAGAAATAAGCAAAAAGAAAATACTGTAAAAATATGAATATTGTTCTCTACCTGTTATGGCCGGTGCGACCTTAATCCCAAATGGTAATCTTTGGTACTTGTATAATCCTTTGTGTGTGTTTATGCACAGTAATTTGGAACTTTTCTCGTCGACTAAGATTTGTAGGTACGCATCACTTAAATCTATTTTTGAAAAAAAATTCCCGCCGTTTAATTTTGTGAATACTTCTGGACTGGGTAGAAGATAGTGGTAGTCTTTTATCGCTGCGTCCAAACCCGTTGAGAAATCAGCGCATAGTCGAATGATTTTTTTTTGACGTAAACCGTGGATGCGGCCCATTGACTGTATTCTACTTTTGTCAATATGCCGGTGTTTTCGAGTCTAGCCAATTCTTGATCTATTTTTTCTATTGAAGCAAACAGTACGCTCCTTTTTTTCTTGAAGATAGGTTGAACGTTTTCTTTCATTTCTATATTTGCTGCCGTTTTCTTACATCTTCCGAGACCAGCTGAAAATACTTCGGGGGAATTCTCTTTTAGTTTCTCTTTTAATTTATCTGCCTCGGTCGATAAACTTTTTACATTTTGGTAGTACGTACTTATTGGTAAATCTCAAAGTTCGAATTTTTGCATCCAGTCCGTACCGAATAAATTTTCTGTATTTCTTAGCACATACATTTTCAATTTTTTGGTCATTCCATTGAATGTCACATTTGTAATCACTTTACACTTTGTTCAGTTTTCTCCATGTTTGAACGTTAATAATAGTTAAGTGTGACCCGGAATCCAACTGTAGTCTGACTTTTCCGTTTTGCATTTCTACTTGCACGTATTTTCTTATGTTAGTCTCATCCGCTTGGTCTGTCCTCGTGATTTTTATTCTGCTTTTGCTTTCTCTTCTAGTCCAACAATGAGAACTTTTATGTCCTACAAAAAAGTAGGACATAAAACATGTTGGACAAGTTTTAAAACGGTATGGACAGTCTTTATACCAATGCCAAGTCCCACAGTGATAACATGGACTGGGTGGTAGTTTTTTCTGATATTGACTTTTTTAAGTAGAAAAATTTGTTTGACCTGTTTTTGAGGATGGAAAATTGGTTTGGTTTGTTTGTGAGGAGGGGAAGTTTGTCTTCGTACTTTACGTATGTGCGCGATGCCAGCTTCTTCTATATCTTTTGAGTCTTTCTTTACACTTATGAATCTCTGGCAGTCTTCGGCCAGTTTTTGAAGTGTCAAATCTTGTTCACTCTCCAATTTTGTAAGGATTCTGCGTCTAATTTCCGCGTCTTTGGTTGAAACCAGGCTTTGGATGTATATTAAACATTTGAAATTGTGCGGGCTGAGTTCCGATAACCTGAAATCATCACAATATTTGTTTACAATGGTAGCGAAAGTTATGTAATCTTCGCTCTCCTTTTTTGTCAGATTCAGACATTTCCATTTTTTGTGGAATAGTGAGGTATTAGGGCTGAAAAGTTCTGTTAACAGTTTTATGGCTTCTTTGAAAGTTAACTCATTTGTTTTCCTCGGTAGGATATAATCTACGAATTTGGTATATTCGCATGTGCCTAATTTTCTTAGTAGTAGTCGTACTTTTCTTGCGTCTGACGAATTTCTGCAGTCAAATTCATATAGATCTTCGTACCTTCAGAAGTAAGTTGCAAAGGTCTTGTCTTCGTCGGGTGCATACGTGAAATCTTCGATAGTGCTCCAGATAGTGTCTTGTGAGAGAACTGTTTCATTTTCGGAATTTTGCCCTTTATTTGACATTACACGTAGCAATAATTCTTGTAATTCAAGATGTTTTTGTTCGTTTTTCTGTTGCTGTTTAAACTGGATTTTCATAAGTTCCACAATGGTTGACTTAAAATCTTCCATGTTAACGTAATTTTGTGTAAGTATTTTCCTTTAGTGTAGCCTGATATTCTGATACCTGTGTACGCCAAAAAAAAATTCCCTGTGAAGAACTTGTGTCTTTGTTACCACAGTAAAGTTGATGTCCAAAAAAAAATTTTCCTTTTTTTTTATATGTTCGCGTAGAACTTTTTTTTTTTTTTTTAGAAATCTCTACGTAGAACTCGTTTCTTCAGTTTGCTCGTCGACACTGTTATGTGCGACGGATAGCAAAAAGGTTTGTCCTCCGCGTAGAGAGTTGGTTTCTTGGGTTACCTTGTCGCCACTTGTTATGTGCGACGGATAGCAAAAAAGGTATGTCCTCCGCGTAGTGAGTTCGTTTTTTTATGGTTTCCTCGTCGCCACTTGTTATGGCCCAAGTTCCTTGTACCACGGTGATGGTCGAAGGTTAGAACCAAATGAAAGAATAACACGAACACAGGTATGAAATACAAAGATATATTACAACAGAAATATGATACAAATAAGTAGAAGTATTAGTAATGACTATCAGATTTGGTGAACTATGTTGTCTCGACAAGTATCACTATTCCAATGTCCTTACAATATGTTCTCAATTATCTCTCCTTGTCTTACAATATCCTCATACCTCTTGAAAGGCACAGTATTTATAATGTCAGGAATAGTCCATTATTATTATGGGTAAGTTCCCATAACACTACCAATATGCGAAATTGCCGAAAAATATAAAAAATCAGAAATGAAGTTGATGAGAAATGAGAAAAAATAAGAAATTAGAGTAAAAATATGAATATTGTTCTCCAAAAATGTTCGAAATTGCCGAAAATGAAAAAAAATCAGAAATGAAGATGATGGGAAATAAGGAAAAATAAGAAAATAGCGTATAAATATGAATATTGTTCTTCAAAAATATGCGAAATTGCCAAAAATGAAAAAAATTTCAAACGAAGATTATGAGAAAGAAACAAAAGAACAGATTAGTTTAAAAATATGAATATTGTTCTGCAAAAATTGGGAAATTGCCAAAAATTAAAATAAATCTGAAATGTAGATGATAAGAAATAAGCAAAAACAAGAAAATAATGTAAAAATATGAATATTGTTTTCCAAAAATATGAAAAATTGCCGATAACAAAAAAAATTACTAATGGAGATTATCAGAAATAAGAAAAATAAGAAAATAGTGTAAAAATATGAATATTATTCTCTAAATTTGCGAAATTGCCAAAAATGAAAATAAACCTGAAAAGAAGATGACAAGAAATAGGCAAAGTAAGGAATATTCTAAATATATGAAAATTCTTCTCCAAAAATATGCGAAATTGCCGAAAATGCAAAAAAGTAGAAATGAAGATGTTCAGAAATAAGGAAAAATAAGAAAAGAGAAGAATAATATGAATATTGTTCTCCAAAATAAATGAAATTGCCGAAAATGAAAAAAATCAGAAATGAAGATGTTGAGAAATAAGCAAAAATAAATATTTTTCTCCAAAATATGCGAAATTATCGAAAAGTTTAAACTGACGATCATGAGAAATAAGCAAAAATAAGAACTTAGAGTAAAACTATCAATGTTCTTCTCCAAATATATGTGAAATTGTGGAAAATGAATAAACTCAGAATTGACTACGAGAATCTCTAAGGAAATATAAGAAAATACAATAAAAATATGAATATTGTAATGCAAAAACGAAAGAAATCAAAAATGAATGTGATGAGAAATAAGCAAAAATATGAAAATAGAATCAAAATATTAATATTGTTCTCCAAAAATATGCGAAATTTCCGACAATGATATAAATTTGAAGTGGAGATGATGAGAAATAACAAAAATAAGAAAATAGAGGAAAAATATGAATATTTTACTCGCAAATTATTCGAAATCGCCGAAAATGAAAAAAATCAGAAATGAAAATGAAGAGAAATAATCAAATATAAGCAGAGTGTAAAAATATGAATATTATTCTCCAAAATATGCGAAATTGCCGAAAATAATCAGAAATAAAGATGATGAGAAATAATCAAAAATAAGAAAATAAGGTAAAAATATGAACATTATTCTCCAAAACTTTCGAAATGAAAAAAGTCTGAAATGGGTATGATAAGAAAGAAGCAAAAATAGGAAAGTAATGTAAAAATATGTATATTTTTCGACAAAAGAATGCGAAATTGCCGAAAATAAAACATAGAAAAATAGAGTAAATACATGAATATTTTTCTCCAAAAATATGCGAAATTGTCGAATTTTAAAAAATCAGAAACAAAGATGATGAGAAATGAACAAAAATAAAAAAAATTGTGTAAAAATTTGAATACTATTCTCTAAATATACGCGAAATTGCCGAAAATTTAAAAAATAAAAAATGAACATGATGAGAAATAAGCAAAAATAAGAACAGAGTAAAAATATGTATATTGTCCTCAAAAAATTAGTGAAATTGCAGAAAATAAAAAATCAGCTATGAAGATAATGAGAAATAAGAAAAAATGAGAAAATGGAGAAAAAAATGTGAATATCTTTCTCCAAACTATGCAAAATAGCCAAAAATGAAAAAACAATCAGAAGTAAACATGATGCGAAATAAGAAAAATAAGAAAACAGGGTAATAATATGAGTATTGTTCAGCAAAAATATGTGAAATTGCAAAAAGTGAAAAACATCAGAAATGTATGTTATGAGAAATAAGTAAAAATAAGAAAATGGATTTAAAAAATGAATATTCTTCTCCAAAAACATGCGAAATCGCCGAAAATATAAATAATCAGAAATGAAAATGATGAGAAATAAACTCAAATAAAAATATGACTGTTCTCGAAAAATATGAGAATCTATCGAAAATGAAAAAAATCAGAAATGAAGATTATGACAAATAAGCGAAAGAAAAAAGTAGAGTAAAAATATGAACATTGTTCTACAAAAAATGCGAAATTCCGAAATTGCAAAATAATCAGGAATGAAGATGTTGAGAAATAAGCAATAAGAAAATAGGGTAAAAATATGAATATTGTTTTCCACAAATATCCGAAATTGCCGAAATGAAAAAAAAAAAAAAAAAAAAACAGAAATGAAGATGATTATAAATAAGCATCAATAAGAAAATAATGTAAAATTATGAATATTGTCCTCCGAAAATATGTGTCGTTTCTGAAAATGAAAAAAATCAGAAATGATGATGCTGAGAAATAATCAACAATAAAAAATCGTGTAAAAATATGATTATTCTTCTCCAAAAACATGCGAAAGCGCCGAATATGTAAAAAATCGGAAGCGAAGATGATGAGAAATAAACAAAAATAAGAAAAGAGAGTAAAAATATGATAATTGTTCTCCAAAAATATGCGAATTTACCGAAAATGAAAAAAAATCAGAAATAAAGATTAAGATAAATAAGCAAAAATAAGAAAATAGAGGAAAAATAATTATTGTTTTCTATAAATAAGCGAAATTTCAAAATTTGAAAATATCCGAAATGAAGATGAGGAGAAATAAGTAAAAATAATAAAATGGTTAAAAAATATGAATATTCTTCTCCATAAATCGCCGAAAATGAAATGAAAAATATCAGAAATGAAGAGGATGAGAAATAAGCAAAAGTAAGAATATACAATAAAAATATCAATATCTTCTTTTTTTTCAATAAAAATATCAATTTTTCTTCAAAAATATGCAAAATTCCCGAAATTTCAAAACAATCAGGAATGAAGATGTTGAAAGATAAGTAATACTAAGAAAATAGGGTAAAAATATGAATATTGTTTTCCACAAATATCTGAAATTTCCGAAAATGAAAAAAATCAGAAATGAAGATGATTATAAATAAGCATCAATAAAAAAAATAGAGTAAAATTATGAATATTGTCCTCGGAATATATTGCGTCGTTTTCGAAAATGAAGAAATCATAAATGAAGGTGATGAGAAATAATCAAAACTAAGAAACTAGTGTAAAAATAAAAATACTTTTCTCCAAAAATATGCGAAGTTGCCGAAAATAAAAAATCAGCAATGAAGATAAATAAGCAAAAATGAGAAAGAAGAGTAAAAATAATTATTGTTTTCCAAAAATATTGAAATATCAAAAAATCCAAAATGAAGCTGATGTGAAATAAGTAAAAAATAATAAAACGGTCCAAAAATATGAATATTCTTCAAAAATATGTGAAATTGCCGAAAATGAAAAATGATGTTGAGTGATAATTAAAAATAAGAAAATCAGGTAAAAATATGAATATTGTTCTCCGCAAATATGCAAAATTGCTGAAAATGAAAAAAGTCATGAAGATAATGAGAAATACATGAAAATAAGAAAATATAGGAAAATTTAGAATATTTTTCTCAAAATTATGTGAAAACATATGCGAAATTACCGAAAATGAAAAAAAAAAACAGAAGTAAAAATGATGAGAAATAAGCAAAAATAAGAAAATAGGGTAATAATATGAATATTGTTCCACCAAAAATATGCGCAATTGAAAAAAATGATAAAATCAGAAATGCAGATTCTGAAAAATTAGTATAAATAAGAAAATGGATTAAAAATATGAATATTGTTCTCCAAAAATATATGAAATTGCCGAAAATGAAAAATATCAGAAATGAAGATGATGAGAAATAAATAAAAATAAGAAAATAGATTGAAAATATGAATATTGTTCTCCATAAATATGCGAAATTGCCGAAATTGAAAAATAATCAAGAATGAAGATTAATCGAAATATGCAACGATAAGAAAATATGGTAAAAATATGAATAGTTTTCCACAATTATCCGAAATTGCCGAAAATGAAAAAGATCGGAAATGAAAATGATTACAAAGAAGCATAAATAAGAAAATAGAGTAAAATTATGTATATTATCATCCGAAAATATGCGTCTTTTCCGAAAATAGAAAAAATTAGAAATGGAGATGGTGAGAAATAATCAAAAATAAGAAAATGGACTAAATGAAAATTGCCGAAAATTAAAAAAAATCAGGAATGAAGGTTATGAGAAATACGCAAAAATAAGAAAATAGAGTAATAGAGTAATATTTTTCCTCAAATTATGCGAAATAGCCGAAAATGAAGTGAAAATGATGAGAAATAAGCAAAAATAAGAAAATAGAAGAAATTAAGATGATGACATATAAACAAAAATAAGAAAAGTGAGTAAAATATGAATATTGTACACCAAAAATATGCGAAATTGACGAAAATGACGAATATCGGAAACGAACATGATTAGAAATCAGCAAAAATAAGAAAATAGATTAAAAATATAAAATTTTTCTCGAAAAATATGCGAAATTTCCGAAAATGAAAAGAATCAGGAATTAAATTCATGAGAAATAAGCAAAAGGAAGAAAATAGCGTAAAAATATTAATATTGTTCTCCAAAAAAGAAAAAAAAATGCGAAATTGCCGAAAAAGCAAAAAAATTCAAAATGATTTTAATTTCTGATAGTTTGACTTTTTCTCCAAGTTTATAAAATGACAAATGAGGAAATAGCTTATAAGCTAGTATAAGGTTCTGTTGATAAACACAAAATTGCTGAACATTCAAATGAAGTCATAAATGATAATAAAGACAAAATGAAACAATGTAGAAAAAGTATAAATGATGATCAAAATGCAAAATTGCCAAAACAACGAATATATCAGTAATGAAGATAATATACGAAACCCAAAAGTGAGGTAGTACAGAAATAGTTTTATGATTTTTGCTATTTTAGTCAACGTCAAGTATCTAATGCTACTGATGTTGCCGATGTTCAGTGTTCCAATTGTTCCAGTCTCTCATTCAAATAGTGGATTTCCCTCATGGTTTCTCAAATAAATCTTGTCAACTTTCTTCTTTATATGATTAGTTCCTTTCCTCCACTCCTAGATCTTGTAGACCATCACAACTCTCTCCTCTTTGCAATTCGGATTACGCTGTAATATCTATTGACATTTCTTTTGAGTCGTCTGTTAGAAAGGAACATCACAAAACGTCTTTCTGTTACCAGCGTGCTGGTTGGAATTCATTTCGTAACTTTATTCGAGACGCACCTTAGATTGATATTCTTAACGTTCCTATTAAGAATTGTGCCACAGAGGTTTCTTCTTCCACAATCTTCTCCTTAGTTCACACAAGTCTGTTCAATTGTTATAGGGGACAGAAATATCTTTTTCCGAGTATACCAACGTGATAATTCCGATCACAACAGATGCCTATTTGTGTCTGCTCGGAATAATTGTAAACGCGTTCTCAAAGAGGCTAAGTCAACAAAGACTTAGTCTCTGGTAGGATTAGCAACCGTATAGCTTCTAATAAGTTTGAAACTCGTGTCTACTGGTGGATCTGTAATAATGTGTTATATATGAGTAAGCCCTACTTTCTTCACTCAATTTCAGGTGTTAAAATATACTACTGATAAAGCAGAATATTTTACTCGTACATTCTGTTCAAATCTTTAACTCATCTGGAGTATCCTTTATCTAACTTAGAACTGAGTTTCCATTCAATGATATGCATACAGCGCCATCTATGTTTCCGTAAATTCTCATAAGAAATATGCTCCAGAACTGGTTCCTGTTCTTTCTAAACTCTACAATAAATGCCTTGCTGCCCTCTTCCTTTCCTGCTTGTTTGAAATCCTCTTTTATATTTCCAATCTAAGAACTCTAGCGAACCTATTGATCCTTCTAACTATCGGCCTATTAGTCTTCTAATTCTTTTTGGCAATATACTAGAGACTCTAATTAACTTTGACCTCGCAAGGCCATCTTTCAGATAATTAATATGGCTTTCGCTTCTCTAGGTCAACTACTGATGTTTTAACGATTATTTCTGAAAGCTTTAGATAAGAATGGTAGCGGTCGGACTGTTGCTTTGGATATCTCGAAGGCATTTGACACGTTTTGGCATACTGGTCTTCTTCACAAGTTGAAAGTTTATGGTATTTCTGAACGAATTTTTGAACTGATTCAGTCTTTCTTATCAAATCGCGAAATGAAAGTTTCTTTGAATGGCCACTCTTCTAGATCTTTTCGCATAAATGCAGGTGTCTATATTTGGACCTACCTTGTTCTAAATTTCTCCGTTCTCAGCTCTGTATCTATGCTGATAGCACAACTATTTACTTTTGTCCTAATAGTAAGCCGATAAGGTCAAATTGGCAGCTGATCTAAAAATGACCTAAAATCTATTGTTAAATAAGGCAAGAAGCGGATTGTTAATTTTAGCGCCTCCAAAATGAAACTGCTCTCTTTTAATCGTTTACAAAAACCCTTTTTACATTACATCAGTATGGCAGATGCTAACCTCTAGGAGAGGTATGACGTTTTCCGTTGACATGAAGTGGAAAGGGTATATTGAATCAATTGCTAAGTCTGCATCTAGGAAAGTTGGTTCACTGCAAGACAGGTTTTCTCTCTAGAATCTATCTTACATATTTATAAGTCGACCGTTTGGTCATACTTTGAATATTTCCGGCACATTTGATCTTCAGATTCTTGATAAAATCCAAAGAAGAATCTACAATGTTATTGATCCTGAACTGGCATCACGATTTCAGTTAATTTCCCACCGACGTAACGTAGTTTCCCTGTGCTTATTCTATAAATCAATTCAGGGCAACTGTTCTGAGTAACTTTCCTGTATGGTAGCTATACTTTATGAATTTAAGCGCAGTACTAGATTCGCGGCAAAGTGTTATTATTTTACTGCTGGACCTGGAACTGTAAGTTCTATGCTAACAGTTTCTTTTCTCGCACTTCTCGCTTGTGGAATTCATTTCCGGCTTCTTGCTTTCCAGTCAACTTTGATCATTAAAAATGTAAATGCAATATCAATCGTTATCTTGTCTTCTCAATTCATGCTCTTTTATTATTGTCCTCTCTCCTTAATAATATTTTTATATTCTCTAATATTTATATTTTTATATTCTCGAAATATTTCTTGCGTTTTACTGGATTTATTATCTCGCTTGGGGTGAAATAATTATAAAAAAATCATAAATGATGTTCTCAATAAAAATGAAAAATTGCCGTAAATGACAAAATTCAGAAATTGAGATAATAAAAAGGAGAAAATTGAATAAATGGAGAAATAACATAAATGATGTTACTGGGAAAATTGCAAAATTGCCGAAAAAGACAAGAAACAAAAAAGAAGATAATGCACAAAAAGCAATAATGAGAATAGTGAGAAAAAAGAAAATGATGTACTTGAGGTAAAAGCGAAAAAAGAACAACAAATCAGAAATGAAGATAATCTACAAAACGCAAAAATGAGATGATAGAGAAAAAGCATGAACGAGAAATGAAAAATTGCCCCCCCCCCCCAAAAAAAAATCACAAAATAAGATAATAAGCAAAAAGCAAAAATGAGAAAATAGAGAAAATATATTAATCATGTACTCGGGGAAAAAAATTTGTGGAAAAAAAGCTAAAATTTCACAAATTATCATAATATGCAAAAAGCAAAAATCAAAAATGATGTTCTAGAGAAAAAAGGAAAATGCTGGAAAAAGAAAAATATCAGAAATCAAGTTAATATACAAAAAAGCACAAAATGAACAATTACAACATAGAGAAAAAGCATAAATGATGTACTTGGTAAAAAAGACACCCCCCAAAATCAAGACTATATATACCAAAAGCAAAAATGAGGAAACAGAGAAAAAGCATAAATGATATTTCGAGATATGTGCAATATTGGCGAAAAGGCAATAAAAAAAAAAGAAAAATCAGAATGAAAAAAGCAAAATTGAGAAAAACATAAATGATGATACTGAAATGAATGCAAAATTGGGGAAATGACAAAAAATAAGCAACAAGCAATAATGAGAAAATAGAGAAACGCATAAATAATGTTCCCGGGAAAAAATGACAATTACGGAAAATGACAAAAAATCAGAAATAATGTTAACACGCATAAGCAAAAATGTGAAATTAGAGAATGTGTGTAAATTATGTTCATGAGATAAATGCAAGATTACCAAAAAGGTAACAACTCAGAAGCGAAGACAGAAAATATAAATGAAGATAATATTCAAAAATAAAATATGGTGAAATAGAGAAAATACATAAATTATGTTGTTTTGAAAAATACAAAATTGCCGAAAATGAAAAAAACAGCAAGGCATATAATATACAAAAAGCAGAAATGACAAAGTAGAGATAATGCATAAATGATGTTTTCACGCTAAATCCAGAACTACCGAAAATGACCAAAAAATCAGAAATTTTGATAATATGCAAAAGCAAATATTTCTCTATTTCTCAGGAATATCATTTACGTTTTTTCTCTATTTTTTTTAATTTCTAGCGTTTTGCTTACTTTTTTTATTTCAGTTTTTGTCTTTTTTAGCAAGTTTTCTCGAGAAAAATCTCGAGAACATCATTTATGTCTTTTCTGCGTTTCTTTATTGTTACTTTTCTGCTTGATTTCTGATTTTTATCATTTTCGATTTTTTTTTCATTTTTCTTGATCGCATCATTCATGATTTTTATGTAAAAATTATTTCTGATTCATGCCATACTTGGTAATTTTGCATGTATCGCAAAAGATGATTGAAGCTTTTTCTATATTTACTTATTTTGTACTTTTTGCATATATACATTTGTAATTTTTTTCGTATTCTGTAATTTTGCATGTATGACAAAAAATCCTTTAAACCATTTCTATATTTACGAAAGTTATGATTTTTAAATATTTTCTTCATTACTCAATTTTGTCACATTCCGACATATTGCATGTATCCCAAATACATCATTTAGCCCTTTTCTGTATTTGCGTATTCATATTTTCTTTTTTTTCTTTTTTTTACATATTTTTCGGTTCATGTCATTTTCTTTTCACAAGTTATTATTTAATTTTTTCTATATTTTCGTATTTTATCTTTTCTTATTATCAGGTTTGGTAATTTTGCATATATCGAAAAATATCATGTAATATATTTCTATATATACGTATTTTATAATTTTGTAATTATCTTATCCTATATTTATATATTTATTGCTCTTTGTATCTTTTCTTCATTCGTGATATTAAGTAAATTTGCAAAAAGATCATTTAGTATTTTTATATTAAAGTATTTTATGATTTTTGATTATTTTCATCATTCTGATTTTGTCATATTCGGTAATTTTGCATGTATCGTAAAAATATCATTTAATCTTATTATATATTTCCATATTTTATGCTTTCTAAATATTATCTACATCACTAAATTTTGTCATATTCAGAAACTTTGCATATATCTCATAAAATATATTTGAAACTTTATCTATATTTACATATTTCAAGTCTCTTGCATATTTTCGCCATTTCTATTTTTTTCATGTTTGGTAATTTTGCATACTAGTTAATTATACATGTATCGCAAAAATATCACTTAACTTTTTTCTATATTTACGTATTCATGCTTTTTTTTTTCTTTCTAGATTTCTAATTTTTGTCATATTCGGGAATTATACATGTATTGCAAAAAAGAACCTTTAACATTTTTCTATATTTACGTATTTTATTCATTTTGCATATATTCATTATGTCTAAATTTTGACATTTTCAGTAATTTTGCATATGCTGCAAAAAGATCATTTAAGCTTCTTCCATATTTTTTCATATTTCGTTATTTTTCAAATATCGCAAATAGTTCATTTAACCGTTCTCTATATTTACTTATTTTATGTTTTTCGTATTTTCTTCATTTCTAATTTGTATTATAATTTTGCATATATCACAAACAGATCAATTTAAGCTTTTTCTATAATTACGTATTTTGTGTTTTTAATTTATTTTCTTCATTTTCAATTTCT
The DNA here is from genome assembly GCA_963932145.1 of Acanthosepion lycidas. Taxonomy (NCBI): domain Eukaryota; kingdom Metazoa; phylum Mollusca; class Cephalopoda; order Sepiida; family Sepiidae; genus Acanthosepion; species Acanthosepion lycidas. The sequence goes on from OZ010602.1 coordinate 69,058,251, forward strand.
GTCATATTCCGTAAATTTTCATGTATCGCAAAAAAAATCATTTCTGCTTTTTCTTTATTTTCCTATATACGATTTTGCATATTTTGTTCATTTCTGATCATTGTGATATTCATTAATTTTACACGTATCGCAAAGAAATCATTTAAACTTTTCTTCTTTCTGCAAATGCAAGCTGTAAAGCGAAAATTTCATTTTTCGCAAACAACAAATTTGGAGTTGATTCCCCTGGTGAAAAGTTGAGTTGAAATACCAGGAGGGAGTAATAAGCCACCCACGCTCACTGAGGAGATTTCGTGTGCGATTTTTTTTTGTTTTGTTTTTTGTTGCGTCTCGCCAGGACGATTTGCTATTTTTTCGATTTTTTCCGCATTAAGTCGATTTATCTAACACGAGTGACCAGGGGTCGGAGAATGCTGAAGTGGTTGATGTTGAGGATGAGGGTGCGAAGCAACAATCCGTTAGTAGTATGATGGAATTGCTAGGAGGACCCAGAGTCCCAACCTTTGGGAGGAACCCGAAAGGATTGAAGGATTGGCTAGCGTCAATCGAAAAGGGATGGCGCATATATCAACTGTTATTTCTAATAATTGTTATATTCGGTAAATTTGCATGTATCATTGATCATTCAAGATTTTTAGATTTACGTATTTTATGCTTACTGCATATATTCTCCATTTAATTTTTTTTCATATTCAGCAATTTTCCTTTTATCGTTAAAAGGTCATTCAATCATTTTGTATACGGGAAAAAATAAACGTCTAATTTTTTTACATATTCTGAAATTTAGCATATATCGCAAGAACATCATTTACGCTTTTTCTATATGCACGTATTTCATGATTTTTGCATATTTTCTTAATTTCTAAATTTTGCCATATTCGGCAATATTTCATGTAGCACAAAAAGATCATTTATATTATTTTTATATACTTTCCTATCACAAAAAGATCATTTATTCTTTTTTTACACTTTCCTATCGCAAAAAGATCATTTATTATTTTTCTACACTTTCCTATCACAAAAAGATCATTTATTATTTTTCTACACTTTCCTATCACAAAAAGAGCATTTATGCCTGTTCTATGTTCCCGTATTTTATGTATTTTGAGTATTTTCTTCGTTTCTAATCTTTGTTATATTCTGTAATTGTACATATATCGCAAAAAGATCATTTAAACCTTTTCTATTTTTATGCATTTTGCGTATATTCCTATTTTCTAATATTTTTTCTATTCGGTAAATTTTCATGTAAGTTTTTTCTATATTTACGTATTTTATGCTTTTTTTCATATTTTCTTCATTTAGAATTTTTGTCATATTAGTTAATTATACATGTATCGCAAAATAAATCAGTTATTCTTTTCCGTATTTAACTATTTAATGCTTTTTCTATGTTTTATTTATTTTTGATTTTTTCATATTCGGCAATTTTTGCGTATATTACAAAAAAGTTCATTATAGCCTTTTCTGCATTTACGTATGTTATTTTTGTTTTATTTTATTTATTTATTTTTTTTTTTTTATTTTTTTTTTTTTATTCATTTTTGTTTTTTCATATTCGGTAAGTTTGCATTTATAGCTTAAAGATCATTTGAGAAGGATTATTGAAATGTAAAAATCAAATTTTAAAGAATTCATTTTTCTGACCCCCTAGATCAGTATATTTCAAAATATTTTTGTTAATTCACATTCTTACAATTCATGCTATTGTTTTATGCTTTGCATCTCTCAGCATCCTTGGTTAAACTGTTTTCAGGGAAATTAATCAGAATTTTGGCGAATGATATGAATGATAAATATTGATAAAATAGCAAATCTACCTTAGTAATTGATTTCACTGTTTTAAAATACTTTAATTTGTAAAGTTCTTGAATCTCTTGGCGTATAAAAGTGGAAGTAGCCAAACAAGAAGAATCCGTCATACTGCTACAACTAAACACATTATTTAATCAATCATCGTTAAACTGAAGTTCTTTTTAATAATACACACTAAAACAAAGGAAAAAAACGTGTTTTATACAATGGTTCATCGGGAGTCACGCGATGCCAGACGGTCTAAACCTTTACTAGACATGTACTGATTTCAACTGATTCAATTTCTATAACACACCCGCAGAAATCGGACAGACGATCCAGCCACTTTTGTTAACACGTAAAATTTTACCGAGCTCAAACCCTAAATAGGATTTTCTCCAAACCGCAACAGAAATTTCAATTTGAAATTTTACGCCTGCTTTTTATGTCTTAAAATTCTATCTTCGACAGAGATTTGGGCCAAAAATCAATACCACCCTTTTTCCAGTAAGATAAAAAATAATTCTCATTAGCATTTACGCACACAGCTTAAATTTCATTAATATTTTCTTCAAAAAGCTTTCTAGAATTCTTTTTACGTTACAGATCTTTTGTATATTGTGTATGAAATTGTACATTTAATGAAACACAGTTATTTCAGCCTGATAAAGAATATTGCAATTGACAGACATTAATTTATATTATGTACATAATTAACTGTAAAAATATATTTGCTCACAAACACTAGTATCAGTTTCTTTCCAGTACTGTCATAAATATTTTCACATTTCTTCCCTACTGAATCCACTCTTCATTAAAACTTGTTGATTTGTTTAAACTCGTTGTTGAGATGTATTATCCCTTACATCATTTAAGTCTTACTGTTCTCTCTATACTTGCTACCACTAGAAAGTAAGTAAAAAACGAAGAACTTTTTACTAAAGTACTGCAATTATAATTTAATATTTTGAAGTTCACCATTTATGAATGTAAAAATGTATGGCGTACGATTTGGTTCAAACAATAATGATGAGGCTCTGCCATAAAGAAGTTAGTCAAAAGCATGTACGAAGTTTTAAATTTCTTTTTGCTTTCTTCTCATAGCTAGCTGCAGGAAAAGTTGGTAGAAAATTATATAAGTGATAAACCACCGCTTGTACACGTCTTTAAACGGAAAGAAGAAACGGTTTAAAAAAATGGAATGTATGTATCCTACCGATGATATATTTAGCTGATACTTTTCGAAAATGGAAATGTGTATAAAATGGGTTTTGGCGGTGTTAAAAATTATATCATAAATTATCCAAAATATTTTTATACAAGTGCTTGTGTTTACGAATTGTTTGTTTTTGTTTGACATGTGAAATAAAAGATGATGTTGTTGACAACCATAATGACTACATATTTTAACTTTCAATAAGGATTAAAACTTCAAATGCAAAATATTCTGTTCTATGCACGGTAAAAAATGTAGATTTTTGTATTAAAGTTCAAATGCTGACTGACTAAAAAGTTCAGAATTTATTATCTATAGCTTCTTTATAGGTTTTTATGTTGCTTTAGTGGTTTTTATCAAGATTTGAAGATTTTTTTGTCTCATCTTGTTTCTATTTAATCCTAATAATTCGGTATCAAGATTGAAATCAGTTAAAATGTATACAATTACAAAACGTATCGCACTGAATTATAAATTAAAACTTAAACCGCTTGTTTTAAGTAGTTATTGATGTCATGGGAAAGAAGAAATTTACACAAATTTAAGTTTTATAAATATCGAATCTCGCTTTCTTCATTGGTTTTGCTAGTAACTGTAAATAAATTATAAATAATTGGGAAAAATACCAATATCGATATTTAAAAAATTGATTGTATGATAAATAAAAATGAATATAGAAGGTTCATTACAAACTGAACTTTTATTCATCCATCCGCAAGTAGATTATCGAAATGTTGATAAATAAAGTAAAAAGTAGGAGTATGATAAACGTTTTTATTAACAGTTGTCATTCTTAAATGCACAAAACATTGCACTGATTGGTTATTATTATTAATATCTTATATAAAGAATCTTTAATCAACAGTTACATATTAATTTATCAAGTAATTCTATGTATCCGCTCCCGGTTTAACGTCTCTGCTGCCATTGACTGTCAATCTACAGGTTTATTTATGGAAAATAATTTCTTATTTCTTAATTTTTGCTTCTTCGCTTAGTTTAAATTTAACGTAGGTCACATTCGATTGGTTGATCTGAGTAAAGCCCCAAAATATCATAACCCTGCCCTTTTTCTTTTTTCGTAAAAGAGGTTGTATTTTGCTTTTAAATCTAAATCGTTCTCTCGCCAGTAATTTACAATCGCCTGATGATACGCATCGAAACACGACTTTAATTGTGTAGCGATTTTGACATGTTTTCGATCCTAAAATAAATCGTATATATATATATATATATATATATATATATATATATATATATATATATATATAGGTGGCGAAACCAGTGCACGCAGGCTAATTGCCAAGACAATGGAGCCTTACTCTCCCCCCTCACGGGAAAATTATACGCCGCCTCTATGAATGTGATATAAACTAATTTTAATGCGAGAAAATGCACTTCTGATCTATTAAGCAACTGAATGGAAGCTAATTTTCAGTGATCAATCGCTGTATCAATTCACTGTCAGCCAAAGGTCTTCAGAGCAATTACGGAATTATGTTGCTTCTGAGATTGTTTGTCCATTGTCAATGCAGTAATGAAATCGTTCAAGATGCAGTATCAGTAGCCATGTGTTCTTATGTTCATATCCAGTCATCCACTCATACTCTAAGTCAGGGGTCGGCAACCTACGGCACGCCAAGCAATTTCCAATGGCACGCAGCTGCAAATGACATCACAATCGTAAAAAAGATATTTAGCTGTTTCAATTTTAATATATAAAGTATATATACTATATATTACTATATAAAATGTATTGTAGAACAGGTATATTGACCTTGACTTGTATAAAAATACGTATGCTGTTGGCACACTGAATGATTTTAAACCCTAAGTCGGCATATAGTCAGTAAAAGGTTAGCGACCGCTGGTCTATGTCATCGTTATTTTGATGATTGGTCTCAAAATAACAATGACATTCCTTGTGGCCCACTTTGGTTTTGATTTTCCCTTCAAGCTTCGGATTCTCTATTCCGAAAATGAAGCTTCTTGTCGCAAATTGCCGGGAAAGTAGAGAGGAAACTGATTTTTTGTCATCCTGTGGGGGAATGAAAATTTGAAATATGTTACTGGATTATAATTTATAGTAAGTACATAAAAAAGAATAAATTTAGGAGGGGGGATAGAGGGATTAAAGGAGAGAGATTAAGATGAAAATTTTCCAAATTTATTCTTCTCTTTTTTCCCTCTTTATCATTTTCTTCCCTCTCTCTCCCTTATAAATACATTTGCTCTTAGTTATAAATTTCCCTCCTCTTTCTTCCTATTTACAAAAACATTATGATACATTTTTTTTTCTAACTCCTTGATGTTGAAAAGCCCGTTCGGGGCGAAATGACCATCTATCATATTGAGCACTTTAATTTATTATGTTTACGCTTTTTATGTTTTTAGAGCGCAAAATTTTACCGGTATATAGATAACATAATTTAAACACACACACACATACAGAGAGAGAGAGAGAGAGAGAGAGAATATTATAATTGAGCACTTGTGAACAAAATTATAAACTAAGCACAAAAATATAAATCAAATTTATTATTTAAAGCCAGTTATTTCAATTGACACTGAAACTGCCCCAGAAATTGTTCTTAACAGTAACAGGAAAGAAAATCAGCAAATAACTTCTACATTCATTAACTGTCACCAAAAAATATAGATTCTTCAATTCTAAAAACCTTTTATCGTAAATTCTTAAAAAATCGCTAATTCATATCAGAAAATAATATTTTCTTTTTCTTCTTTTTATTTTTACCTCAAGCTCAATCTCTCTCTCTCTCTCTCTCTTTCTCTCTCTCTCTCTCTCTCTCTCTCTCTCTCATGATTAAAGTCATAAAATTTTATTTTTAAATATTAATTTTTTTGAAAATCATGGAATATGAGAGTGGTAAAAATAAAAAAAATCATAAAAAGTGAAGAAAAAATATCATAACTTGGTTCTAAATAACGCATCAGAAGGATTTTCTTGCATAATCTGTCTACTTTAAAAATAATATAACTTTTATGAGAAAACTCGTGATTTTTTGAAAGGCAAAAGGAAATGCTTTCTTTCTTTCTATCTTTCTTTCTTTAACAAATTAGACTTATAGCTGATTTCGAGGTTCATTTAAAATTAAAATATAAGTGTTGCCAGTTACTTAAAACGTAACCTTGGACAGATTGTTAGAATTATGATTAGGCGGAAAGGGCATTTTTTTAAATTTTACTTTTGAGATCCATTGATTGTACAAAACCGTTAGTCAGACTTAACCGAAAGTGGAGGGTTTGAATATGAGTTGCTCACTTAGTGAAAGAAAAATGAATATTTAGCGAATGAATTAAGAGCAAATAAAAGTAGTCATTAGTACCTCTTAGAAACTCAATTACTTAAAGGTACAGTTAATCTTTAGCTGTCTCTTTATAATTCTTTTAATGCAGACATGACAAAACCTACATCTGTCTATGGCCAGAAGGCAATGTTAAACCTCGAGTAACGGCATGTTTTCTGGGTTTTTTTCTTCTCTTATTTGTGCATAAAACACACATACTCTCTCTCTCTCTCTCTCTCTCTCTCTCTCACACACACACACACACACTTTTGTAAATCTATGTTCGTATATGTGTGTACCGTAATGTGTTGTGTATGCATATGTGAGTATTGACAATGAATGAGACTCAATCAGAAATCTACACATATTCATATACGTACACACACACACAGCTAGGAACGAAAAGCAACTGAATTGGCATCAGTCGGAGATTCTACCACTAAGCACGGCAGGGATGAAAGTGAATTTAAACGTATTTATTTTTAGATAAACACACAGTTACTGAGAGAACTCAATTCGATTTAACGAAGAGTCTTGCATTATTAGCCGTAATAGTCACTGTTTACAAACCCACACTCCCCATATATATATATATATATATATATATATATATATATATATATATATGTATATATATTAATTACTTTAAACGTATATATATATTAATTACTTTAAACGTTATATTTAGTGGATAAAACGTTATTTTTAGTGAATATTTTTTAGTCGATAAATTTTTATTTTATTTTAAACGGTGTGTGTTACATCGATCATCCTGTGCACTCGAGAAAACAAAGAATATTTGCTCTCCGGCGAAGTTCAAATCCAGGTCTCCCTTTGTAGGAGAAATCACTGTCTGAACTAGCATTCTCGGTCACAGTGAGTGTCGCAGCCCAGCAAGGATCTATTTACTCTTTTAATGAATGCACACTTTCTCGTTCAGATTTTCGCGAGAACCCATATCTGTTCAGTTTCATATCTGACACGTAAACAAAGCAATTTCAGGCTGTTTATTTAAAACACGTGTATCGACTAAAGATAACGATTGAAGTAATAAAAATGTCGGATTAAAAATAAATTTATTAATATATATATATATATATATATATATATATATATATACTGGCAGCATGTTTTCATTAAGATATGTCTCATTAAATAATTTAGACAAGTTTTCTCTACTTATTTTTAATATGATCCTCTCGTAATTACGGACAAGTTTCTTGGTATCCTTATTAAAGGAAGAAAGAAAATTACCATGTTGATGCATATTTATTCCGAGTACTTTCGAATTTATCAAAATGTTATTTTTAAGGGTCTTGGTTCTTTTGGGTTTTTTTTTTTTTTCGTTTTTTGTTTTTTGCGCTCATCATTTTTCTAAGACGAAATGGTTGTGTTCATCTGAAAATTAATTTTTTACGACAAAAATGAAAAATGCTAAGGTTATGTACTGTACAAATTTTAAATTTTATCACGTGCAAACGTCAATAGAGGTAACTAAGTTATTGTAATGATAAACTATTACAAAATATTTAAGACTATAAGTTAAAACCTAGTTAATTTAAACTATCTATTGTAAACATTTTAAAACATTTTTTCAGTATTCATAATTAATTTTGTTAAGTGTTGGTTTCAATTTTTTACTATAGATAGCTTTCAAGAATTTGAAAAAGTATAGATGTATTTTCAACAAGAATTTTCCTAAATTGTAAATGTGGACGGGCATGCTATTGTAAATGTTGAGAGATGTTAGATGCACCATTCAAATGAAAACTCAACCTTCGAGACAACGTAGTAGTGGTATGGCCAACATATATATTATTTTTTCTGCTGTAGGTACAGTTTGCCAAGGGACATTTAAATTTATATACAATGTTGATTTTCTGCAACACTTTAGTTGGTGTGGAGGGCTAATTACGAAAGATTAAATTGGATATACTGAATTTTGTATAGTATATAATTAACTTTATTTTTTTAATAGGATCTGTGATGGATATATTAGTATTTATTTGTTATATATATATATATATATATATATGTGTGTGTGTGTGTGTGTGTGTGTGTGTGTGTGTGTGTGTGTGTGTGTGTGTGTTCTACACTTATAAAAAAAGAAAATAACTCACTCACAAGAAAAATTCTAGAGAGTGCCGCCATTGAATATTACCCAAACATTAATCTACGCCCAGGCCTTTTCCCTAATTCACTTTTCTTAACAAAATTACTGCTCTCCCAAACAAATGTACACAACAATATCGTAAAATCCAAAGAAAATGCTTGAATCCGTAAACACAGCTATAATAGCAATATCTCCACACGTGACAGTAATTGACGTAATTTTCAGTTAACAGTATGAAAATAGCGTTCTCTAAATTCTTCCAGTTGCTAAGGACATTTTGTTTTTGTTATTATTAGTTATTTTGTTTAATTCATTTCGTTTTTTGCTTTAAGAAAGTCCACATTGGACGAAACGCGTCAGCAACTAATACAGTTTTCCTATTGTCATTTATATTTATAAATATATTTTTTGTTTATACGTTATTTTTATAGATACAAATATTTAAGTAAATGCTCTGTTCATAATAAACAGTATTAACAATATTTACCGGCCTGAATGTCCGAGAAATCTCAAAGAAAATATGTGTCATCTCACATTTTTATACACAGGGTGTATAAAAATACTTATACGCTTATTTTTTTTACTAGGATCTTAGCTGTTACAAAAATACTTTTACAAACTTTAGGGGTCAAAAAAGGACAAAAGGCCATAAAAAACATATGTCCGCAATCTTTTACAGATTCAGGAGCTGCTCTTGAAGTACCCTTCATGCGGTACTACAATATGACGTGTGCTGATACCTAGATCATCTCCGACAGTCTGTAGAATGTGTTCTGCGTGGTCAGGCGTACGAGTGGATCTCGGTTTTACTCTATCTATAGTTTGTGGTACCACAGAAACTGTCTTGGAAACGCAATCTCATACAGCCGTGCAGCTTTGAGTCCATTGCCATTCGCGTGGTCGTATGTAAAAATCATATCTGCCTGCTCACGATATAAACATCCTGCGATTGTTAAACGGAACACTTCTCAATTAACTCACTACTAAACACTTTTAACGTTGAAGACAGATTTGCCACAGATGTACACGTAGGACAAATGTAACCTAGTCTACATAGCAACACAGCGCCATCTACCGTAAACTTTCTTTAAACTTAATAACTCAAAAACGAAGTATTTACGGACATATATTTATGTGGATTTTTTGTCCTTGTTTTGGTGTGAGAAACCTGCACCCAACGTTTGTAAAAGTATTTTGATATACCTTATATATATATATATATATATATATATATATATATATATAGGCATTTTTTTCAAAGGCTATATTTCTTCATGACTTAAAAGATCATGGCGCTCTTCAAATTTCGTCTATTTAATATTTATGAATTGCCCTGACTTCTTATAGTAAAGTGCTTCTCCACGCTTTTAAATTGGGAGTTTTTTTTTCCTACATGGGATGCTAACCAGTCTACCCAGCTCTTTAGCAAATATCTTTACATGGCGCTGCGAGCAGGATACTTTGAAAGCAAACGAAAATTTGAAGTCACTGATCGTGGAATTTACCAAACGCCAAGGCTTACCCATTACCAGTCACGATGGAACAAGAGTATTTGAAACTAATGGGACAACATGTGGAGCTACAACAGGAAAACATTGAACTCAGGAAGGAGATGATTCGTGGTCGACCAACAGTTCACATGTTAAAAAACCTGAACGACCCTCGATAGGGCTAGACACCACAGAAGAAGAATGGGCATTGTTTTTGGATACATGGACCCGATACAAGAGGATATGCAAATTGGATGACCCAACTGTAATCCGGAATGAACTACGACCTGTACACCAGAAACAAACAGGCCACTATTTGAATTAGTAGGGCCTACAAGGCTCAACTCTGCTACGGAAGAGAGTCTTCTACAACAGATACGACTGAACGCGGTGAAGGGACTACACAAAGAGGTCCACCGACAGAAGTTTCACTCCATGAAGCAGAATGAAGGTGAGTCGGTGACGCGTTTTCTCACTAGATTTTGTGGCCAAGCTAGGTTTTGCGAGTTCAACAGCAAATGTCCAAATAAACAAACTTGCGGGTAGAGAGTGGACTACTCGGAAGACATGGTCGCCGAGTAGATGATAGCCGGGCTCGCCAATCCAGAGCACAGAAATAAGATATTGGTGGAGGCAACCTCCCTCGTCACCTTGGAGCAGAAATTCAACCGATTGGTTTGCCTCGAGACGACAGACATGTCGACCTCTCACTTCCATGATGCTACGCACCCTATTGCGTCATCCAATGTGCAAAGGTCAGACCAGAAACGGCCGCCCCAGGAGACGGAGACCCAGTCGACTCTGCAATACATCAAACCCCTGCAGCGGATGTGGAAAGATTTCACACCCGGGGAGGGGGTCAATGAACCGGAAGGATTTTCCGGCGGTTAAACTGAAATGCCAGTTCTGTGGAATAACGGGGCACGTGAAAAAGGCGTACCGGAAGCTTGCGAAATCCGAAGCAGAAGCCAGAAACAGAACACTAAAAAGTGAGGAGTCATTTATGTTTACCAACAGCAATCCAAAGGGGTCAATTTGGACGCAAGAGCAACAGGCACAACAGCATGTGGTTGACAAATGTGCCCCACCCTCGAGTGGAATGGGAAACGGTTTCAAAGGAGCTCTCCAGAGTTACCCACGCCCTGAGTGGAAGTAACCATGATGCTTAGGGTTCATGCGACCTTCGGGCGGGTACCAAAGAAACCAAGTAAGCCCACGCGCTCATCCCATCCTCGCCATCGTGGATACAGGGCCCCAGACTTGTTCGGCTGGATCTGAGATTCAGAAACTCCTTGGGTACCCAGATGGATATCTGGTATCAACCACCCACCGGATTCGAGGCATAACCAATAACGGGTTACACATCAAGGGTGTCTTATTTCTATGTATAAATGTGGGGACGAAGGAGACGCGACAGGCTGTATATGTATCCGATAACACATCCGGCTTCTACTTGTTACAGACTGCGTTGAAGGATCTGGACCTACTGCCGTCCGATTTCCCGATATCGTCGCAGAACAGCGCGTCAAAAATTTCGAAGGAAATGGCTCCATGCGGATGCCTGCATAGAACGTTTGTTCCAACGAAGCCAGAAACCATTCCATTCAAACCCATCCAAGCCAACAAACACAAGCTTCAACAATGGTTACTGGAGTACTTTAAGTCTAGTGCGTTTAACACATGCCTACATCAACCACTGCAAACAATGGAGGGTAAACCATTAGACTTCAAATTCATCTCGGGTGCGAAGCCGACGGCAATTCACACGCCAATACCTGCCCCCCACCACCACCACCACTGGAAGAAAAGGGTAAAGGAGGAGCTGGACAGAGATGTCGCGCTAGGTATAATAAAACCGGTGCCAGTAGCCATCCCAACTACTTGGTGTTCAAGGATGGTTGTCGCACCGAAAAAGGACGGATCTCCAAGGCGGACGGTAGACTTACAAAAGCTAAACGATGCCACTATGAGGGAAACACACCATACATAGTCCCCATTTAACCAGGTATCTATGATGCCTGCACACACTAGAAAAACGGTCCTTGATGCATGGAACGGATACCGCAATCTGCCGCTATTCCTAGCCGCGCTACCACATTCATGACCGAGTGGGGCTAATACAGATACTGCCGGGCTCCTCAACGATTCCACGGATCAGGGGACGAATATACCCGTCGGTTTGATGATAACCGTAGACAAGAATCGAAAAACCCGGTGCATAGATGACAGATTCGATAGGAATCCTCATTCTGGCACATGGTTGCGTACATTAGTCACTGCGCGGACAAGGGGATTGTATCTAACCCGGACAAGTTTCATTTTGCCAAAATGGAGGTGGAGCTTGCGGGATTTCTGGTCATCGACAATGGTGTTAAGCCCACAAAAAGGATGACAGAAGTTATTCTCCACTTCGCCACACCTACGAGTATCACCGGCATGAGGTCCTGGTTTGGACTCGTGAATCACGTGTCATATGCATTTTCACAAGCGGAAGTTATGGCCCCACCCCCACTTCCGGGAACTATTAAAGACAAAGAACAGAAAGTTCTATTGGGATGAAACACTGGAACGCCTATTCCAAGAGTCGAAGAGAGGGAAAGTGGAGAAAATTGAAAAGGGAGTTCGGACGTTCGAAATGAATAGAGCGACAGGACTAGCAACTGACTACAGTAAAACAGGGATCTCATTTCTTATTTCAGAAACACTGTAGATGCCCCGGCGAGTTGAACATGGGTTGCAGGGATGGTCACTGGAAGATTATTCTGACCGATTCCCGTTTCACCAATGACTCTGAATCACGGTACGCACCAGTGGAAGGAGATGCCTTAGCCCTTGTCTATGAGCTAGAGTCATGCCGAATGTTTATACTTAGGTGCCCGGATTTGCTAGTGACAGTAGATCATTTACCACTGGTAAAAATATATTCGGACTAAGCCCTGGAAAATTATTAAAAACCCCCGCCTGTTCAACTTCAATGAGAGGACGATGATGTACAGATTCCAGATAAAACACCGCCCTGGAAAACTCAATTTAGCACCCGACTGCGCCACCCGATATCCGGCAGGTACCCCACGAGAAAGCCCTGCCCAAATTATCGACACCACAGTCAAATCCGCCTTCACGTCGATGCACGGAAGTGACCCCAAGCTGAAGGCTATTACATGGGAAAGGATTGTAGCCGCGGCGGCCACTGATGAAGAATGCCGGACCATAGCACACGTAATCCAAAACGGCTTCCCCAAATCACGCCACGACCTCCCGCCCATAGTTCGGGTTTTCTGGCCCATGCGCGAGGAATTATACTGTTTGGAAGGAGTAACAGTCAAAGCTAATAAAATCCTGATACCCCGACAACTTCGAGCAGAGGTACTGAAATCACTCCATTCCGCGCATCAAGACGCAAACTGTATGCTGGCGAACGCAAGACAATGATTGTTTTGGCCGAGTCTGGATGCCAGCATCAGGCAAACCAGATCCCAGTGCCACACTTGCAACACAATCGCGCCGTCTCAGCCGAGGGAACTCCTGATGTCACCAGCAGATCCGGAATTTCCCTTTCAACAAGTTGTGGTGGACTTCACGAACATACAGGGCAAGAATTACATGGTATATGCTGACTGGTATACGGAATGGATGGAAGTGGCCTTAATGTCATCGGGGAAGGCCAAAAGCGTGTGCGACACTATGAGTACCTGGTTCTGCACATATGGAGCACCCGAAAAAATATCTTTGGACGGAAGACTCCCGTTCAAATCCCAGGAGTATAACTCCTTTTTGAAAAACTGGGGTATACGGAAACGCACTTCATCGGCCTATTGCCCTCAAAGCAATGGACGCGCAGAGTTAGCTGTTAAAACAGCAAGACGAATACTTGTCGACAATACGGACAGCTGCGGACGCCTATGACATGATCGAGCTACTCGGGCATTGCTGACCCATTGAAACACACCGGTCCATGACCTTGACATGTCCCCGGCCGTAATGCTCTACGGCCGAATAATTAAGGACCATCTTCCGGACCTAAGGGATAAATACCAAACACGGAATCAGTGGAAGGAAATAGGCGAACTAAGGGAGTTGGCAATGGCTAAGAGGCACATGCGAAACGAACAGTTCTACAACCAGCATTGCCGCCCACTCCGGGAACTTCAAGTCGGAGACTAGGACCAGATCCAGAACCAGGATGGTAAATACCCTCGTCGATGGACAAAGACGGGGAGGGTCATAGAGACACATGGTAACCGACAGTACCAGGTACGAGTGGATGAAAGCATTAACCCTAAACAAAAAAACTTCCTCTTTTTTCACTTCCCATAATCGCCCAGTGATATTGATTAATATATATATAACGTTAAAGGAGTTGTACTTGGTTTGAAAATTGCATTGAGGTATGAAACTGAGTCACCCTGTAGCGTTGATTCTTATGTCTACACAGTATACATTTGTATAAAAATAAGTATAATTGAATTTTCATACATTTTATGAAAGTCTCTAACAGGGTGTGTCAGTTGTATTAGGTTGGTGCAAAAATAATTTCGTTTTCTCACATAGTAACATATGTTAGTAAACGAAATTATTTTTTCACCAACCTAATATTTATTTTTATTTTTTTTAATTAAAAGAAAAACAGAAATGAAAAAGAAAATCTTATTTTTATACATATTGTCTTAACGTAAGTTTTGTTTTCAGGCACCCCGACCATAATGAAAATATCGTTAATTTTTTTTTCGTATAATTTGTTTAAATATTGGATAAGTTAAGACAAATACCAAAAAAACTCATTTATATGCTGATTTCATTTGATTTTATTAGGTTGGTGCAAAAATAATTACGTAATAATGTCGTTTTTTGACGTTAAAAAATACGTCAAAAAACGACATTATTACGTCATTATTTTTGCACCAACCTAATATTCTATTTCTTATTTTCTTCCTTCCCTTTGCATTTTCTTTGTCTCGTCTTAATTTCCTTTAATATTCCTTTTTTTTTTAACCACCTTTTAATATCATTTTTTGTCCTGTTTTACATCTTTTTATTTTAGTCATTATTCATTTTTCTGCCTTTTTATTTTTTTCGCTTCCTTCTTTCCTATTCGCTTTTTTCTTTCTTACTTCTTTAGCTTCTTTAATGAAACAACCTATCAAGCAACCTTCAGTGGTGAACATCTGCTAAAAACAACTGGAAATGTTTCATTAGTTAACACTTCGCCACAATTTTATTCTCTGTTCAGGTACTAAAATAGTGATGAATTATCTGTCTGTCCATGTGATAATACAGGTAATAATATTCTGTTTATATTCCCTCTTGATTTATTTGCCGTATTTTACTCTTTCATATGAAGGAAATGTTGTTTGCAGTTGTATAAGCGTCAGTTGAAACGAAGACGCCAAAAGTGTCGTCTTCAATAATCAAATCATTGCTTAGCTTGTTGATCTCATATCTTTTTTTTTACAGTAGATTTAAAATTTCTATTTTTTAATTACAAAATCTGTTCCTACCTCGACAAAATTTTTGGCATATGAATTCAACATTTATTACAGGAACCATAATGGGATTATGTTTGAGTTATGGTAAAAAAAAAAAGAAAAAAAAGAACCGTATCCCGGATTCGTAAAGTACGATCCAGTGTCAAATGTTTAATTATGATTTTTTATTACCGTGAATGGAACACTCGTTACAAATGTAAATTATTTCCATTCTTCTTGATTTGCAGCAACAGTTTCCATTTATCCAAGAAATATACCTCCTCATGCAATGAAATTATCAGAAAATATCTTTGAATTTTGACTAAAAATTATGTAACCTGAGGTGGCACGCGGGCATTTATCTACCGTAAAGATGAGAGTATTAATGCATAACTAAGGAGCTCGTCTAGAGATTGTAAGATAGGAGACGAATACATCGGTATGTGAAATACTTAAGGAAGTTGATCACCTTTGCTTTGCCTCCTTCTAGATTTTTCACTGAGCCAAGTTTTCTGTCTGCTTTTGGTAGGTCAAAAGTTTTAAGTAACTAAATAAAAAGAAATGTTAACTCACCAATCGGAAACATCGCATGGTTCGACAGTTTCCACAAAAAAAGTTGTCAGATCATAAAAACTTGTTTTCAGTCACAAATCGCTAAAAATGTTCATTTGAACGTTCGAATAAATAATCATACCGCGTCACTTTGCGTCCTTATGGAATGAGTCAACGTTTGAGGCTGAATTATACTGACAACTGCACATATAAAAATACAAAATTTATGCAAAGCCTAAGTAACAATATGAAAAAATTTTATTTTTTAAATCAAGGCAAATTTATTGAAACAAAACAAGTTCAGTTGACCACTGATGACAATTCCAGAACAACGTAACTATAAACATTTTTTTCTATCCTCTGCCAGCCGCAATGATGGAGAAAGCATTACCTCGAACCATCGCCAGTGAGACACGCTGCAAGAGCCACTCCGTTTCGCGAGGCTCGTCCCTTAATCGACACGCAATCGTGCCAATCCTCCGAAGGAACGCCATCGAACGAGGGACAATAACCCCTGAGGTCTCCACTGCCACAGGAGTAAAAAAAAAAATCTATCAGCAAGAGAAGAATATTTAACTATTTTTTTCATCTCTGTGTCCCGGGCGACGGATCCCGGGTCAACCACGGAACTGATCAAATTACCGTCCGAAAATTTATCCGCACAGGTCGCATCCCATATCAACGACTTACCCATTTTAAAAGGGAAAATGGTAATGCCATCCTGCCGCTTTCCATCACCGCGGTCGAGGCCTACGGGTTCGATTTGGGAAGAGAACCCAGCTGCATCCAAACCTCTTTTGATGATGTCGTTAATGGCAGCATGCCGTGGAAAGTGGCCGGCACTACGACGACAGGAGAGACGATGCAAACCAAACTCATCGATGGAGGCTCCACATCTGCATCTGTGACGCTCACATAATTTGAGTCCAAGACGGATCCCGACTCCGACTCGAAACAATTATATCTCAAATGTATTATTCACACCCACCCACACACACACACACGCGCGCGCGCACACGCACACGCACACGCACACACACGTCTTTGATTGTAAATGTTGATGTACTTGGTTGGCCACAGAATAAAGTTTTCTTTTGTTCTTAGTTGGCATAAAGAGCGCTTAGTTTTAAGCAACTAATGTCATTCAAAATGATCAATTTTGATTGTTAGCGGCTATTTCTTTTAAATCTTTATGATTTTCATATTTTAACTTATTAATAACACTTATCTTATAAAGATAGTAAATAAGCATATATATATATATATATATATATATATATATATATATATATATATATATTGTGTGTGTGTATTTAGGCAGCATTTTTTCATTCGTTATGAAAAGAATTTACATAAAATAGACAACACTTGTCTATATTATTTGATGATCAAATGTAAATCAGGTATAGATAGGAATCCAACAAGATGATAAAATAAAATGAAGAACGAGGAAATTTATCTCAATCTAATATCTTTCACTTTTATTAAAGCTTCGTCAGACATCGAAATAGAAATGAAAAAAAGACAAAGACAGTACTGGTATGTTAAGATTTTTGTTTGGTTCTTATTAGTCAGATTCGTGTCACACGTATAAATGCAATATATATATACATATGTGTGAGGAGCATTTTGGACATTAAAATGTGAGATAGTGTAAGAGTGTGTATCTAAAGAAACGCTTGTGTGTCTAGGTGTATATTGGACGGTAACGTTAGTTCATGTAAGTGCATAAGTGTGTGTGAGGACTTTTTCTCGGTGAAATGTAGCGAAATGTTACAAATAATTTTGTATTCGGTTAGATTTTATATTTTCGTGTATGTATGTGGGGGAATGTCTGTTGTCGTCACCTCTGTCTTGGTTGGTGAGACGTATCAAGATATTGTAATAATCATGTTTTGTTTGGATTTATCATTAAAACATTTCTCATGCGTATATTTTGAAAAGGTTTTGTAAATTTTCATTACGTCCAATTGTTTATTAAGTGGAAAGACTAAAGCATTTTTATTACTTTATTAACTTTTAATCCTTTCTGGCACATTCGACATTTTGGTTAAAAATTAGTTTTTCTTGCGTCAGCGGGTGTGGGGGTGTCAAAAATTAGTATAGGAAATTTTAGCCTCTTTTTTGTGGTTAAAAACACACTGATTTGGAAATTCTTGCAAAAATCAAATAATTGCTGGATTTTAATGAAATTTGCAGGAATTATTCACAAATAAATAAAATTATATATTTAATTTTGTTTTTAAAAAATGTTGGTAAAAAAATTTTTTTTTTTTTTGCATCTGTTACCCACCACTTAATTTTATGACATTTCACCCACTTTGTATTTATATTAGTCATTTTTTTTAATAAAACAGAAATATCATTTACTGAAAATCTGCTCTGAATCGTAAAATAGAAAATGCAATAAAGCTATGACATTATTTAATTGCTTTTATAAATTAAATTATTGTCTTAGGATTTTTTTTCGATGAATAATGAATTTTACAAGAATAGTTTTCATTTTTTATTCTTAATTAGAATAATTTATTAAGTTTTAAATTTTTTTTAAATTCTGTATTAATTTCACCCTTTCAGACAACATTATTATTAAGTAAACATTATATTTACTAATCATAAATGGAAAGAATTCATTAAGAATTTTTATATTACTAGAAACAGCAAATACTAAATTTACTAAATTATTTATGAATTGACATAAATAATTTTTATTTTATTCATATTTTAACCTAATATTTTTATGAAAGAGGATGTATCTTTGAATTTGTAGTAAAAGTGTTTCGAAACGTAATGTTTATTTCGATTTCTTTATTTTTGACTAATGGTTTGTATACACGATTATTCCCTTATTATTAATCATTTAAACAATTTTAACAGTAATAATAAAAATAAAAATTATCATAAAAATTATCGCCAAATATATATTCGTGGTCTGTAATGTAAAATCTTTTCTCTTGAAGCGTTCTCCAGACAGCTTAACACTTTCAGAAACTTATTTGAATTCTTCTACCATTACGAATGAATTATCTGTTCCAGGTTATCTTTCTCTTAGTTGAAAATATTCTAGGAAACATATGCATGGTTTTGGAAATTACACCCAGGAAAATCTTCCAATGGCAAGGGGACCATCTCTTGTGTCCTCAGATGATTCTTTAATGTTTTCGACTTTCTTTATTGCACTCTGTTCTCTTATGTGCCGTTTAGGACATTGGCGATTATTAGCAAATATGCATTTTCTCTTACAATTGATGTTTAGTCCATTCTTCTCAAATTCCTTGACTACCTTCTGTCAGAGTTCTTGTAGTTTCTTTTCTGTGTCTCCTATCAACACTGTATCATCTGCATATCTTATATTCTTAAGATTATGGCCGCCAATAATGAATCCCTGCAGGATTTTAATTCTCTCATAATCGCCTCGTTCTATAGGTTGAATAAATCCAATGAGAGGACACATCATTGTCTTACACCACTTTTTATATTTTTGTATATTTACTGAACTCATTTTCTATCCGTATACAGGTAGTTTGATGCCAGTGTAGGTTCTGGATTATTCTAATATTATTCCCGAATATGTCAAAGTTACCTAGCAGCTTCAACAGTTATTTCTAACGTACTTTATCAAACACTTTTTCATCTATAAAACGTAAGTACACACCCTTCTGTACCTGTGCTACTCTTTCTGGTATCATTCTGAGCATAAACACAACATTCTTTGTTTTAGTGTTTATAACGAACCCGCACTGTTCTTTTTCTATATTCCGTCTGATTCTGCTGCGTGCTTTATTCATCAGAATTCAGATGATAGATTTTGTTATATGGCACATTGGGTTGATTGCTCGATAGAGTTCACATTCGTTTGTACCTGGCTTCTTAAGCTATGTAAATCTGATCTACTTAGGTCTTCCGGTATATCGCCATTTATATATATATTTTATTTATTGCATGTGTAATCGTGTCAATGCCGAAATCATCTAAGGCTGCCAGCATCTCTATTACAATTCTGTCTGGTTCTGCTCCTTTGTTTCTGTTCAATTTGGCCAGTTCTGATTCCAATTCAGATTTTAATGCTTCTGGTCATTCGATATTTTTCTGTATTGTCAGTTGTTCTCTTTCTCCAGTGTATTCGTTCTATTTCCGAAGTATGTTTTCTTTCTCTAAATATCAGTGTCCCGTCTTTGGATTTATGCTGATGGGCATGTCTTTTGTCCTGTTAGTTCTCTTGTTTTTATGCATATTTGCTTTATCTGAGATACTCATTCTGTCTATTTCTGCACATTTTAGTTGGGTCATTCCTCTTTGACCTACTTGCATCTGTCCCTAATTTCTTTGTGTAGTGTCCTATATTTTGTACCGTATCTTGGCATTGTTTTTGTCTCCTTTTCAACATGTCGAGAATTTCTTGTCATGAATTCTTATTTCTTTGTCTATTTTATTAGCTATCTCTTTTTCCTTTATCGTTCCCCTTCTTCTCGGGACTGTAAAGTATTAGACAAAATATCTGCCAGTATATAAATGTCTCTCTCTCTCTCTCTCTTTCTCTCTCTACATTTATTTGCGAAGATACTAATACTTTAGATAAGAAATGCGATAAGAAGTGCAATGTTCCTGCTGTTGCTTTGGATATCTTGATTGCAGTTGACTGGATTTGGCATGCTAATTTTCTTCACAAGTTGAAAGGCTATGGTATTTCTAGACGGATTTTGATCTGATTTAATCTTTCTTATCAAGTCGTAAAATAAAAGTTGTCATGAACGGTCCCACTTCTAGATCTTTTTGCATTAATGCAGGTGTCCCTCAGGAATCTATCTCTGAACCTACGTTGTTCTTAATTTTCAAAAAGATCATTCTGATATCAACAGTTCTCAACTTGGTATCTATGCTAATTACACAACTATTTACTTCTGTCTTGATAGTAAGTATCATAGGTGCAATAAGGTCAAATTGGCCGCTGATCTCAAAAATTAAGTAGAATCGAGGTAATAAGTGGGTTGCTAATTTTAACGCTTCCAAGATAAAACGGCTTTCTTTTAATCATCTTAGAGAACCTTTTTACCTTCCATTAGCAGGGCTCCAGAAGAGTGACTCTATGCGACTTCTCTTACACTCAGTAACTCCTTGTGTCTTAGTGGTTTGGGGGTGAAATGATTTTTTAAATGATTTCGTCATGTTGATCATATGTACGATCATGTGTACGAAGTAGAATATTTTCTTAAAAAGACAATGTTATAGATGTTAATAAATTTAAAATATTTCAAACTTTGCTCAACTATTAAAAAAAAAAGAAACAAGGTTTTAAATTAATCGAATATAATAATTCTTTTACTTATATTTTAACCAGCAGAATCATAGTCTTACCTGCAGAATGTTAGTCTTAAATGTAAAATCTTAGTCTTAATTGTAGAATCTTAGACTTACCTGTAGAATTTTAGTCTTACCTGCAATCGAACAGGCAGAGAAAGAATGTACAATATTTTTGGTCTACTCTAGTTTCTGTGTTGATGGGAAACAGAAAAATAAAACAAATTCGTTCAGGCCAAAAATACTTTTGTAGGAGTGTTTTTGTCGGCGTTATACACGCAGCGCGAAAAAGGCACTGATTTCTTGGCATACCACCTGACAGTGAAAAGAAAGAGAGAGAAACATTTCTGTTTCTTCTTTCTGCGAAGCATAATTTACTTTTAAATACTCTTGTGGAAGTTTGATTATTTTTTCCACCTTTGATATAACAATTGTGTTGAGTGAAAAAACCATACGTCTGCTGAAGCTAAACAAAGAAAAAAAACATAAATTATGTCCGTTTTATATCCATATTACGAATGTTATCTGTAGCATTTAGCAGTAAAAAGATATCAGAGGCTTTCATATATTTACTATTATTTGTCAACCCTTCGTTTGACATACACCTGAAGGATAGAAAGATTGTGCTACACTTCTTTTGCGAGCGATGAAGGCCTACCAGTCTAGAAGATCAACATCCAATTCATAGCTTTATTCCGGGCCAGAAACAGCGATTATTTGCACCAGTTGGAAATATGCATGCCTCTTAACTAACAAGCTCCACTTGCTAGCAAGGATATATATATATATATATATGTGTGTGTGTGTGTGTGCGTGCGTGTGTGTGCGCGCGTTGTATTAAAACAAAGTATTTTTAATTAATTTTTCTATCCTGAAAAGGCGTTTCATATCAGGGTGTTCAGATATTGTGAGAATTCTTAGCGCTTTCAGCTTTCATAAACCATTTTCAAAGAAGGATTATATTTGCTTTGCTAAAAATACGTTTCTAGTTTTAAATTTATTTATGCGTTATGCTACGCGTTAGTTTTGCTGTGAGATCGACATCTACAGTACTGACAAGTATAAAAGTGCCTTGTTCGAAAGTATTGCTTAGAGTACCATAACTTCGACGTGGTGTGATGTCTCACTAGCTTAATTACGACTGAGTAGTGAGTTCGAGCATCACAATGTTCCCCTTATTTTAGGCCTTGTGCCACATCCCGCTCTGTTGGGAGCTCGGGTAAATATCGAGTGCCATAACTCGCGCTAACAGTAAAGGAATGCAAGGTGACACCCGACATTAGAGATGAGGCGCTGTTAAAACGAAAAGAAGGATTTATTGACGCGTTTGCTTCTCGGGCGATATACAAAAATGATTAGAGCGCTCGTATCGAGATTCTACCGTATATGTAGGAACGGGTATTGCATCGTAGTTGTAGAAAAAGAATTTAAAAGGAAAATACATACTTGTATGAGCCTTATCGCATAGTAGAAGTGGTAGAGGTTTTCATTGCTGCTACTGTTTTCATGCCCCTAGTGCCTCCACCGTCTGTCTCCAATCGTTGCAATCGGACTTCAGTGGGTAGAATGTACAATATTCAGTTATTATTTTATTACATAACTAATATCATTTTATTTCTCATTTCAGAGCCCTCAAAATAACTGATAAAAATTGGTAATTCGTGCTTGTCTGTTGTATGAGTTTAAACTTGGTACACGTACATAATGTGTTTCTCGTAAGCTATGTACAACCTTTGGTGAAGGTGCAATAAGTGAACGAACTGCATGTAATTGGTTTCAGAAATTTCGTTGTGGCAATGACACCCTCGAAGATGAACCTCGAGCTGGACGACCAATATCACTAAACAATGATTTAAAAGCAGCCATAGAATCAGATTCAGGTTTAACATGCCATGAACTAGTTTCGAGGTTTAATGTAAGCGATGAAACTATAAGACTGCATTTGCAGCATCTGGGGAAGAAATGGAAATTAAGCAAATGCGGTCCCATATGACTTAACACCAGCAAAAAAAACTTCAGAAGCTTACCATATGCACTTCTAACAAAAGAACCCATTTTTGATTGAATTATGACATTTAATGAAATGTGGATCATCATTGGTTATCGCCGGGTGATCCTTTGCCACAGACTTCAAAGGCTCCACTATTCAAAAAAAAAAAAAAAAATTTCCTGTGTGTTTGGTGGACATACCAAGGAACAATTCACTATGAGTTTTTCAAAACGGGTGAAACCATTACTGCTAACAAATATTGCAAACAACTTGAACGAATTCAGGAAAATTTGTTGAAGAAACAGCCTGAATTAGTAAACAGAAAACAAGTTTTGTTTCTTCAGGACAATGCTCACGCACACGTTGCAAAAATGACCCTTGCCAAGATATCAGAGCTAAAGTGGGAGATTATGCTTCATCCACCGTATTCACCAGACCTCTCCCCAACAGATTTTCACTTGTATCCAAAGACTGTACATAGTTTACGAGAATACAAGTTGCTTCCTATATACTTATGCTTGTTAATAACTAAACAGCTGAGCCAAAAATAAGTTAACAAAAATTGGCAAAAACTTTTTGGGCACTTCATAAAATGCCTTGTCAAAATGCTTAAAAATATTTTTAAATGTCCGTTGTTTTTAATAAAACTTGACCATACACCTCTCCCTCCCTCCCTCTCTCTCTCTTTCGCTCTCTCTCTCTCTCTCTCTATATATATATATATATATATATATATATATATATATATATATATATTTCTGATAGAGGGTAACTATAAAATGAATGAATGAAAAGACCAGAGGAAAAACTGTTCTTAACCGACGCGTTTCGCCCTACGGGGGACTTTATCAAGGCAAATGTAAGGATTTATTTTGTTGCACGCATTTATACACTACAGCAAGGGCCTAATTGGTTTACCAAGACTTTTAAATTTGACAACGTTCATGAATATTGTTATAATAAGTGAAGATTTTTTGCGAAAGGAAAGGAATAACGAGGATTTGGTTTTTGAAGAATGTATATTTGTTTAATATTTAGGGTGTCTTACAGAGTTGTCGGAAAATCGGTGGAATATGAATTTTTCTTGCCGATCTTCAGGATGGCGATCAGGTACAAGGATAGCGCTGGGAGTTGACCTATTTCTTGTGTTGGTTTGACCGCCATCACAGGATATGACATGTGTTGGTCGATCGAGGCCACGGTGGTGGGTAGATTCGTTGGTTGTCAAGGTAACGAGAGACTGGGGTAGCTGGTAGACTTGTTCTATGAAACGGGGCAGCGGTGACGACTGCAAAGGGATGCCTGTAGCAAGTCAAGTATGTCGAAGTGACGGGGTTGGTATAGCTGGTTGGCCGGTGTTCTACGGAAAGATGGTAGCCCGAGTGGGTTGCATGCTTGCGGAGTCGAAGTCGCTTGGTTACTGAGACGGAATCGCTGCTTGCGGAGTTGTTTGTTTGCGGAGTTGTTTGTTTGCGGAGTCGTAATCGCTGTAGCGGGTCGGGTTTGTCATGTGACGGCGTTGGCAACGAGGAAGGCTTGTAACTGCGTGGTGTCGACGCTGAGATGTTATCAATCACGGCGGTTGGCGTTTTGGGCCTGGTGGTGTCGAGGTTTGATATTCGGCCTCTGTAGTTAGACGGGTTTGCCAAGGTGATAGCGTCGGCGACGAGGAAAGCTTGTAGCTGGGTGGTGACGAAGTTGAGCATTTCGTGTGTGAAGTGTCGGGTGGTTTCTCACGCCTGGGAGAGGTAACGGTATTTGAGAGGATCTGCGTGTCGGCAGGTGGCCTACCGGCTCGCAACTGCTTGTGGTAGTTATAAGCGTCCTGCTTTTATCAGAACTAGCAGTCTCCAGAGGAATCTCCTTTTGCGGCGGGAACGTTCACGATTGGCCACTGTTGCTTTCATTGCCAGAGGTGGCTTCGCGGATTGGATGTGATACTCAGGGCCTATGCACAGAAAACGACTTTTTAATTTTGCTTTCATGACGTTTACATCCAGCCTGCATACAGAATGAATCAGAAAGAGATCTAATTGCAATGGAGTATAATAATATTCATCAGGCGATTGAATGGTTACTCAAAATATGCAGAAGACTCAAAGTGCCATAATTCAAAGTCTGGAAACATAAAAATAAGCGAATTATATTTAATATATATATATATATATATATATATATATATATATATATATATATATATATATATATATATATTGTTAAATACAACAGACAATGAATGTTTGATCATGACCCGTTCTAAACTTCGTATGATTGCTTTAATTTCGGGTGAAAATAAAGACAAAAATCGTTCAACATTTGGATATTTTTATTAACTTGTTCCTTGATCTAAACTTTCGGTTCACATGACTCATCCTCAAAGTGATTATATGGCCATTTGAACAAAGATATTCACCATCAAAGATGATATTCTGTTATGTTGATATAGAAGATTACTATGCGACGATAATATTCGCAGAATAGCAGACGCAGGTCGTAAATTCATGATGCGGTTCTATGACCGAAAATTAGCAACAGAACCCTATGTCTAGACGCATTCTGACTAGTTTGAAATGTAATTTTATGAAGTGTGAGTTGCTTTATTTTAATGTAGATGGCCTCCAATATCTGAAAGTTATTTTTCTTTTTTCTTTTTTTTTTGTATGATGTATGTGTGAGTATTGTTGTGTTATCAACTAATATCTATCTAATATTATGTACATGGCGATGTTTTTCTAAGAAATGTTGTTTAAAAAAACTAAGATCAGAAAGATGACAGGTAAGTCTATGGGAGAGCATGGTTGTAATAAAATGTAGTAATATGTAGTGGGTCGATAAAGAATTAATACTTTCCTTGGTCACATTTATCTCATAAGGCAATACAATCTCTGAACGGGCCTGTAAATTGATACACTAGATTGCTTTTTTTATGGAGGATTTAGTTGTGTACGGTTATGAGTGACTATGGGGTCAATTGTTTTAAATTTTTTATAATATATGATGGGCTTAACTTGTTTATTGGTTTTAACGTTTCTTGTTTTTGAGTGTTGTTTCATCATGTTTGTAATCATTATGCATTTGGTTACAACAGTATAAGATAATAGTGTTACGTTCATTTTGACATACGCTATTATTATTAATATTATCAATTTTGTTAGAGGTATTATTAATCTTATTGAGATACATTTTAATTTGTTGATCAATGACGAAATTAGGAAATCCATTATTAATAAGTGTTTGTTTAAATTTATGTAATTCTTTATAGAATATGGTTTTGGAAGAATATATTTGTGTGTGTTGGATTAAGTTTTTTATAACGGTTAATTTATCTCGTTTAAGGCATTCTCTATTATAATTAAAAAGACACGAATTAATGGTAGCGAGTTCTCATCGCAAAATTCGGGTGCATTGTCGGTGACTATTGTCTGGGGTGCTCCATTCGTTGAGAATTAGAGTTCTTAGTGTTGTAGAGTTATTTCGCAGTGGAGGCTTGTATTTGTACTAAATCGGTCCTAAATAAGTTTCGACGTACAAAACGTTAAGAACTTGATATAATAGTTATTACGCAGAGTAATCTTGTTGTGGTCGCTGACTACTTTCGTATTCGACTAATGTCGTCCGACATCGACTAGTATTTAGTCACCCCCCCCCCACGAGGGCATCATGTGGCACAAGGCCGGTTTAACGTGGGATCTCCGAGCCCGTGGGATCTCCGAGCCTGTGGGCTCGGCTAAAAATATACATTCTGAACCCGTATAAACGGGTTCAGGGTCGGTTTACCTCCCCGAACGAGACTACACCCTTCGGCGTAGCCTCGTTCGGGTTCCTCCCCGCCCGAAGGCAGAGAGTTCAACCGTTCAGCCGGTTGTCCAACATCGACTAGTATTTAGTCAGCCCCCACAAGGGTATCATGTGGCACAAGGCCTGTTTAACGTGGGATCTCCGAGCCCGTGGGATCGGCCAAAAATATACCCTTTGAACCCGTATGAACGGGTTCAGGGTCGGTTTACCTCCCCGAACGAGATTCCGCCCTTCGGCGTAGCCTCGTTCGGGTTCGTCCCCGCCCGAAGGCAGAGAGTTCAACCGTTCAGCCGGTCGTCCGACATCGACTGACCGTCTTTTCTCTTACTACTCCTACTTATATTAGGTGTGAGAGTCTATTAACTATAGAATAGTTGTGTTTCACCATAACACCCCTCATAAAACTTTACTCCGCAGAGCGCTTTGCAAAACATAACAATTATAATTAAAACTTGTATTTTTCTTTAAGTCTCATAAAAAGAAGAGAAGCAATTATCATTTAGTAAATTTATCTGGAGTCATCACAAAATAAATATGTAAACAAGTCGGTGCAGTTGTCAGAAACCATTGCCCGCCCGCCAAATGGTACGATGGAATATCCGTATAACGTACATAGAAAGGTCCATATGATTCTAGGTACCGCCATGGACGTCCTTAAAAACTCGAAAAACGCATTTTAAATAATTTAAATGTCTTCGTTGAAATTAAATTTTGGTTTTATTTTCATTTAAAATAGCCCTAAGCTAGTTCATATTAAAAGGAAAATTAATTTCTGTATGTAAATAATGTTTTAGGCATTTTTAAAGCATTGTTACGTTCACTCTTCAATCATGGAATAGCTAAAAAATAAAAATAAAAATCGACTCCTCAAACTGGCATTATAGATGAAAAAATGTAATCAAAAAAATTTAGAAATCTCTTACAAATCTCTCCTAGAAATGCATTTCAAAGTCACTTATTAAATTTTAAGGATTAATTAACTGGATGTTGTAAAAGTAGTGATTACTTTTTAGTTTTTACTTACAACGTAATGGAAATAACTTTATTTATGCGCAGTAGAAAAGATCAAAACAGAAACTGTATAATTTCATACCTGACTTAAAAAACGGATGACAAATAAAAAAAAAAATTAAGTTAAAGAAATACGGAACACCAACGGTGCAATAATCAAGAAATTGGTATTTATGTCTAAAAATAAATTTCAGTTATGGAATTATGTTATTCTTCCGACAAGGAAAGGTAGTCAAAAATGGTAATTCAGAATTATTCAGGAGATCTATAAAAAAGATAATTTAACAGTTGCTAAAACGAAAAAAACAAAAAATTTTAAGAAAAGGTTCATACTCGAAAATGGCTTTAAACTTTACATTTTTTGATTCTTCAAACGTCTCTTTAACAATCAACTTTTTTTACGGACAGCTACAGGGTGTATTTCAAAATCGCACTGAAAAATTACAAGTAATTTAAAAAAAATTAAGTGTAAATTTTTTTCTCTCCAGTCTGAAAGAAAATAACGTGTTTTATTAAATTATGCAAGTATCAACTCCACAAAAGATGTATTTTTTGAGTTTTATGGAATTCATTTTTTTGTAATGTTTGGAACGAATGTATAATTTTTTTACTAAAATAACATCCCCGGGAATTTTTCTTTATATAACTGTAAAAAAACAAAATTCTCGAACTCCCACCCCCAAATTAAAAAGTACACACGAATGAAACAGACCCTCAAAAATATTTCCATAAAGTTGTCTAATGAAATAACCATTCAATATACAATGAATAAGTACTGAAAATTTAATTTGAATCGAATAATTCTTTGACTTTTTGGCAATTTTTTTAAAAACGGGGGGTAGCGATTTTTTGTTTTCATTTCGGAAAAAGCATGCATTTTCGTGATACTTGAGTAATTCATTGTCTGCACGTCGCGTCGCCGGTTCATCTCAATCAGTTATGTGCCATGCGTGTATCACGCATAGTACATAACTTTCGATACATGACTGACGAAGCAGATTTTTTCCCGCAAAAGGTTGCCATTTCGTTCTGCGGTAGACCAGTTGCCATTCAACGCTATAGAACCCGGTCTGGGAGGCGAGGGAGAAGAAGAGGATTCATACCTTTCCCAAGCGTATTATCACGTAAGTGAAAGTAATGGATTCAACTGGAATTCGAACTCGGCTCTCCGATTCCTCAATCCTAGCCGCTATCCATTACTCGACCGCGCCTCCGGTTCATTTCGTGAAATTAAAAAAGGGACACTGTGTAACACTAACAGATTAAAAAAAACTAAAAAAAAAAAACTACAAATATCAAGAACTGAATGCTAAATAAACGATGTCTGGTTTGTTGAATGACGAGCAGGAAGTTTTCATCTTCATGGGATTCAAAGAAATTTAATTTCATCGCTTTTATCAGAAAGATTCTTGTGGAGGCAACAGTCTACATAACCTCATCACTCAAGAAAAAGGATTGATGACTCTTCTTGTGTATCTCGCTTAAAGTGAAAGAAAAATCATCTGATTCAAGTTCCAAACAATGGATCATTTATTTGTTTGAACAAGACAATTCAGTTAACTGTTAACAATATTCTTCGACTGGTAAGTAGGTCACAGGGACTAAATAGAGATGTAAATCGCTTGACATGTACATCCCATTACTCTTGTAGTAGCCGACCTGAAAATGACTGATGCAAGAAAAGAGATAAAATGACAAGAAATAAAGGTATGCTTCCTTCTACTACCGTAACAGGCGTGCGCCGAAATAGACAGCTTAAATATATGAAAAATGAGATGGATGCTTTTAGTTTTAGTCAACAACTTTTTATACAAAGTCTGCAACCGTTTTCCATGAGTGAATAATATTATGGGCATATAATACCATAAGTTCAGTTAATATAATTTTTGCGTGTGTGAGTAAATTGTTCATTCTTTCTGAAGAAAAATTTTTAGGTTTGTGTAAATGACTGTCTTTTCAGTTATAGACAGTCCTTCATTAATTGGTGTGAGTCAGCGAGAATGGACTTAGTTGAAATAGAGCGACTGAAAGCGAGGAATGTCCCTGTCTGTTTGGCCAATTAAAACTGTCGTCTTATAGATCGTGAGTAGATCAAGTCGTAATGGTATTCGAACGCGCAGAAACGGTTCTGATTGGTCCTAAAATTGCTTTTTCTTGCTTGAATTTTTTCTTATACGACCGGAAATAATGTGCGCAGGAGACATATTTAAAATATTTCTCTTGAAATGAAACATGGAATTGAAAAATTGCAGTTAGATTTCTTTGGTGAAGTCCAACAGCTTGTTTGTTACAAAATGAGACAAGAAAATCATATCAGAAGAGAAAAATATAAAAGACATTAATTGCTACATAAAATAATGATATCTGTGAAATAATGATACCTATATTTTGTATAAAAATATTTCAGTAGATATTTTAGATATAAATCACTTTCTTAAAACAAAATGATTAAATGGGTATCGTTTTTATGTAGCAGTTATTTATCCTTATATTTATTTATCATTTTTTTCTTTTCCATAAAGAATATTTTCACACTTTATTACAAAAAAGAAAGAGAAAAGAAAAGAAAAAAAGCAATTTTTAAAATTGTAACAATCTGATATTCAAAAACCATTTAACACTCGACTCCTGCTGACTAGGGATTAGTTAAATACAATTGAAGCTAAATTTAAATGTTGAGTTTGATTAATTACTGTGTCGTTCCACTTATTTGTTTATTTATTTGCAAATAATTACATTATAAATAAAATACGATATGACTTGACACCGAACGAGTTTTATCTTTATTTTATTTTAAAGGATACTTTATTGCAAGTTATAAGTACTTATACAAAAGAAAAATGAAAATGAAGTTATTATAAATGAGTTAAGTGAACTTTTTTTTCCGTAGGAGTAAAGTTTTAGGAGGGGGTGTTATGGTGAAACA
Source organism: Acanthosepion lycidas (assembly GCA_963932145.1). Taxonomy (NCBI): domain Eukaryota; kingdom Metazoa; phylum Mollusca; class Cephalopoda; order Sepiida; family Sepiidae; genus Acanthosepion; species Acanthosepion lycidas. The sequence goes on from OZ010602.1 coordinate 69,089,212, forward strand.
CACCTATTCTATAGTTATGTGAAACACACTTATTTTATAGTTATTCTAAAACTTTACTCCGTTTTTTATTTATTTTTTTAAAGGAAATATGAAGAAAAAACAAAAAAAAAAACTTCATTCTTTTAGCAACATCGTAGCGTATCTCCTACGTTTTGGATCCACTTTTAAATGATCAGTTGCCTTTCTTTTTATCCTGGATCGGCGTACCTCAGGTAAAATTGTTGCAGGCGTTGTTAGATCACACGTATCGAAAATCACCTCCATCGGCGTTTCTTCCGCGGGACCGATGTCAACCGCGTTTGAAGAGCGTCGTCTGATCTGGTTAATGTGCCGTCTGCACGTGAATTTTTCGCCTTTCACCAAGTACATCATATTGCCAATCCGCTTTTCTATTTTTTGGTACCGCCATAGTGTTACCAGAAACAACCTTCCGCTTTGAGCTTCTTAAGGATGGGGTCACAGTTTCTGTAGGTTCTTCTTGTGGTTCTATTTGTTCAGCCTCTAGCTTTCCTTTTGTTGATCTTGTGCTTCTTAACGTTTTCTGTGGTGAGTTCAGTTGACTTAAATCATTTAATAATACTGCATGTCCTTGGCTGCGGGTAACTCGCTCCCCAGTTTTTCTCAGTGTCGGCTTCATCTTTACTTTCTGTGGCTTTTTTTTTTCACGTATACCGTCGGTGTTGCCCATTCACTATACTCAACTTTTTTAAGTACACCGGTTTTCTCTAATCTGTCCAATTCTTTATCTATCTGTTCAACTGAGGCAAACGGCACATTCCTTTTCTTTTTGAATACCGTCTGAGCGTTTTCTTTAGCTGGAATTTTGCCTCCATCTTGGTACACGTTCCCAACCCTGGAGAAAAAACAGTAGGAAATGTTTCCTTAAGTTTGTTTATTAATTTTTGGGCTTCGGTCTTTAAACTTTCTACCTTGTAACAGAAGGAATTTATCGGTAGATCCCATAATTGGAATTCTGTTATCCAATTCGTACCAAGAAAGTTCGTGGTATTTTCTATGACAAATAGTTTAGCTTTTCCCATTTTTTTTATTTAACGTGACGTTTGTAAAAAATTCCCCAATAAATTGTATTTTTTCTCCCGTCACTGACCTCGCGATTTTCTTTGTCTTCATTAAAGTTGGTTTCCCCAACTTCTTCCAGGTATGCGAATTTATGATAGATAGATCTGAGCCAGTGTCGAGTTGCATTTATATATTTTTATTACTTATTCCGACGGTAACAAATTTTCTGGTTATTCCATCTTTTACCTCGTTGGACTTTAATTTTCTTATTTTATTGTCTTTATTTTTTGACCTGCAGTGCGTGCTTTTATGACCCACTCTTTTACAGTTGAAACATTTTTATTCCTAAAATCGCAATATCTGTACCAGTGTAGTTCACTGCAAGCAAAACATGGCATCGGGAGTTTTTGTTTATTTTTCTCTGGTATTTCACTTTTTGCTTGATAATCCGCAATTTTAGAATTTTTTTTAGTAAACTGATTTTCTTCTTTGTAGCGTATTTTCCTTACATGCGAAACGCCAGACTGTTCTATCTTTTTTTAATCTTTCTTTACGCTAACATATCTTGTGCAGTCTTCTGCCAATTTCTGTACCGTAATATTTGGATCGCTTTCCAATTTTGCCAGTACTAATTTTCTCAACTCTTTGTCTCTTTCCGATACCAGCCCCTGAACAAACACCAAGCACTTAAAATTGTCTGCGCTTAACTCTGCCAGCTTGAATTCTTCACAATGTTTATTCACATTGGCTGCGCACGTTATATAGTTCGTCATCTTTCATCTGATTCAAACATTTCCACCTCTTGTGAAACAGAGATGTCTTTTTACTATATAATTCACTTAATATATGTACCGCCTCAGTAAATGTCAACTCGCTAGTTTTTTTCGGTAAAATGTAGTTTACCAATTTGTTATGCTCAGCAGTTCCTAATTTGCTTAAAAGAAGCCTAACCTTCTTCCCTTCAGGCCACGAGTGGCAGTCCTCGTTATACATGTCCGTATATTTTTTATAATACTCCTCAAAAGTTATCTCTTCATATGTACGTGAATATTTCAATTGAATTCCATATTATATTCTCTGGGAAAGAATCATTTCATAGATTTTCCTCTTCTTAGTTATTTCCAGAATTTTATTTTGAAACTCCCTATGCATCTGTTCCATTTTTTGTTGGAATTGCATTTGTCCATTAAAGGTTTCCTCCTGTAGCTGCATCTGGAATGTTTTTTGCTGCTCTAATATTGTAATCTGTTGTTCCGACTGGAAGAATTCCCGGAACATACTTTTGTATTCCTCCATCTTCGCAAAAAGTTTACACAATGCCTAAATACTGTAGAAGTGGGGGGGGATTCGTGACCTAATTGAGCAAACTGTATTATCGGGGGAAAAATTATTTCTTTTCTCAGTTGAGAATACGACAGATTTTTTCGTCACTAAGTTGTCGTCTTGGCTTGCCAAGTTTTTTTTTTTTTTTTTTTTTTTTTTTTTTTTTTAAGTGTGAATCCGAGATTTTGTCGCCGAAGTTGTTGTGGCGAGCGAATTTTTTCTTCCTCCGAATGAGTGTGAATTTCGTCGCCAAAGTTATTGTGGCGAGCGGATTTTTTCTTCCTCCGTATGAGTGCGAATCCTCGTCGCCAAAGTTGTTGTGGAGTTATTTCGCAGTGGAGGCTTGTATTTGTACTAAATCGGTCCTAAATAAGGTTCGACGTACAAAACGTTAGGAACTTGATGTAATAGTTATTACGCAGAGTAATCTTGTGGTCGCTGACTACTTTCGTAATCGACTAACTGTCGACTACTGTCGTCCGACATCGGCTGACCGTCGTTTCTCTTACTACTTCTACTTATATTAGGTGGGAGAGTCTATTAACTATAGAATAGGTGTGTTTCACCATAACACTTAGTACTTGCTTTATTGTGGTGGCTTTTCTGTCAACCTCTGACCATCCTGAATATGATTCCACTAATACTAAGAACAATCCCCTATCTTTGATATGTGCGTGATCTATGTGGACACTAACCCATGGATCTGCTTCCTTGGATCATGAGTGAATTTTGCTTGTTTTAATTTTTTAAAATTATTTCCGTACATTTTGAACATCTCTTATCGTATTCCTCTATATCTTTGAATATTCTGGCTACCAGGCTTGTAACTTTAGCCTTCCTTGTGTTGCTGTTATGCCACAATGCACGTCATCATGTACTCCTTTTAATATGTCCAGTATTTGTGGAGCTACTATTATATCCCCATTGAATATTATGTCATTTTCTATGGTTAGTTTGTGATTCGTTTCTTTAAAGGGTCGTTCTACCATTGAACAATCGCTCCATATTTTATTTCTTATTCTCTCTACTATTCTGGTTAGTCTTGTTTTGTTTTGTTTCTATTTTGAGTCTATTTAGAGGAAGAGCGTCCGTTTCTATCCAGTGTATTATTTTATCTTCAGCATTTTCCTGTTTTTCTTGTTTCATTCTTGAACTGTAATCTACGTGAGGAATAGTGTTATACTATGTCAAAATCGAATGCAATGATTTTTATTGCCCATCTTAAAATCCTTGACGATGTGACTTTTGGCAATTCCTTTCTCTGGTTAAATATAAATTCTAATGGTTTGTGGTCCGATTTTAATAAGAATTTCTTTCATATCAAAAACTTTCATGCCCTTTCCATGCTCCTTACAATCGCTAGTGTTTCTTTTTCAATATTCGAGTAGTTAATTAGTTAATCTTCTTGATATGTACATGATTGAGTGTTCTTCTTGTGATAGAATAGCAGCAATCGCGTTTTCACTCGTATCTGTGGTTAATGTCATTTCTTTTTATGGATCAAAACTTATCGGTTTGTTTCTCAGTATTTTTCTTTAATGTTTCAAAAGCGATAATTTGCTTCTGTGTCCAGTTAAATTCATTGTTTTTTGGGGGATTTTTTTTTTTTTTTTGCATTTTGCAAATGGCTCTATTTTGTCGCTGTATTTTTGTATGTATTTACTATAAAAATTTATTAGCCCCCAAAAGGATTCTAATTCTTTTTTTATTTGTTGGAGCAGCTATTTCAGTTATTTTCTTTGTTAGTCTATCTATCGTCGGGTGATATGCTTTCTTTTGATAATTGATAATATCTTACAGTCAAAATTACATTTGTTTTTGCTTACAGTCATGCCTGCCTTTTTTAATCTCACTAAAATTTGCTCTGTTTTATATTTTAATTCTTTTTTAGTTTTTGCCCCTACACATATATCGTCCTAGTATATTATATTTTTTAATTTTCCTAATAAGACTCTCAATTTTTTATCAATTTTTGCAAAGTGTTCCATTTTTGCTAACTCGTGCCTCGCAGTTTTGACATTTGGCAAAAGAAAAGAGTCTGAATATATCTGGTGATTTACCCCCCCCCCCAACACACACACCATCTTATAATATCCTTAAATCTCCGTCAGGTTTCTTTATTGCTAATATCGGTGACGCCCAATTGCTACCACCTTGAGTCACTCTTTTCTAGTATGCATTGTTGTATCATTTTGTTTAATTTGGCTACTACCTAAGGTAGGATATAAATTGGAACTTTTGACTTGATATATTTTGGATGATAATATTCTTTTAGTCGAATGCTTGCCTTATAGCCTTTGAATAATCCTATTTCACTTTCTTCTGTTTCCATGGAATTGATTAGTCTCGCTGTATCTACAATACATCAATTCCAAGTAATCCGTGATCTTTTTCGCATTCTACAACTGTATTGGGAATTATTTCAAAACGCTTGTCAGTTTCAAAATTTCCTTGAAATGTACCCATTATTTTTATAGTCGTTCAATCAAATTGCTTTAATTGGGTGCTGCTTTTAGAAACTTAGATCGTCCTAATTTTATCCAGAAATTTTTAGGTATCAACGTGACTTCACTGCCCGCATCAACTTTGCATGTAAAATATCTGGCTATTTATCCTTATTTTTTCTCTACTTCTTTTTGTGTATTCATTGTAAATATTTCAGCTTCTTGGGGAGCGGTTTTGTACTCTTTCTATTTTCTTTTCGTATTTGCATACGTTCTGAAAATGATATCTTTTTTGCAATATGAGAATATTTTTCCTAGAGCTGGACATTTTGTACTTGTCGCTCGTCATTTTTTCCACAATTTCTACATTTAATTATGGATTTGGTCGTGCTCGTCCTGTACGTCTCGAATTCTTCTTTTGGTTGATTAAATTCACTAATTGTTGTAAAAACTCGACGCTAGCTTCCAAACTCATGCTACTACTCATTCTAGTAGACATTCTAGTATTTTTCGATTGTGGTTTTGGTCTTGCAAGCCTTCAATTATTCTGAGAAGGATTAATTCATCTTCTATAGTCATTTCCCGTGCTCCCAATTTTTCAAATTCACAATATTTGACTCATTCTTTCAGTCTATGTAAGTATTGTATAATGGACTCATTGGGTGCTTGTTTGTCTCTAAACAGTTGGTTCTTTCAGTGATGGCCAATCTTTTCTTTGGTCTTATGTTCTTTTTTATAATTTTAATAATTTCTTCAAATGTCATTTCTTCTAATTTGCTTGAATTTTCTTCACAACTTTACACCCAGAAGTAGCAAGAAATAATTCTGTTATTTCGTTCTCTCCTCCGTCGGTCTTTGTGTCTCTTAATTTTTTAATTCTTTCAAATGCAGCAAAAGTTCTTATCTGTGTTTCTATGTGTTCTTGGTCGTCCAGCGAATTTAACCATTCTATCGGCGACGCCATTTTTATGTTTCGCATAGTAGTAGTCGTAGTACAGTTCTCCGTGTCTGAATAGCAACCGGCTTTGCTTGGCATAGCTCTCCAATGTTCGCCAGTTGTTCTCTATTTATACTTGTCAATTTAATTTGCATATGATATAACAAAAATATTAACGAATGAATAACGTGCATTAACGTTTAGATCGATTAAAAAAAACTAATTAACTTTTCACGTTTTTTGAATGATGAGGAAAATGCTCTTTGAAAAGTTTTGATATACATTAAAAATATTTAACTTACGATGACATTTTATGTTCATTGTCATTTCACAGAGCTGTTTATTAGTTTATTTTTATCAGTTTTTGTTATTCTATTTTGTCTAGCTAGTCAATAGAAATTTGAATTTAAAATTTTCGCAGATTCTGATGCAAATCTACATATATTTGATTAAGATCTCAATTTCTTACAGTTACTCGATTTATTCGTGTTAAAAGAAGTATATTTCTTTTGGCGCTGATTAAATTTTCAATCAAACTGGGTACTTAATTGATTATAATGATTTTTATTTGCTTATAATGACTTTGTTGAATCAAATGTTATTACAAATTTTGTCGGTGATTCATTTTAATCAATTAAATCGCTATTCACAATGAAGTTGTTTCTCGTTTATTTTTTAAATGTTTCCCGTTGCATCCTTTCACAAATTATGGGAATGAAATATTACCTTACTTTCATAATAAATTCTGACTGATTTACGTTGAATCAACTTTTTCTTTTAATAAGTGATATTCAAATAACTTGAAATTTGGAGCTGTATGCTGATTTTCTAAGCGTAGATTAAATTATGAGGCACCCAGTGTGTATCTTTTAGCTAATGTGATCAAAATGAATATTTCAAAAACTAACAACAGGATAAAATGCGTAGTTGTAAAAAAGATAAAACTGAATGTGTCAATCTCGATATTTAACTGAAGAAGCGGATGGATACAGTTTTATCAACAGTTTAATGCGAGCTGGCTCAACGGAAATAAAAGATTATCGTCTAGGTTTAGGGTTAGAAAATAGCAATGGAATCATTTTTTTTTTTCTAGTGCTTGAGTTGATTATTATATAACAAACACATGACCTTTTGAGATCCATTAACCCGAGGAAATTGACTCTTGCCTGAGAATGTCTCATCGCGGTGTTTGAAAGTGAATTCGGATATAGAAAATAATTAGATGATGACGTAGTTCAAGATCAAGTAAATTACCTTAAAAGAAGCCGCGAGCTGTCAAATACCAAGCGGTTACTGAATAATTTCATGAATTCAAAAATTTGACTTTTTAAAATTTTTTTAAACACATTATCAACAGTCTGCAGATTATCAATTTGAAATGAGATAATATTTCAAATAAGTAAGAAATATTCAATGTCAATAATGTCAAAGGATTCTTGTGGATTAAAGCATTGGTTAAACCATATCAGGTCACTTGGTAGTTGTAACTTCAATCCATTGGTTTGATAGTGCTTAAAAGTCACATATCTTGGTTCAGTGGAAAAATCGAACAAGCAATACTAAGGTGAATAAGGTGAATGGTATGTATTAACTTATATGAATTATCTCCCCTAAGAATGGATAATAGAATGAGATCAATCTATTCAAGTGAAATTGGTTTGACATTCCAAGAAGATAAACCAATACGAAGACAGGCACGCGAAGAAGGCCGGATAATTGTAAATATAATGACCAAAATTAACATGTTGGTTCGAACTTCAAAGCATACTAATAATTCCTCATCTAAAATTTTTTAAACTGGTTCCGTATATTACGGCATCATTTTCTAAACTCTATTATTCTTTTTGTTTATGCTATATTTGATAGTGTTGTACCCTATTAAACTAGGCAATCGATAGAGTTTAAAAGGTTATCATGCATAAATTAATTTGCATTGCTATTGGAAACAATGACGTCACAGTTAGCCAGTATTTAAACCCTGGCACTCGACGATTTGTCCATTCTCCTTTAATCTTCAGACGGAGTATGAAGACTAAAGAAGAATGAAAAATGAAAATGTTCATGGCTATCCCGTGCGCACTTTGCCGGTTTGCAGAATCATTACCGGGAATTTATTTCTGACAGTACATTCGGCGCTCCCTCCTAATCACTGACATCAAAACTAAAAAGTTGATCGGAATTAGCAGGAGGCAAATCTTCGTTATTGTGAAAGTAAGAAGATTCCATTGCTGGAGTTGTGGCGCGACTGGACATTTGATCAAGGTATGTCTCGTAAGTATTCCAGTGCCACAGCCCAGACAGACAACATCGGAATCAGTGTGATTCAGAGAAGACCGATAAAGCTCCGATGGTCATGAATGGAGAAAGGTTGTGAGGAATGGGGACAAAAGCTGCGTCCCCTCCTTCCTCTTTCCAGTTGGATGTCCTGGACAAGGAAAAGCCGCAGTAACCACAGAAGCAGTAGTAGAAGCACCTCCACCAGCAACAAAAGCAGCAGCACAAGCAACAACAGACGCAATGCAACCAGCAGAAGCAGCAGCCTCAACAGTAGCAGCCGTCGCAAAAGTAGAGTTTGCCACAACAGCAGTAACAACAACAGCAACTACCACAAGAACAGTAACACCAACAAATGGAGGCTGAGGACATGCTGCCACCTATGACTTTGTCCCTGAAGTGGAAGAATATAGCCAACAACTTGCCTCAGATAAGGCTAAGAAGGTGAAGACATTTAAGGATAGTCTCGCCCTTGGATCCCCTAGCGATAAGGTTAGCTATGCAGGCTGTGGAGCATCCACCAAGCAAGCACTGTCAAAGCCAAGTAGTTAGGGCTAGGTTAGCGAAAATATATGACGAAACACGGTGGAGTAATGGATAGCGGCTCGGATTGATGAATCGAAAAGTTCGAATTCCAGTCGAATCCATTACATTCATTTACGTGCCAATACTCTTGGGAAAGGTATGAATCCTCTTCATACCACATACCATTCGGAATCAACGTAACCACAAAAGGTGTTTGTTTGCTAGAGCTTCCTGTTTCGCTTTGTTTTTATTATTTATTTTTCTTTTCAGCTTTGAACTATTGTCATATTCATCAGTGGTAAAACTGATAAAAATTGCTGCATTCACTCTTATCATCCACAGCAACAATTAAGAATAATAATTGCCAAAAAAATAAGTAAGTGTCAAGCACAGGTGAAACAGAATATAAACTGAACTTCACCAATGAATACAGTATGAACGACCAATACAAAGCACGAAGAATTAATTAATATTTCTCTCTTCTTTCCATCTCACTCTCTCTCTCGCACGCTATCTCTCTCGCTCTCGCTCTCTCCCGCTCTCTCTCTGTATTGGGTGTGTTTGAAGAGCAATTTTTCGTTTATACGAGAAAGTCATTTAAGGTCTCTTGTTTATTTTTTGTATATTTTTGTACTTTCGGTTTTCATAAGCCATTATCAAAGATTGTGTGTGTGTGCGCGCGCGCGCGGACGCGCGTTCACGCGTGTGTGTGTTATGTCGGCAACTGAATGATAAAATGTAAAGATTCTGTGTAACATGATTCCTCCTAAAGAAGGACTTCATGGAACTAACGGAATTGATGATATATATATATATATATATATATATATATATATATATATATATATAAATACTATTTGCTGATATATAAAATTATACAAAATTATATATCGTTATATATATATATATATATATATATATGTGTGTGTGTGTGTGTGTGTGTGTGTGTAGACATAAATAAAAAGAAAGAACAGTAAGATATATAATCCGGTGTTCTTAGAGATATTTTTATTTTTACAAAATAGAGCTCAATGTAAATTTACGGAGCATTAATATTATAAATTAAATTGATTTAAAATATGTTTTTTCGTTACACAGTTCTAACCATGTTTCAAAAATGGAAGCTGAAAGCTCCGAATTTAATTTTGTAATTAAATTAAAGACACTAGTTCCATTTCATCCTCAAGCGAATTTTGGAGTAACTTTTAAAATTACTGGGTTTTAAAGACAGCAAAAATCATAATTCACGTTTCCAAGGATACAGAGAAATCCAATTCAACCAGACAAAGGGTGTTTGCGTGTTCATTATGTCTGTATCAGTTATTAGTTACGTTTTGGTAGGGGTAGGGATGTATTTTTCAATGAAATCTGACATACGTTAAATGCATTTCGTCTGGATTTTTTAAAAATTTTATTGTTAACAACAAAAATTCTTACGGCATTTTTTCTATTTGTATATTTAAAGATTTTTGGAGGGGTGCTTAGGTTAGAATACGTTTTATTTAACTACGATTTGAAAAATATTTTCACTTTTAATTTTTAAATACTTTTTCTTTTAAGAACAAGTAAATGTATTAGAATCCCTTACAGTATGTAGAATTATTTTCACATCAAGTATAAGTATGTATATTATTAGGTAACAATTATTATTATTATTATTATTATTATTATTGTTATTATTATTATTATTATTATTATTATTATTATTATTATTATCTTTTAATTATATTTAAATATTATTTAAGTAAAATTTATGACAATGACGGCAAAAATAGCTAATTAATTTCACTGATTTAGTAAACTTTTATTTTTTATATAAACCTAGTAATATATTGTTTCTCATGTAAGTACAAAAGACATTTTTTTTTTGTAAATGTAATAGAATTACTTACAGTATATAAAATTATTTTTCCCGTTAAGCTACTTCCAGAAACGCCTAGATAAGATAGTAAAGGACATTAACGCTACAGATAAAATTTTAGTAAAATCCGACAAAACTGGAAACTTTTATAAAACAACCACAAAGGAATACAACGACCTAATAAATAAGGACTTACATAAGAACTACAAGAAAGCGAATAATAATGACCTCAACATAGTTCGGAATATCAATATTAGCAGTAAGGAAATCACTGATAAACTAAAGATCAGTGATAGAGTAGGTCAACTATATCAAAAGGAATGTTACATAACCTTAAATGACTACAAATCAGATTTTGAGGCTAATCCCACTACAAGGATAATAAATCCAACAAGACCGGATATCGGAAAAATTAGTAAAATGATCCTTGAAAGGGTAAATAAACAAATTAAAGAAAAAATAAGCCTGAAAGTTTGGATTAATTAATACCAAGGAATTGATAAACTGGTTTACTTACATAAAAGAAAAAAAACAATTGTACACTAATGCAGTTTGATATTGATAATTATTACCAATCAATATCTAAAGAACTATTTATGAATGCGTTGGACTTTGCCACCCATTATTCGGATATTACAGATGAAGAAATGAACATTATTCTATATGCGAAAAAATCAGTACTTATACATAAAGGTGGGCAATGGATTAAGAATTCTTATGACCACTTTGACATCACAATGGGATCACTAGACTCAGTTGAGTCTTCTGATCTCATTGGTCTTTTTATTTTATACAACCTTACAGCGCACCCTGATATTAATATAACTGACATTGGTTTGTACAGAGACGGTGGACTTATGGTTATTAGAAACTCAATTAACTTCAAAATAGATAGAATTAGAGAGGTATTATATAAAGAATTTAAAAGCATGGGCTTAAAAATTACGGTTAGCACTAAATTTTAAAAAAGTGAACTTCCTGTATATAACATTAGATTTAAATAAAAATACATACACACCTTATAAAAAACCCAACACCAACCCTTTATATATACAGCCTAACTCAAATCACCCCCCATCTATAATTAAACATATACCGTTATCTATCAGCAAAAGAATTAGTACAAATTCAGCAAATGACAAGATTTTCGATGAGCATATCAATTCCTATAATAAAGCTCTAAAAGAGAGTGGCTATAAAAACCCAAAACTAACTTATATAAAAATTAAATGGAAACCATAGAAAAAATAGATGTAGAAAAATAATTTGGTATACGCCCCCATACAACCAAATGGTAAAGAACAAATTAGGCCCAAAATTCCTCGCATTAATAGTCAAGCATTTTCCTAGTGGAAGTAAACTAAGTACTATTTTCAATAAAAACACACTAAAATTGAGTTACAGCTGTTCGGAAAACTTAGAAAAAATTATTAAGAAACATAATGCTAATATCTTAAATAAACACTTATACCAAAACTAAAAAAATTTAGACAATGGAAAAATAAAAATGAAAACTGATGAAAATAAACAAAAATTATGTAACTGTAGAAACCCTCATAATTGCCCTCTACAAAATAAATGCCGTACTGAATCATTCGTATACCAATGCAATATCTCTTCAATTGAAAATCCTGAAAACATAAAAATATATATAGGTTGCACTAGCCATGAGTTCAAAAAAAGATTCAACCAACATCAAAGTTCATTTAGGATAAATAAATATAAAAATCAAACATCTCTCTCGAAGTACTTCTGGCACCTAAAAGAATCAAATAAAACACCTAATGTCTTTAATTTAATTACAAAATTAAATTCGGAGCTTTCAGCTTCCATTTTTGAAACATGGTTAGAACTGTGTAGCGAAAAAAACATATTTTAAATCAATTAATATATATATATATATATATATATATATATATATATATATATATATATATATATACGTAAGGTATATGTAAGGTTTAAAATGAATTTTTAAAAATGCTAAAGCTTACTTGAAGTTTTCAGTTTAGCTTTAAATTAAAGATAAGGGATTAAATTTACTATACCCGGTAAGTAAAATACAATATGGTGTATTTCGGACAGAAATTATATTGAATGGAATAGACTTTTCAGTAAAAATGATAATGTCGGCTATTTTTTTAAATTTGTAAACAAAACTTAATTTTCCGTTTTAAATATCTTGCAAAAATAAAATATATATTTCTGAAACGTCATTTGAGGAAAATTAGCAAACTTAAAGTTAAATTAATCTGATTTGAAACAAATATTTACTTACAGCATAAAAAACATTGTAAACAAGCATGTTGCTTATACCATAAAATGTTGTATGCAAGCATTTCCTAACAACGTGTTAATCGATTTATTGACGGTGGATTGACCGCCAAACGTGATTATAGTTAAGTATGTTGCAGCTGACGATAATATTCATTAGGGTTTTGTTTTTTTGTTTTTTGTAAGGGGTGGGAGACAACCTTTAAAACACGTGACCTTTTAAGAATAGGTTTATCGTTTTGTACATCGATACTTCAGAAATTCTGCATCTATATACATATATAAAAACAAATGGAAATTCTTTAAAAAATAGTCGGCGTCTTCAGATTGTAATAAGCTTTAAAATATATGATTAATAAATATAGTATACTTAACAATATTCCCTAAGAATTATCTCATCGAAATTGAACTTTAAAAGATTCAAAACTTTATAAATTATTCAATTTTAAATTGTAAAACATTGTAAAAAATGAAAACAAATCTTGTGAAAATTTTCAATTTTTTTCTTCAGACAATATTGTCTTTAATATACATTATTCATAAAAGGAATTAAAAACTTCTCTAATTAAATAATGTCTTAGTTTTATTGCGTTTTTTATTTTTTGATTCAGAACAGATTTTTTGGTAAAACTGGGTCCGATTTTGCAAAAAAACTCTGATTCAAAAAATTCTAATTTAAATAATAGATTTACTAAAAATGACCTCGTTGAATTTCTCAAGCTTTCGTAAAATTATGTAAGAGGGAGAAACATATCTAAAATAAAAATATTTTTACCAACATTTTCTAATAAGAATTTCAAAAACAATTTCATTCGTTTGTGAATAATTCCTAAAAATTTCATTAAAATCTGACAATTATTTGATTTTTGCAAGAATTTCCAAATTAATGTGTCTGTCACCACAAAAACGCCAAAATTTGCTATGCTAAAAGTTAGTACAATCACTCAAGCAAGAAAAACAAGTTTTTTAATAAAAATTTCGAATGTTCTAAAAATAAGTAAAAAATTTAATTAAATAATCAAAAAATACTTTGATCCTTCCAACGATTTTGACGATAAAACTATGTTTTCCTTACGTTTCGGGCATGTTTTCATTACAAGTATGCTGATTTTTTGCGATCTCGTGGAGGTACCTACGACAAAATTGAGAAAACTTCTCAGTAAAACCAAAAGAACAAAGCAGTCATTTGAACAGATTTCAAAATTTTGTGAAGTCATTCGGGATGAGAATTTTTTCCGCGTCACTAGGTATATAAATTTGCTTGGCACATTTGTTTTGCACGTACACACATACACACACACATACACACACACATACAGACACACATACACGCACACACATATATATGATGAAATGTAGTACAACTAAGACAATCATTATAATTATAAATCTAAATTTAACTGTGTATTAAAAAATGGGTTTATTTTATGCTTTTTTTATTGTTCACCCAGTACAAGAGTTAAGTGCCACCCAAGAGGCTTACTGAATGGGGATGTTGAAGGGAGTATAGTGAGGGTGAATGGTCTCATATTATGAGTCGGATATATAGGATAGATAATATTTGACCGCCGACTTGAAGAGTTTAAGATTGTAGAGATCCGGGAAACATCCTGTCGGGATTCTGTTCCACATCACAACATTTCTGGGAAAGAAGCTGTCTGAGTGGAACTTCTTCCTTACTAATGGAATATTAAGGGAGAGCCTAATCAATGTACGTAGTATGACCGATAATGGTTGTGAAAGTCTCAACTCGTGGAGCCAGAGAATGTAGCTCGCCATCGTTCATAGCGGTAGATCAGTGAGATGCTAGCAAAGTTTCGTCTCTGGGAAAGGTGTTAAATGGTGGAAAACAATGCATCACCCATAAGGCTGTACAAACATTTTTTTTAACTCGGTCGAAACTGGAAAGTGAAGACTGGGTAGCTCCGATCCAGATGTGGCAAAAATAATTAAGGATGCCTGAATTGATCTCACATCTCATGGGTGTCAGAGGACTGGTCATTAACAACGAGCTTCATGGACCTTCTCGAGAGGAAGAATATGACAGTAGAGAAGATTCTACCAGAAATACCTTAGCTAGGGAGTTTGTACAGCAACCCCCTATGCCACACCTTATCAAAAGCCTTCGAGATATCTAAGGCGATTATTCTCGTGATGAATTTATTATCAAGTGATTCACTAATTCTATGCGTAATGACAATTAAGACATCAACTGTGAAGGAGAGGAGCGAAATCCAAAGTTTGTCGTTCATAAAATTGTTACTGCTGAGATGATTGACAATCTTCTTGTTGATGATAGCCTCAAAATATTTCTTGATGACACGAGAACGCTGATGTTGTATCATGTCATCATCATCATCATCATATGAACGATAGGTAGTAAAAAAAAAAAAAATTTGAACGAGGGCAAATCAAAAGCTAATGGATATTTTTTAAAGTCTCTCCCACAGGGAAATCCATCATTGATATATACGCCCAGTCCATGGCCATGGAGATTCTGACGAGTAATTTTATAAGGACGAGTAATCCGAGATGTTAGTGTATGAGATGGAGAATCTGGGGTCTACTATTGGCATGAGTGATCTGAGTTTGATAATTTTGTGCGTGATAATTTTGGTATAGGAAGTGAGAGACCTACGTAGCGAAACATAGACACTCCTTGTGATACTACTTGGATTAATTGCAAGAAGCAAAGTCGTAACAATGCACTTCATCATGACATAATTGCACAGACCACGATATTATGCATTTGCTGATAGGATAGCCTTCTTAGGAGTTACTCTAAAGTTCGGATCCCTGATAACATCAGACCAGAGAAGCGTTTACATCCATCATCCTTGACGAAGAGACAAATAATCCAAGACTGGGAACAAATTACATGCACACCACCGAAGTGAAACCATGACACTTACCAAAGAATCAAAACAACAAACTTCTTGAATCAGAAACATCATGCCTGAGTGGGGAACCAAGATACCGTGACAAGCCTAGTCATTTGGGAATTCTTAAAGTAAGAATAAACAGAGCTTGGGACACCAGTAAAAGTGCTAAGCTTTATTCAACTAAACAAAACTCAGCTGCAAGAAGGAAAATAGGAGTTACAAGTTAAATAGTCAACTGGGGCGAGTCCATTGCTTGTACAGAGTGAACATGGGATACTACTACTACAAGGGTCTTCATTTATTTTTTAATCGAATTTACCCCAAACAAGGCAATAAAGCCATTGACACAAGGGGTTTGTGGGTATGAAAGAATTAGAAAATAGAAACATCACTAAGGAGTGAGAACATTAGAAGAAGAATCGGGAAGACAGTAGATAACGATTGATTTTTAAAGATCAAAGTTGGCTCGGAATCATGAAGCCAGAAGAGAAATCCACAAGCGAGAAGTGCAAGAAATTAACCGTTAGCATAGAATTTACCGTTGTATCTAGCCAATTCAACTGTAAAAGGATGAAACCTTGTTGCCAATCTAGTACTGGTAATTCATAAAGTTTAGGTACCGTAATGAAGAGCTCATCCGAACATTTACTATGAAAGTATTTATGGAAAAGGCATAAGGTGGTAAATTTACAGCGGTGGGAAAATTACAGAAGCTGAGATAATATTGTTGGATTTTATCAAGAATCTCTAAATATATAGCAAGAGCACCAGACTATATGTGACAGCAATTTTCTAAGCATGCATGAATGGTAGACTTATAGATATGTAAGATAGATTGTGGAGAGAAATAATGTCCATCACAATACAGTGAATGAAATTTCTTAGCAGATGAGCTAGCAATGAATTCAATATAGTCTAGCTGAGAATGTTAACCCGAGAAGGTGCATCTAGTCACTCTCCTGGGGATTAGCTCATGTGATTAATAGAGAGCAGTTTTGCTTTGGAGGCGTTAATATTTAGAAGCTAATTCTTTGCCCCAGTAGACAACAGATTATATGTCGTTTTTTAAATAAGCCGCCAATTTTACCTTATCGAACTGATCAGACTTACTATTAAGAGGGGAGTAAACAGTTATCAGCATAGATACCAAGTTGAGAGCTGATACTATCAGGAAGGTCGTTTATGAAAATTAAAAACCACGGATAGAGCCCTGGGAGACATCTACATTAGTACAAAAGGATCTAGATGAGTCGCCGCTCAGGATAACGTTCATTTCGTGATTTGATAAGAAAGACTGAATCAGTTTAAAAATTCGTCCCGAGAAAACATAACTTTTCAAATTGAAAAGAAAACCGGTATGCTACATCCTGTCAAACGCTTTCGAAATGTCCAAAGCAACAGACCTATCTTTACCATTCTTATCTTTAGCTTGATAGACTCTTTCAGCAATAATAGCTAATACATTGATCTAGACAATCGAAAGTCATGTTGTTTGTCTGAAAGAAGACGCTGCAATTGTCGTCTAAATTACAGAAACATGAAAATAACTCTGACATCTCATTTTAACAGATATATTTACCAAAGTTTCACTAAAATATCTTGAAATGCTAAATTTATTTAATCGCCTTTGGCTTCAACCACGGCCTTCAGACCACCGGAATCAAATGCTACTCTTCTGGGCAGTCTTCTTTTTTAAGTTTGTGAATGCTGCCATAATACTTGCCTTCAGTTTATCTTTGGTGTTACAAGGATTTTGTTGGTCTCTCGCTCAACTGCGTCCCACACATAATAATCAAGGAGGTTGCAGTCTTAGGTGGCCAGAAGTAAGAGGTGAGGTGGTCGTAGAAATTGTCTGTCTGACATGACTATGTTCTCCTGCTTGTGTGGCATGGTGCCAGACAAGTTCTTCCAGCAGCCACCCTCTTGACCCAGGGCAGCGCTACCTCTTCGAGGCACTTAATATATGCCTGCTTCATTTTCTCAAAGGGCTTTAGCCCTGTGAGAAAATGAATGGAGGCATAGCGTCGCCAACATTAGTAATCACTTCAAACACCTTCATAACCACCATTAGACTTAGCCAACTCTTTCCAAATCCTCTGCGATGTCCTCAAATTGACACTCTGAAATGTTCGTATTGAAGCTTCCGGCGCGAATGCCAAGCAATACTGCATGCCTTTTCCAAATTTCTGGCGGAGTGAATTCCCTCATGGTGTTCTTTTTCTCACAGACGGTGCTCAAGTGACCCTAGTATATTGTGCAGTCGACAAAATCAAAAACAGACAATACGCATACGCAAAATTAAAAATATAAAATGGCAATAGTTTACCCATCACAACCTTATTTATTGCATTCATGAATCTTAATAGAGAAAATGTACCCCCATCCATTTATTAAAACTCTCCAATGTACGACCGTAAGCGTAAATTCGCACTGGTTTAAAAACAGGGATGTCCACTCAAATACGTGTATCCACTAGATATAACGTTTAAAGTAATAAGAAATAGTGTCATATAAATATAACCCATCATCTATATATATATATCGTTGATCGACGCGGGCTGTTGACCAGCGCCTACCAGGGTCCTTTTTACGATGTATGAGGTTTCTAGGAACTGAAAGCCAGACAACCTGCACATGTGATTTATTTGATTATAAACTTCTTCCAAAGCCTAGGCTTTGAAATAGAAGTCGAAATTAATAAAAATGTTGTCAACTATCTGGATGTAGAATTAAATCTACAAGCCGGCAGTGTCTCCTCATATATAAAACCCAACACAAAATTAAAATACGTTTATATTATATCTAACCATCCTGTGAACATAATAAAGCCCATCCCTAAAGGAATAGAGTCTAGGTTATCCAGAAACTATTCTAGTAAAATAATTTTGGGGGATAAAAAGAAAGAATATGAGAAGAACTTAACGGTAGAGGGTCACAAAACCAAAAATTCGAGGAAAAGAATAAAAGCATCATTTGGTTTAGCCGCCCCTTTAACTTAAAGGTAAAATCTAAAATAGTTACTTACTAAACACTTCCCAAAAAATTCAGAATTACATAAGATATTCAATAAAAACACAGTTAAATTAAGCTACAACTGCACTGATAATTTAGAAACAATAAATAGACCAAACGCCAGAAATTTCAAAACTAACGTGCAGCAAACTTTAGTTAACACTAGTAATTTATGCAACTTTAGAAATAAAAATAGATGTCCATTAGATGTAGCTTGTAAAACCGAAGCAATAGTCTATAAAGCAGAAGTAACAGATATCAATGGCCAGAATACTTATATTGTACAGAAGATCATAAGTCGTCATTCAACCTAGTAAATTCTAGGAGCTCTACCAAAATTTCTAACCATGTGTAGAATTAAAAAAAAAAAAAAAATAGCAGGAATCCGATTGTAAGCTAGAAAATCTTTTTAAGGCGAAACCTTATAAAAACCACAATAATATTTGCAACCTCTGCCAACAGGAAAAATGAGCAATTATGACATTTCCGGGTCCAAAGAACCTTTTGAACCAAAAAAACCGAAGTCATAAGTCCTTGCATACATACTAAAAAATCCTCTTAAGCTCATATGAGGATGGATAAAATAAAAGTAAGTACATTTCAATTAACCACCACCACCGATACATTTATAATACATTTGCTTTTATTCTTCTTCACCACATCCTCCTCCTTCCTTTTTATCACACCAAACGTCGTGCGTTTGTTTATTTATTTTTTTAAATAATATAGCCTTCATTAGATTTTTTTTTTTTAATAAAGCATTGAAAGGTCAACTGATAAAAATTGCCTGAGGTTACCGTAAGGTTGAAACCAAGGTAGCGAATTCAACTGATCTCCTAATTTTTAAAGTATATATATATATATATATATATATATATATATATATATATATATATATATTGTGTGTATTTAGGTAGCATCTTTTCATTCATACACGTTTCATTAAATAATATAGACACGACAGTGATGATAGTCTGTCAATGTTTACATAGAAGATTTCTAAGCAACAATAAACACGCGCATATAAGACGCTAGAAGCGAAAATCGCACCGCATCTCATGACGTCACACATGACCACACGAGAGTGAATTGTAGAAGTATGAATCGAAAGCCGTTGGTATAAACCAATGGCTTCTGTTATCAATTATAGACATTTAAGAATAATATTTATCTTGGTCACGATGCTTGACACTCCATTTAAATGAAAACTCTAACATTTTTAGGCATTTAAAACAACATGCCTGCCCGCATACACAATTCCGTAAAATACTTGTCGAAAACACAATTATACTTCGACATGAAAGCAATAGACAAAAACTAAAAATCCTTGAAGCATTATACATCAAACAGTTGAAACCCAAACTAAACAAAATCAATTATGGCATCTCTACAAATATTCTTATATATATATATATATATATATATATATATATATATATATATATATATATATAGATAGATAGAGAGAGAGAGAAAAAGTGTGTGAGAGAGAGAGAGATAAGCACTTTACCTATATGCGCAGTAAATTATTTCTACACCAAATGATAGCTAATATCTTCAAAGCTTTTAAAAATAAAATGACATTCTTAAATGCTCAGTTGAGAAATTCCTTCTCCCTCTTTGCAGCTGGTCTCCATGGCTCCAGGCAAATGACTTTTATGTAAATAACAGGAAGTCCCATGAAGACATTTTAAAAATAAATTTTTCACTGAACTCAAACTATACAACAAACTAGCTACAGTGACAGCTTTACTACAACAGAAATCTACAAAAACAAAAATAAAAACATCATCAGTGATCTCCAGTTGGCCGGATGTTTAGTATCTCCTAAGGGACCTACAGGTCATCTGCTAATCCTATCTATTTTCACATATGTTTTTCTCGTTAACTGACCACTTGTGCAGGTGTGTTCCTCTTTCTGATACATTTTATTACTGACTGACAAATCATTTACTATAACTTGTTTTTCTAAAAATCTCAATTCTGAGTAAATGTACAGATGTGTTACATAGGATGAGTTGAGTTGCTGCTGCTGCTTCTTCTTCTTCTCCTCCTCCTCTTCTTAAGGAACGACTCTTGGGAATGATATGAGACCAACTTGGATATAATATTGCAGATCACTCATGATGTTCAGTAATGTCCAGTAAATAATGTTTGTCTAGTAATTGTTTAATATGTCATGGATTTAAGTCCATCCGATCAGGTATGTAGACATCCAAAAGAATCAAGTTCGTACCAACAACGCTAGTAAACTTTTTTTCACGGACAAGGATGTCGCACAAAGTATTTTAAACAACTTCAAAATTTTGAGGCATTTTAGTGCAATGACATCAGCTAACAAAACAATATATGGTGTTTGGCCAATGAGTATATGATCATGTTGGTCCTCGCGTTCCAGTGTTTTAAATCTGTAACAGTTTTATTTATTTATCTATTTAATTAGTTTTTAAAAGATTTCACCAGAAAGATGACGATATTTCTAAATAATGGTAATTCATGAAAAATTTTGTCAATAAGTTAAGCATCTAAGCATCTATAATATGAACGAAAGAAGAAAGAATAGCACTGGAATATATATATATATATATATATATATATATATATATATATATATATATATATGTGTGTGTGTGTGTGTGTGTGTGTGTGTGTGTGTGTGTGTGTGTGTGTGTAGGTTGAAGGGTAAGGAATTGTGTTCTTCCATTTGGTATAAAAATTCTATTGTGTGTTCAACATTTTTAGTAGATCTACTAAGTCAGGTAAATCAGTATCACGATTACCCTTCCTATCATGCTACACCGCGTCAACAATAGTTTCAAACTCGGTGTCCACGACCTAATATATATATATATATATATATATATATATATATATATATATATACTTCTAATCAACCACAATTTAATTTGACGGTAATCAAATCAAAACATTACATCATAATAAACGTCAATCAAAGATAGCCAACATACTCAATATATCAAAATCAATTGTTGAAAATTTATTATTTTGGTATGTCATTTCCACACAAGTAAAAACAAAAAATTACTGAGTCATATGTATGTTCACTACTTGTGGCGAGCGATGAAAAGTTCATGCTTTACAATGTGAAAACTGTTCCCAGTAAATCTGAAAGCAGCACTCGACAAAAGTATTTAGAACTCGTTAAAAAGAATGGGTCCTGTATTTCATAAGTCAACTTCATTATTTATTTATTTATTTTTTGTAACCAGCCAAAAATGAATTACAACTTGACTAAGACGTTTTCATTCGCCGTATTCACCAGATTTGTATTTTCTCTAATGAATTAATAAATTCCCTAGAAAACAATAAGAAAAATAAAAACATTTTGGGCGAGTATGAAATTGGCTGAATGGTTCAAAAGATAGCGGAACAAAATGGTAAATATTTTTGTCAATAATTTTGAGAAGCGTCATGAACATTCAAAACTTTATTCGCGTGTGTTCTTCATATTAGTACCAAAACTTTTCTGTCAATTTTTGTATCAGTCTCTGTCAGGTAAATCGATAAATTGTTTTTTAAAAACGAAGAAAATTTTTATTGATAAAATAGCGACGTTAAAGTAGTTGTTAAGGTCATAATCAGATCAATCTAGTTCAGCAACACAAGGAAATCATTTTTGCCACATCGCTGTGCCAGGACGATTCCAAACTTTATACGCGGGAGTTCCCCACATACTTTCATTGTCACGTGGCACCGAAATCTATAATATGCCCGACTCAAGCATCTGGCTGACAAGCCTTTCGAATGGTGATCATTGTTATTTATCTGGGCCTCGTCTCACGCACTGTAATGTGTACTATTTATCTCCAGATATAATTTACCATATCAGATTTTCGTAACTCCTCTTTGTCTATGACTTTCTTTTACTTGACTTTAAGAGGACAGCTGTTTTTCTCGTGATGTACTTTTCGACATACGGGATGTAATAATAGAACATTTTTTTTTTCTGCAAGGGAAAAAGTCTAGCAATGAAGTTGGGAAGAGTAATTTTATAATTGTAAATCAATCTGATTTTGTAAAGTAGACAGACCACTTAGATCTATTCCACCGAACCTCCTTATATATGGAATGTATGCTGTAGTTCCATAGTTGGTGATAATGGGTGCCATTTACTTGTTTCCGGTCTTGGAAACAACCAAGGACAGTTATTTGTAACTTTGAAGAATGCTACTAATTTTTTTAATTATTTTTTTCAGCTTTGTCGGATCATTTCTGATGACTTGTGTTCGATGTTGAAGGCAACGGATTAATCATTTCTTAACAGAAGAATTGATTAGAATAAAAATTCAGATATAATAGTGAATGTATCAATTTCTGATCATATCAGTGCTATGCTCTCCTTTCTTACATCCCCAAAAGGCTTTTGTCTTTCTTCATTCAAGAGTCCCCTGTACGTCCCTCCGGTAGGAGCAGAGGATAAATGCATTATCTATGCATCTAAAGGCTTCACCAAAGCATAAAACCCGCATACAGATGTTGATAATCACAACGATCACATTGTTAGGATTTCTTTTGGACGATAATGGATCAAGACTGAAACTGTCATTTTTACACAAAATGTTAGTATTATTATATCATTAATGGGGATAAGACTAAAGTCATTATCCAGTGTGTTACAGAGGATAAGCAAAGCTTCCTCTGTAGAAAGCTTATTTCTGTTGGCATTTTCGAAAGAAATCTATCAATTTTTTGTTACAGGTTATATATCTGACAAAGGTTGAAAATAGATCGGTCGAAAGTAATCACATGAAAAATACTAACGAGTTCAACTGTCCGATTAAGGTTTGGAAGTTAATGTTGAATTTTTTTTTACGTTCTTACATAATAAATCGAACAAAATGTGTGTGTGTGTGTGTGTGTGTGTGTGTATATATATATATATATATATATATATATATATATATATATATATATATATATATATATATATATTATTCTTTTTTTGTTACTTCCTGTTTCTCTTTTTTTACTCCTATATTCCCATTTCAATAAGGTATAGGGAGTTGTTACAACAATATCTACTAAAAATGAGACGACAGATATTTTTCTTAAAACATCTTGTTTGAGTCACCATAAATTCATTCGCCTTTATAAAATAAACGCGCGTGCACACCCACACACAAATGTAAAATTATTTAAATTATTTGTTATATAAGGTTAAAGAAAATTTATTTTTTTTAACATAAACAACATTCTTGATTATTGCACTCTTGGTCTTCCTTATTTCTTGAGATTTTATTTTACTTTTTCGTACATGGTGCGATTACAGTTTTTATGTTGTCCTTTGATCTCACAGGCTAGAGCCCGTAAATAAAACGTTATTTTCATTCTGTTTTAAGTAGAAGATAAGCATTTTTAGAAAATCCAATTAATTAATCCTTAAATTTATTCACAGACTTTAAAACAATTAAGATTTTAAAATTTATTGTCTACATTTTTCGTATATAATGGCGGTTCAACGAGTCGATGAAAAAACGTACCAATGTTTTAAAATGGCCTGACATGTTTATTTATAAACAGAAATTAATTTAATTTTTCTTTTAATTCATCTTTATTTTCTGCTGAACGTAATTTTCTATCTAGTTGGTTTATTTAACACTTTATTTGTTTGAAAATGAATTGCAGCGACGATCTTAGGATTTCATGAAAATTACAGTGTAATTTTAAAAACATTATTTGGAATTGAGTTTGAATCTTTTCTCTCATCAAGCTTAGGAAAATATGATTTATTAATTATTGCATAAGAATGAATGAAAAATAAACCGATAGATTTTTAAAATAGAGAAACGACAATAAAATACATCCGAGTAGAGCATAGAAAGAGAAAAACAAGTGATTGCTTGTCTCTTGGATGACTGCCTTGGGCTCTGAGACTATAAGCTTAGCAATGATCAAAAGGGAAAGAATTTGAAAAGTAACAGTAACAATTAGCAAGCTGCAGCTGGTGTGGTATACAAAAAAATATAATTAACTAGTGAGTAACAGAACAATGTTTTGTGCATTTTGTATAGTATACGCCATGAATTGAATACATAAATTAGAAAGGGAAAAATGTAATAAGTCCTCAAGGACACATGGCACAGTGGATAAAGGCGTTGGTTAGATCCAGTGA
This sequence comes from Acanthosepion lycidas, assembly GCA_963932145.1. Lineage (NCBI taxonomy): Eukaryota > Metazoa > Mollusca > Cephalopoda > Sepiida > Sepiidae > Acanthosepion > Acanthosepion lycidas. The sequence continues at coordinate 69,113,897 of OZ010602.1, forward strand.
CAGAACCCAAAGAGTGTGAGTTCAATACCCGGTTAAGGCAGAGGGAAATTAACAGGAGATAACTGATAATTGACATCCATCAAACATGGCACGTGGAACTAGAACAGTCTACCCCAGTGAGCGAAATAAAGAGTTCAGTTCGACATTCCAAGCACCTGAAGAAGGCCGGAGCGTACAACAGCCGAAACGTTGTGATAAATATGGCGACAAAGATGAGGACAATAGTCCGAATAATGTAAATAATGTAAGCAAGAAGTATTATAATTACACATGCACCGTTAACTTTCCAGTCATTTGTAAAACAAAGTAAAATAATTCTTATGTTATTTCCTACATTTTCCGCAAAAGTCTCATGTTAGTTCATTTCATTTATTTATTTCACTAACGATAGATTTTGTTTTGAGAGTTGGATACGTGTGAGGGTCTGTTCGCTGAAGAAATCAGAGCTTAAATTTTTACGCAAGCAAATCATTCTACATACTAGGCAGCAGTGAAAAAAAAAAAAAAGTATTGACCCACGTGCCATTAACGACATCCCCACGATCTGCGGAGCGGAAGAGCGTGCCGATTTGCGGTCTTTAAACTTGTTGAATCAGACTACTGATTTTAGCCGCAGAAAAAAAAAAAGAAGAAAATTTAGATGAATAAGGTTGAAAGAAAGAGGTCAGTAATTTGGAGGGGGAGAAAAAAAGAGAGGTGTAACTAAGTAAAAATAAGAATTGAAAGTTGGAGGGCAAAATAGGCTAGGGGATACAGGGGGTGCTGCGCAAGTATAAACTCGCTCAAGTAGATAGATTTTATTTTTATTTTATATATGTTATTAATATTAAGAAGAAAATGGAGAATAGAAAATTGATGCCTCTATGATGACAATGACAGGACAGACATGAAATTTAAGCTAGACTTTCGAATTTTACTTCGATTTTATTTTTATGGTAGATTTTACAAGTAGTAATCTAACTGATAACGAAAATTATTCAATATTAGAAGTATATGGCGCAGAGAAAATCAAATTTGTAAATTTAATCTTTAAAGTAGGATTTTTTTTCTGTCTCTCACTTCTAGAGTCAGGGATCTAATAATTCCTGACTCTAGGCTCAGATTTGAAAAACTAAATTTCGACCAGGACCATAACAAATATCGCAAAATCTCATTAAGTTTCAGAGTTGAAAACCCCAAAAAATATTTTCCTAGTAACTGGGCCATTATTCTCATTTCTAAATCTACAATTCTTTGTCACACGCTATTTCGTGAAGAAAGATGAGAACTAAAAACTGGTTCTCTGGTTTCTCTTAATGTTTAATTCTTTCGGAAATTTCAGAAGGCAAACTAAAAATTGCCTATAGCATTGCGTATTAAAGATAAAGCTTGGTTAAAAAAATGGCTTCACGCTTTATTTAATTAATTAAACGGTTAATACAAAACGCAAGCTGTGAATTAAAATACGTTAGCAGTTAAAACAAAATAGAAAAAATAGTGCAAATAAGGTATGAGGTGACACTTGTAGATTTTTTTTCTCGTTCTCTTTTTCTCCACTCACAGTTGTACGGGTTAGCAACCAAAGCTGTCCTACTTTTGCGAGGCCGTGTGGCCTGTGGGAAGAACTTACTGAGCTGGTAGGTATCAGAGTAGGGTGTTGTGTGACAGTACGTAGGCGAAGATTGGTATCTACAGTTTGTGGAAATGCGTGCGGGTAGAAGAAAGTTGAATGTGGCCCATGCCACACGACTCGTGCGACTATTCAAATGCAGTGTGTCGTCCATGCGAATCTGGTCGAGGTGGGGAGGTGAGACGAGCAAGTTCCGTCTTTAACTACGTGCTTTCAAGCGATTAAAAAAAAAAAAACAAAAAAAAAAACAACTTTTCATCAGCTTCAAGAGCAGGTAGCGGTGAATAAAATATAGGTTACATTAAGTCTGGGGCATATTGAAAATTTTTGGACCAAAGAAAGAAAAGGACATCTAAAATATTAAATAGGGAAAATTAGAAAATAGTGTGAGATTACCACTAAGGCCAAAAAAGGTCAGTTTTCATAAATTTGGGACCACTAGAAAAAAGTCTTCAACATTATTTCAAAATTACTGATTGGAGATGTGTAACTCAAATCTGCAGACAATTCTGTTATTTAAACTTTGTTTGTTACAAATATGCGACACCCAACGATGATCGAACCCATTAGTTAGTAGTAATGAACAGGCAGATTATCTCATTAAGTATTACCCAGCCTGAGGTCCTCACCCACACACGCTACGAAATTATAATGTGAAATAATACTTAAAATTTCATGGAAATTCATGAATAAATAGATTTCAATAGAATTTAACTTCTGGAACTACGAGTTAATTCACTCCATGGATTTTTAAGTTCTTTTTAAACTTTACTTTGAGGTGCAGGTGACTGAAGGATTAAAATAGAATCGGCTATTCGAGTTCAAATTCTGGCTGTGGCAGGTTATGTTTACTTTGTATTTGTATTCTTGGGAAAGGCATGAATCCATCTCTTCTCTCTCACGCCACCAAACTACGGGTAAAAAATAGCAGGGTAAACTGAATTCTTTAGCCATGTTTGGCAACCAGTTTAGGATGATAAATCTGTATTCAAAACCGTGGAGAAGGCAACAGGAAATGATCATAGCAATGAAAAGCTTAGAGATAATAAAGAAAACGAGAAACTTTTACTTTACGTTGTAAGACAACAGATAAATAGTATTTTTATTATTCAGTCTAGTCAATCTAATTCTTACTTGTCAGCTCTTGAAAATCGAACTAAAAATAATATGATATTCTCCAAGTCTCGTTTTTCTATTTCAAGTGCCCACTGTTTTTTCTACAGAATGTTTTAAAAGTAACTTTTTATGGTTGTATGCTTTGCTATAATCAGTCGTATGATGAAAATTCTGTACTATTGATTTGGGCTGATTTTTACATATCGTCCGTTTGCGGGTAATTTTTTCTTTAAATTTCTTTCGTTTCCTTTTTTAGCTCAATTATCAATCTTTATCAAATTGTGGTAAAATAATGACGTCTACATGTCTATATAAATATATTTATACCATGTTTCAAGCAAATTAGATATTTGACTCAGTCAAAACTGATTAAAGCATTTTATAAGTAGAAAATTGTGAGACCATATATTAGGGATCGGCAACCATTTTATTTCTGTAGAAATTAACTATTAACGAACGGACAATGGAACCGATAAATATGCTAAGTAGCTTGAAATATATAATTTATCCGTTTAAATACAACTGGAATTTCAAACTTTTTTTTTAGTCTCATAGTATCAAGTGCAATAAAAATTATATAATTTAAATTCTGACCCTAGATTAAATCGAAAAATTTAAACAGAGATCACGTCACGTGACGCGTCTCGTAACCCGTTAGAGTTGTAAGAGCAATCATAGCAATTATGGATGTGTCTTGGGCATGATAACCTGATGGAACCCATCTCTCTTCCAGCTGGTTTTGAATTGTTTTTCTTCTATTAGGTTGGTGCAAAAATAATGTCGTTTTCTCACATATTAACATATGTGTTAAAACGACATTATTTTTGCACCAACCTAATAGATTGATTGCCACCTCAAGGCAAGAAAGTCCAGTCAACTCTACTATTTAACTCATATCGGGGATGAAAGGAGAAATTGAATATAATGTCAACCGGAATTCGAACTCAATTTACGGATTTCTCTTTCTGAGTCGCTAACCGTTGTACTTAAAACAGAGATAAATGACAAATCAAAGAAGATTGATCTAAAATGTTATTTATAAATATTAGCAAACAAATGTTTTAGACACTTAAAATATAATTTAGTAAAATGAGAAATTAAATTAGTTTAGCAGCATCGTATAGAAATAAATAAAATTCAAATTTTATTCTATTTATAAATATTTATTGCCAAATGCCGTGTGTTTTAATTGGTAAAGACTAAAAAATCGTTGCTCTTTATGAAGAGGGTAAATCCGAAATTAAAATTGTCCCTACTCTAAGAATATCTTACTGTAGTGTGCAACAAATTTATAGGAGGATAGGTTTTTCGTTTTTTGTTTCGCCAAAATTTTGTCATAAACACAAATTATCTTAACAAGATTAAATGAAAATCATTGAATCGTCAAAACACCTGAAAACACCTTGAATTTCGTAAATATTGTAGGCATTGATCCTATAAGGACGTTGTCTAGAAGAAAATAATTTGTTCGATAGTAATTTTGATAGAAAACTGAATTTGCAAATGGAATGCAGAAAAAAAGTTATGTGTTTTCATGAGAAAATGTGTACAAATAAATTGGAAAAAATTTATTTTATACGACGAATATCAATTGAACTTTTTCCAAGTACAAAACATTATGCACAAATCCTATTCAATTTACAATTTAGCAAAGAATTTACTGCAAAAACTGTAAAACATTCAACAACGGTTATAGTTTGGGGGACAATTCGAGATATGGAAAAATTGTAATCATTTTATTCGATCAAATATATAATCGTGAAAATTGGTACATTTTTTCAGTTATTCGACCAGAAATTATTTAAAAGAAAAGGACATTGTATATTTTGAAAATTGGCCAAGTCAATATCCCCACTTGAAATATAGAAAATTGTTGCAACGTACTAAAGAGAAAATTTAAAGATAGACTATTGATCACGAAAACTGAATGGGCAATAATATTAATAATTCCTTTATTTTGAAGTTATATATCTCAATGAAAACACTTTATTTATCCTCATTTATGAAAACAATTTTGTGTGTTTTAATAATATAAAGGAGACAGTATGATTTATTTTTAGAATTTCAATACGTTTTGTTTTGAAAACTTGTTTAATTTGATTTCTGTCTTAAATATTTGCTCGCATAAATGTTTCTTGTTCTTATAAAAATCTCACTTGCTAATATATATTCACAATATATAGGAAAATGTTAATATTCGGTTAACAGACCTAACAGAATTTTGTATGAAAAAGCGTTTTTATTCTGTAGTTTGCCTGATCTAGGATTGAGAGGTGAAGGTATCTTGAAGAATGTCCTTGAACATTCTTCAAGCAAATTTCTCTTGGGCAACCTGTCCTTTAAAATATTAGATAGAAGGACGACTATAAACAAATCGCATAAATATTTCTCGCTATTTTTTTACGCCGGTCAATATTATAATGCATTATACGCCCAGAAAAAAAATAAAGAAATACGCAACATAGTCTTCTTTTTTGGTACCCTAAGCACGTGTTTATTTTGCTTAATGTTTAAATCCAGCCTTAATTCTTTGATGTCACTTCTCATTGATAAGAGCATACTGTTGTACAGATGGTGAAGTCTGATATTTGTAACAAACTAGAAAGCAAAAACATTCAATAAAAAAGGAGAAAATATTTTATTAATTTTGCTTTTTCAGTCTTTACAATTATTCTTTCGTAAAGCAGCGATATTTGATTAGCCAATTTTGTTTTCTATTGATATTTGCTAGTCCTCTCCATTTCTCTTGTAATGAGCTGGCACAATGCTATTGTCATCAACGATGCACATGACTGGGTTATTTTTTCATCTGCTTGAATCTTATTAAATGTGATAAAACTTAAAACAAAGCTTTACAAGTACAAATGGAGTGATTATGTTTTCAGAAAATTAGACAAAATTTAGTATTTTAAAACTTCTAGGTAGTACCATCAAAGATTCGCTAAAAAGTGAGCATACATGATGAAGGAATACAAAATCTTTGGATTAGTATTTATACCTTAAACAGTAATTTTAAAATATAATTTGGTGTTGGTAAACATTCGACAAACCCTAAAATAATTCAAAATCGATTTGTTATCGGTCAAAAAATATTGATTTGACAGTTTACACAGAGTTATATTAAAAAATTATGGGTTTTAATCTTTGTTATTATTAAGAGGAATGACCAAAGAAATTTTTCATTATTAAATTACATTTTTAATCCTTTTTAGAAAATTCAAAATTTTGGTTAAAAATTTGTTTTTCTTGCATCAGTGGGTGGTCATAAATTTGTATGAGAAATTTGAGCGTCTTTTTGCGGTGAAAAAACACAATTGATTTGGAAATTCTTGCAAAATCAGATAATTGCCGGATTTTAATGAAACTTTCAGAAATTATTCACAGATGAATTAAATTATTTTAGAAACTTTTTTTAGAAAATTTTGATAAAAATATTTTTTACATCCGTTATGGAGAAAAGAGTTGAAGCAACAGAAATATTGTCCTACAGAAGGATGCTGAGAATACTATGAACCGAACATGAACAACGACGAAGTTTTAGAGAAAATGGAAACAAAAAGGAAACATACTTAACACTCAGGAAGAGAGAGTTGAGGTTTCCAGGGCACATAATGAGGAAAGATGGTTTGGAAAATATAATACAGACGGAACAGATTGAAGGCAAGAGAGACAGAGAAAAACAACGCATAACATACTTAGTGATCTTGAGTAAATCGATAACGGAATAGGGTTTAGGAGAAATAGACAAAATTTATTAAGACCTACAAAGACAAGAAGTTGTTAGCTTACATCCTGAGGGGACACTGTACATAAATAAGACCCCCCCACACACACACACATTTAATTTTATGAAATTTTAAGAAATTCTATTTTGTAGCGCTTAATGTTTCCATTAGTTATAAGCACAAGTGGTTGGAGAATTTAAATGAACAATTTTTTTGGTAAAACAGGATCTGCATTTACATAAAATCTGCTCTGAATCCTAAAGTAAATTGAAAATTTAATTGGTAATTTTCTAAGATTTCCTCTATAAGCGTCTTCATAAATAAGATTATAAAGCCAAAATACCTAAAATTTAATGAAATATTAGCTTACTTAGAATATTTTCCTAAATTTTAAAGCTTACTGGGTAGTTAAAAATTACATAAAAAGATTTTCACGTTACATCTGTCAAGTAATTGTTAGATTAATTGCCCCCTTCGAAAAAATTCTCAAACAAGCCTGTCGAATAGTTGTCAACGCCTCATAAAAACAGCCTCCGTTTTAAAAAATGTTTTTCTGCGATATTTTAAACTAAAGTAAGTAATATTTGTTTAAAATCGGGTTAATTAAACTTTAAATCAGCAAATCTTCCTGAAATAAAGTTTCAGAATAGTATATTTTATTTTTGAAACTAAAGATTTGAAATTGAAGATTTTAAAGAGAATTACGTTGTGCTGAAAGATTTATAAATATTGCTAAAAAAATCGCTAAAAATTTTAGCGATTACAAAAGAAAATAATTCCAATCAATCTAAATTCGTTTTGAAATACAGTAAAATATTTTGTTTATTGGGAATATTAAATTTAATCTATTTGCTTGAAATTAAAACTAAAATAAAAGCTTCAAGAAACATTTTTAATTTCTAAAAATTCATTTGAAACATTGGGCATCGCTTTTCTTTGGCGAGACTTACCAGACAAACTGGACATATCATTGTACCAATTAACCATATATGCTATTTAATTATTTAATTTAATTATTAACCATATATGCTATTTAATCAGTCCGAATAACAAGCTAACTTCCAGGAAGCATAGGCGTGTTTCAAAATTAAAGATTTATTTTATGATTTTTCATCGATAAATGATAGAAATTCTATAACATGAGAAACAAACATAAACTACTGAATGTAGAGGAGTCATTGTAAGACATTCTTGATTAATGATGTGTTTAAAGCGGCGAAAATTAGATGATTTTTTATGACTTCGACAGCGAATATAATTATTTGTAAAATAAAAACATGCATCAAGAATGTTTTTATTTTACAAATAATTATATTTGTATGTGGCACAATGCCGATGGTGTAAGGCGAACAGGCTGGTCACTACCGTCTACCCTACTCATTGCTAATCCGATTCACTCTAGCAAATGACAATCACCACAAGAACTTATTCTCCTCCGTGCAATTCGAACATATACCAAAATAACGCATTTTCGCAGGGTACCTAATAATACACATGTGATTTTAAACATTTCTGAATATGTAAAAAAACATTTCATGAAATGAGGGGTGGGGGGTGAACCCCCAAATAAAATCAAACTAAACTACTGCACAGAAAAATAAAAGCCGCAGATAACAAACGCTTTTTATCAGTTCTGATCTTCATCCTAAGCTGATGCCCAAAGAATCCAATCAGATCCTGATAAGAATAAGTTCGTATCGTAAGATTACCTCTCTCCGCGTCGCACACACAACCATTCTTGCCACGGCTAGCAGAGTAAGAAAAAAAATCGTTACACCCCAGACCACGAGGGTGACACATTATTGCACACGTATGCGAGATCGATGGACACGAGATATTCGGGATCGACACGAGCCGTCAATTCGCCGACATGATAGCAGAACGGATGACAATCATACATATCTACCAAGCCCGCTCTGAAAGCTACGTCATTGAAAAATAGCGCGTTCCGGATCAATTATCAGGTAAGCGAAAACTCAGTGTTGCTGAGGTAAGTCCACCGATGACACCCAAGACCAGAAAGAGCGCAACTCGGTCGTTGACAAGCTGAGCCGCCCACAAAGCGGCTCTGACGCGACCACCTCCACAAGATCTTGATACAATGTCCTCCTAAGCCGTGAAAGGTCAGTAGACCGAGAAGTAGCGCACAAGGCCTTTCGACACTCGGTGAAGAATTCAGACTGATTCCAGGGTTTACGGCAACGTTCCCCAGAAATGGGAGGAGTTAAGATAGGGCTAGAGAAGGTGTCACTAACTCTACTCTACAGCGAATCCTTTGTCAACGAGCGGCGTAGGAAAACCAACCTCAAGGCGTGTCAGTGACTCACCAAGTGTGGCATGACATAAACTCGACACAAACTTCTTTACGGACCTTAAGCTTGCCTCTACAGCCACAAGAGGGATAAGAGTAAGCGCTCGAACGTCTTCCAACGATATTTTCAGAGAGGGAAACCGACATTTGGTAAAAGATAAGGGGAAATATGAACACAGAGCACACCTCAGCCTTACCCTTTAGGAAAACCGCCTTCGGAGCTAGATCCAGACTGGCGCTCCTACCTTTACCAGTAATTCTGAACAATTCTTCTCCAGCTGGGTGTCCGGCCCGAACCACACTCTTAGAATGCGGACTCGGCCATCAGTCCATCTGAAGAGCCCTGTAAAAGCAACGCCCTTCCAAGCAGCTAACGGAAGAATTGTTAAGCTTAATCTTGGCACCATGAACTTCTCGTACCGTTCAGGCGACTTCTGCATCACCTCAATTTCTTTGCGGCACAACAAGAAAATTGATACGTCATCGGCGTACGCTGAAACTCTGACTCGAGCTTCACCAGCGACACTGATTCTACGTAGGGCCAGACTGCATGTCCTTTCCCTTAGTCGGCGTAGGATAGGCTCCAGCGCCAAAGTGTAAAGTAGGAGCGATAGCGGACAACACTGACGAACCAACCGTAACAGCGCAGTAGAGTTCGACCGCTTCTCGTTCACCTGTACCAGCGCACTGGAGGGGTGCGATTCAACAGGCTGATCCACTTGTAGAAGTCGGGTTTGAATCCGGCGGCCTGAAGGACAGACACCAGGAACCGATGAACGACCCTGTCTAACTCCTTGGAGTGATGCAAATTGATCAGCGCGGCTTCATCGTCATTTTCTACTCCCTCTAGCATCGCGCATCGCGCGAATCATATGCAGGTTGCTCTGAATTATTCGGCCCTTCACAGCACAAGTCTGGTCTCAACAGAATATCGGCAACTGACTTCAAACGATCCGACCAAAATCTTTAACTCTGCGTTTAGCAGTGTTATGAGTCCGTATTCGTCTAAGGCACGGTGTATTAATGGATAACGGCCCGGATTGAGAAATCAGAGAACCGAGTTCGAATTCCAGTCGGATCCATTACTTACGTGCTAATACCATTGGGAAAGGTATGAATCTTCCTCTTTACTCCCCCAGCTCAGTAAATAGCAGGACAGACTGGGTTCTATAGCCTTGGGTGGCAACCAGTCTAGGAGAAGGAAACGTTGAATTCAAAATCAGCCTGGAGAGGGTTGGGCTCCGTCATGCTATCTTGCCCAAGGAACACCACTTCTACTGCGGCTACAGTACATATGGTGCCCCTACGACCCTAATGAGTAATGCTTGTCTTTTCTGACAGCGTGATCCCTGACAATTCGATGGAGGACGGAACCCTGCCGGAGACAGTTGTTGAACACTACTCTCAAAATCGGAACAAACATGTGCGACAGAACATGTATAATTCGTAGGACAGACCATCAAGTACAAGAGACTTACCACTGCCGACCCTCTTCAATGCCATGTGGACTTCACCCTCTCAGCTATCCGCTTCAGTCGATGAAAGTCGGCTAAAAGGTTGCGAAATTTTTCGTCACAGAAACCAGGCCTCTTGGTAAAACGGTTCTGGAAATGCTGCTAAAACACCTCGCACATAATGTTGTCCATCGCAGGCTGTGATAATAGCGAATGTATCGATCGGAACCTCGGTGTATTTCACGAATCGTTAACATCTTGTTTAATCTATGTCTAACTACCTGACACAAGTAGCGCTCATGAGCTGATTGCTCCAAGGCCTGTCTAACTAAGTCTATGTCTAGTAGATACCCTCATCCTCCGTCTGAGCCAGATTAGCTTTAAGTACCTTCACCTCATTAGACATCCAGGGTGACTCGTTGGTTAGATTCGGCAATGAAAAAACCTAATCATATCCTTAAGCCTATTCCACGACTTATTCCCAACAAACTCCCCCACTAACTCCCGTTGCACTAATCTAGTCAGCTGTAGCCATAAATCTTCGTAGTCCAGTCCAGTAAGGATACGTTGAACTTCCAGAGTCCAGCCAATCTAGTTTAACGCCATCCGAGCTTGTGGTTCGAAAAGCCTAACCAGTGGAACGTGGGACAATCTAACAGATCTAAATCAACCCTTCTCACTAACATTCTATCTACACGGGTAGACGGTAACGTAAGAACCACATCCACATCTCCCGCCTCGGGTGATCGACAAGGCTACCAAACTCGTCGATCAGATCGACCAGGCTACGATCATGCAACCTTCCGCTAGCTCTCCGTCCGCTATCTAACTTGGTGTCAAGGGTGGCATTCCAGTTCCCTCATTAAGACTATAAACCGCAACGACCCGAAACGAACCACTTTTCACAGCAGCATCGGTCACAATAAGCTTTTCTCTGGCATCGACATGGACAAGGTCCACACTCGCGTCCAGAGTACTAGCAGAGAATCAGCTTTGGCCTGCCGGTCCCCATATGCTGAATAGACAACAACATCGCTAGACAATACTCGAGCATCGACATTGCAAACAAAGTGAGTCTGCTAGATCGCAACCGCATCTACACCAAAGGACAAAAGGTTAAGAAGCAATCGCGCAGCCTTATCCAGATACTTCAAGCACCTCCCATTTAAGCATTCCAATTTGTCAGCCATTTTCTAGCGTTTTTAGGCACAGACGCGACAAACATCTGCAGAGGTCACGTCCCCGACGGACTTGTTCTGGGTTCCCAGTCTTTGGTAGTAGAGATGTAGTACCAGACCTTCAACCTGCCGTAAGAGTTTATAATTAACCTGATGATTCAGGAGCATCATGGGAATTCATACTGTTATATTTAATATATTTTGGCAATCTTATTGCATTTATTTTTCACTGAATACTACATATTCACAAGTAAAAATGTCTCCATCAATAGATTGAACATAGTCCTACCAGAATATGTATGGTATAAACTGGTTAACTCGTGCAGACAGCTCACAAATTGAACTTTGAACTTCCATAAAAATGGTAAAATTTAGAAATAAAATTAATAATGGAGAAGGTTAATTCAATATAAGGAAGATAAAGAAAACAATTCTACAAATTATATTAATGGATTATAAATATAACCAGCCTCTTTTATTGATTTACGCAACAGTAACAACAAATTGCACAAATTCAATGCCAACATATTAACAATTATTAACAAATATGGTACAACTAGCGATTAAACCGGCAACTCTGGATAGAGGCAGATAATTGTTGTATACACCAATATCAATTCAAACAATAGAGCTACACGCAAACAATCAGTGAATAGGACCGAAGCGCTATTCTGATGTTCTCTGGAAATGACTGTGGTTAGAAGATTTTATTTTTTTCAACCCTTTTCATTCATTTACATAGAAGATATGACCGAAGAGCTGCCAAAAGTAACTATATAAGTTATCAGATGATCACTCATCCGAAATTAGCATATTTGTGAAACCCCTATAAAAATAATAAATAAATAAACTACAAAAATGTATTTTCAAAAATATTGTTTCACTGTTACTGTTATGTGTGTAAATATTTTCAGGTGAAGGACCTAGGGGCGACAGTTCCTCCCCTACAAGGCAAATACATTGAAAAACAGGGCAAAAGCAAGGAACTTACAAAATTTCAGAGAAATTTCCTTCTGCTCTCCTCTAAAATTTCCTCCCATACACCTATGCATTTAGTTTCTTGTTTAAAAAAAAAGGCGGCGCTGGAAACCTTTCTACACGCTTATTATGTTAACTGCTGTAACTAAACTCATAGCAAATATTGATTTTATTCAGATTAGTAACAAATATATGCACATAGAATGAGCTTTCTCGAAGTAACATTCCTCTCTTCATAATTGCTATAAGTAACACTTTTAATAACTACCACATATAATCTTGCTTTTTACATTTTATTGGTCATGACAACATGATAATAAGTCATTTTTTAATGAGAAAAGCGTTATAACATCACAGTTTATATCAACCCTCTTTTATTAGGTATTAAAGCAGATATGTGAACAGATATTTTTGCTTACGTTTTTTTATGCGACTAAGGCACGCACATGGTTTCATATGCATAGTTCTCGTTGTAGTCGTAAGGTCAGGTGATTACAGCAACAAATAATGTCCAAGTCAGATGTTAAATGGTTCGAACAAAATCATAAACTAGCAGGTTAATTTGAAAATCTATAGCAGGTTCATTTGTTGACATTGCCGAGGTAAAAATTATTAGTTATACTGCCTAAGGTTGATCAGACTGGTGCTGTTGAAGGAAATGATAAACAGGCTAAAAAGCATGGCCTTTTTAGCATTTATTTAAAAAAAAAAGAAAAAAGAAAGAAAACAGTTTTTAATCCAGTTCATTTTATTATTAAAGCAAATTTATGACATCAGCATTCAAGGAAACTAAAGGATAAAAAACAATAGAGCGAAATTTGAATGAGTGCTTCCATTTGGTTTTTGTAGCCTAATCGATAAGTCAGGTGTAACAGAAAGCATCTTCCTGATAACAGAGATAAGAGTTCGATACTTGCCTAAGTTTTATTCTTTGTTGCAGATGTTTATTAACAATCGTGGAATACCGATACTGAAATTAAAATAAAAAGTATCTAAAGTAGGTACCTCCACAGATTCGCTAAAATATGAGCATACCATGATGAAAAAATGCCACAAACTTAATAAAAACAAAATTTTATCGTCAAAATATTTATGCTATTATTAAGAAGAAAAACCAAGGGACTTTTATTATTAAATTATATTTTTGATCCTTTTTAGAAAGTTCGAAATTTTGGTTAAAAATTTTATTTTTCTTGCGTCAGCAGGTGGACCAACATTAGTATAGGAAATTTTAGCGTCTTTTTGTGGTGAAAAACACACTTTGGAAATCAAATCAATAAAATCCAATAATTGTCGGATTTAAATTGAATTTTCCGGACTTATTCACAAATTAATTAAATTATTTTAGAAACGTTTCTTTTTTAGAAATTCTTGGTAAAAGTATTATTTTACATCCGTTACCACCCCTCCCTACCGGCACACACACATTTATTTAATTTTATGAAATTTCGAGAAATACTTTTTCGTAGCGCTTAATGTTGATACACAAAACTCCGTAGAAAATATAAATCATCAATTTTTGTTTGTAAAAAAAAGGACCCCTAGTTAATGAAAATCTGTGAATGGTAAAATAAAAAATGCAATAAAATTAAGACACTTAGTTACAAAAGCTTTTAATTGCTTTTATGAGTATTGTCTTAAAAACAATTTTCGATGAATAATGAACTTTTATAAGAATTGTTGTCATTTTAAAATTCTAATTTTTAATTAAGAAAATTTTAATTAGTGCAATTTATAAAAATAAAGCGAAATAATTTAAAAAAATAAAGCGAAATATTTTTATCACTTTCGAGTTTACTAAAGTTAAAGTAACGATCGGTACATATCACCGAACTTTGAACAAATTCGTTGAAGATATTGGACAACACTGATACAGGTCCTATGTTGAAGATTTTATCTCGCTAATTTGTTCCAAGAGAAAAGCTATAAAAAATCTGTCTTTGTCAAGTTATGGAATTTGTAAGTTTTGTGGTAGCGAGGAAGAGTCGAAAAGCACAAGATCCTAATAAAATAACTAAACATGTGGGATTATAACCTTTCTTGAAAGATATCGGTAAAGTAATGGAATGAGGTGTGTAACAAAATATATGCAGACTAATTTTTCAACTGTTTTCAATCGTTCTTTTCTTCGACGAATGCCATGTTATCATCCTTGGAGCAAAAGCTGAAGGTTAAAAAAAGTAATCATGGTGGAAGTGGTATGAAGTCTTTTGATGCGATTGTATGTGAATTGGTGGGCCCATGGCGAGATAGTGTTCAGATCACATTTTAAACATGCATTGATTATTCGAAGGCACACATTATGGAAGTAACCAAAGAAAGAACATAATTTTATGTATGATAATGCTCTCTCATATTCGATGAAGAAAGCTAATGAATATCAGAATAAAATATGTTTTAACGACCTTCGTTTGATGAAGTGGCTAACTTGTTCATTCGACCTTACAAATTTGTGGCACATTCTAAAAAGGAACGTTTATATTAATGGACAGCAAGGATGCATTTTAGAATGCTATTCTGGGTGCTGTGTAGTCTGTTTCATTTGAGTAATACAGCAGCCCACAAAATCAATGGATTTAATGACTTCTAAAAATAGTTTCAGAAAATGGAACATACATTTCACATTAATATTGTTTTTATAACTTTGTTTCGAATTCCTGTATTAATTTGCTGATGATAGATTAGGTGATATTGTTATTAAGTATAAACTATTTACTAATCATAAATGAAAAAACTTACTACTGTTCATCGAACCCCAATATTTTAAAGAGAATTTTGAATTTGTGCGCACGCGCGTGTGTATAAACGTGCCGATTTTGTAAACACAGACGTCCATACACGACATTATAAGAAAATATGAGCGATGACTATAATAAATTTAAAGCCAGACTACCTAAAATTCAATAAAAAAATTAGATTACGGAGAATATTTTCCTAAATTTTTATGATTATTATCCAATAGTTAAAAATTATAATAAAAATGCGTTTTCCCAAAGTAATTTAGAGATATGTCCATGGTAGAAAAAAAATTAGATAAAATTCCATATGTCAGTTAAGCTATTTTAAATTAAAAGTAAGCAATAATTGTTTCAAATCAGATTAATTAAACTTTAAATCAGCTAATATTCCTAAAATAACGTTTCAGAAAGCCTATTTTATTTTTGAAAGATTTTTTTTTAATAAAGAGAATCACATTATGCTAATTAATGCCTATTTTGACAACGATTTTTCGCGATTTCAAAATAGAAGCTTCTTCCAGTCACTTTTAATTAGTATTTTGTTTATTGGAAATATTAAATTTAATCTACGAGCTCAAAATTAAAACTAAAATAAAAGATTCAAGAAAAAATTTAATTTTTAAAAATTCAATTTAAGCATACCTAAGTATCGCGTTTCTGTAGAGGTATTGAAACTAAAGTTAGGATAAAAGAAATATTATTAAAAATATAATGATAATTGTTAATGACAAATTTGAATATTTTTAGTCAAACTTGTTTAAGATTTAGTCAATACATGAAGTGTGTTATAAGAAAGACGATTGTAAAAGTATTTTTTAAAATTAGAATATATATTTTTTGACCGGTGAATTTCATTGGGGTCAGGACGGGGGAGTGTATGTAAGAAAAAATGCGCTTCTACTTCATTTTCGAATGCAGGCAGTGAAAAACGACCTGAGTGGAATTAAAATATAGTTTTAGGACAGATTAGATAAAGTAAAAATAACGTTTTTCTTTTCTTTTTCTCCGTATAATGTAAAAAATATTTTCATGTATATAGCTGTAGATTTGGTTTGACTAAAAATATCTTGATGAAAGGTGTTGAGAAGAGTTTCAAATTCGATGGCGTATCACTTATTTTTATTCAAACATTATACGACCAAATGCTAATATCTCTAACGAAAAATATACAGTATTTATCCAATTTATTAGTTGAACGGATCTTTACATTGCACAAGAGGATTTTTTAAGTAGGATACAAGAGTTTGTTGCGGAATTTCTCTGAAAGAGATTCATGATTTTTTACTGCTTTGCGATAAAGTTTCTTGTGTGGGTTGGGCTGAAAAGAATTCCTTGTCTCCATTCTATTTGATGGGTAATATTGTGTGGTTATATATGAATAATTTGCTCTTTCTGTCTCTGTCTGAGTCTCTTCGTCTATGTTTCTATTAGAGAAAATGCTAACAATCTATTATAAATTGTGCAGACACTGTGTCTCACATTATTTGCCACTTTTAATTTTTCCTAAGTTTTAGAAAACTAATGAAGGGATTCACAAAAACGTTTGCAGCACTAATATGCAGCATATTTCACATAATATAAATTAATTAGAGTAGACTACATGCTATTCCTAATATGTGGTAAGTTTTATTAATTATTATTCCAAGTTTCACATTATTAGCCTAGTTGCTGAACACCAAGAAACATTAATGTTGTAATTGAAAATTAGAATTACACAACGTGCTCAACATTTACAAAGACAAATGTTTTGAACAAAGAACTGAAAAACAATGTCATTGTAATGACAACAAAGTTATAAAAACAATATTAATGTGAAATGTATGTTCCATTTTCTGAAACTATTTTTAGAAGTCATTAAATCCATTGATTTTGTGGGCTGCTGTATTACTCAAATGAAACAGACTACACAGCACCCAGAATAGCATTCTAAAATGCATCCTTGCTGTCCATTAATATAAACGTTCCTTTTTAGAATGTGCCACAAATTTGTAAGGTCGAATGAACAAGTTAGCCACTTCATCAAACGAAGGTCGTTAAAACATATTTTATTCTGATATTCATTAGCTTTCTTCATCGAATATGAGAGAGCATTATCATACATAAAATTATGTTCTTTCTTTGGTTACTTCCATAATGTGTGCCTTCGAATAATCAATGCATGTTTAAAATGTGATCTGAACACTATCTCGCCATGGGCCCACCAATTCACATACAATCGCATCAAAAGACTTCATACCACTTCCACCATGATTACTTTTTTTAACCTTCAGCTTTTGCTCCAAGGATGATAACATGGCATTCGTCGAAGAAAAGAACGATTGAAAACAGTTGAAAAATTAGTCTGCATATATTTTGTTACACACCTCATTCCATTACTTTACCGATATCTTTCAAGAAAGGTTATAATCCCACATGTTTAGTTATTTTATTAGGATCTTGTGCTTTTCGACTCTTCCTCGCTACCACAAAACTTACAAATTCCATAACTTGACAAAGACAGATTTTTTATAGCTTTTCTCTTGGAACAAATTAGCGAGATAAAATCTTCAACATAGGACCTGTATCAGTGTTGTCCAATATCTTCAACGAATTTGTTCAAAGTTCGGTGATATGTACCGATCGTTACTTTAACTCGAAAGTGATAAAAATATTTCGCTTTATTTGTGAAATAAACATTATGACCCATCTTAAAGCTTTAAACTCGCAAGGTGACTATTGAGACTTCAAAATTGGTGACATACAAATAGTTACCGTTTGTTTACATCTGTGCAGAACGAACCAATTTTCATTCTAACTGCTCAGATAAATTTTGTCATGAGGCATCAAATTAACATTTAGATTTCAAGGAGTATTTATTTTATGTATCGATGAAAGATGATGTGACTAATAATGTAATATCCAGTATAAACATCTGCCATTTTAAATTGTAATTTCTTAGAGATGGTATCTCCCTGAGTTAAAAGTAGCCTATCAACCGATATCTTCTTTTTATGTATTCTTCGGTGGTCTTTCCTGTTATTGTCATTTTTCCTTCCACTCTCTTTATTTCTATTTAGTAGTAGTAGGAGTAGCTGGGCAATTCTTGAGCCTTAAAAAACTTTCAATCTGTATTATATTGTTTACCTCGTTGTTGTAGCTAAGTTTAGCGAATTAATATTTAGGAATTTCTGTTGAAGACGGGCCAATTAGGTTGTTGTAAGACAGATATGTCCAAGTATAGCGCAACTGCAGAAGAGGTTTTGTCAATTAGAGGGAACTTTGATTTTACAGCGCTACTTCTCCTCAACTCTGCTTCTGCGTTTAGTCAGATGGTAATGATTGCTTGGAAGACTATGTCACCATGTTAGCAGCTTATGTTGTTCACTTGATTTCACAAGAGATTAGTGTCTTCCTTTAAAAGAGCTCTTATATGTCTTCCGTGGCACCCTTGTTGCGCCAGCCAGAGGTCAGTTAACCGAACAGAAATGGTTCCAGTAAATGAGTCTTCATTCCTTGAAACAGCATGGCCAACATAGTGACACTAGCTAACATGAAGATATCGTTGTTTCTAATGAAGTCATTTCAGTACAGGAAAGCAACGTTGATGAAAGCCTTCAAAAAGGCGTAGGTGGGATTGGTAGACAACCCAGTATTCGGTACCACAAAGAAAAGTAGTCAGTACAGTGGCTTTCTAAACGTTTACTGTTGTGTCCATCTTGAGATTCATATTGCTCACTCAAGAACCCTTTGTATATCCTACCAAAGGCTTTTTGTTTTGCTTTGCCCATCTGTCTTTGTCTACCTTAACGTCAAAGTTTATGATGCATCCTAAATATGTAAAATCCTGGATAGTTTCCAGTTTAGTCGTGCCGATGGAGATAGAAGCAGGTGATATTCCTGTTGAGAGGAACAGACTACTGAAGGACTGTAGCACACAAATATATATATGTGTGTGGATTCTGCCGTCGTTTTTGACGTATGAGGGTCTAGTCGCTCAGTTCTTAGAATAGTGCCCATAGTGTGCCACAAAGGTCTCCAAACGTGAATTTAGAGTTGCCCTCCTATATTTAGACTGTCCTGATGGAGGGAGAAGATATGGATGTACACCTTTCTCAGGGGATTTGCGCGTAAGTCAATATAACGAACTCGACTGGAATTCAAACTGGGCTCAACGATTTCTCATTCCGAGCCATTATTCATTACACCACCACTCATCTTTATTCTATGTATATCTATCTATATATCTATCTAAATATGCGTGTGCATGTTTAGACAGTGTTTGTTTTCTCTCACATTAGTTTCTATTATTTTTTTGATTTGTGATCCGCTCTGTAAAAATGACATCTACACATCAGAAAACGCAATTATTGACGTTTAAAACGATACTACACTGTTATGTATAAAACAAAAGCGAAATGGTTTGTTAGCCTTGAAAGACATGTTGAGGTGGAGACTTAAAAGTAAAACGTTCTGACAATATGAGTTAAATGAAAGATTCCAACAAAGGATTGCTAACGTGAATTGCTTGGGAATTATATACATATGGTATACATTTTTCTGGCAACTAGGTTTTCCTAGTTGCCAGAAAAATGTTTGAGTTAAATGCATCTTATTTTATTGGATCTCCAGACTTTATTGACTAAAGAGGGGACTTCGTTCCTCGCTTCTGTTAAACTTTTGAACATCTGCTTTACCATTCGTTTGTTTTTTGTTATAGAAAAACTTACATGAAAATTCATGATGACGTCACGGATTTATGCTTTCTATTTATTTTCTCTTTCTGTTCTCACACTCGTCTATAATTTAAATTAAAAAAAAAATGTTTGTAGTTACTTTGTCCAAACTTTTTTTTTCAATAAATAAATTTCTCATGACTTAAAAAAAAATTTAATTCATATTGTTGTTTCTGCATTATTTTTGTTTTGAAATCTCAGAAATCTGATCCATAAATTCGTGTCGTTCATAAATAAGACCACTTTTCGGCATTTCTTTCTCATTTATTTCTCTGGCTTATACAAGAAAGTTACTTTTTTATTTTGGCTGCTTCGGAGTTTGGCTGCTCTGAAGTTTAGATTTGAGCCGATATTTTTCAAACTGTCATTTTCTCCTCCTTTTGCCGAAATGTAGTTTTCGAATAACAAAGTAAAATACGTAAGTATATCAACAAGTCTTAGTAATATATTGTTTAGATACGTAAGGGCGTCAATAAAAACGCAATAAATATTTTTTCAATATAATCTCATTCCATGTTACTTCACTTAATTCAGTAATGAATATTATTCACATACATCAAATATTATACAGTAAATATTTCGGATCAAATTTCAGCTATGTGTCAGGTTACGAATTTATTGATCACTCTTGTAATGGAATTATAAATTCTATAAATCTGAAAAAAAAACGCACATCTGATATTCATTATAAAAATAATATATCGACTTACAGCTAGCTATAAGAAAGTGGAAAGTAAAACATAGAGCCATTGCTTGGAAATGTTGATTTTTTATAAATCTATTAAAAAGAGGTCTATTAAATGCATAATCTGGTGAACAATAATGTCTTAAGTCGAAAACCGTTTTTAGCTGAGTTACTTCCTGATACTCTTAATCTCGCGAAGCCGACTTACTAAAGTGTATTGTGCTTATAAAAGAAAGAGTAACCAATAAAGTTAGATAGTACAAAAAGTTCAGTGTACGTGTAACGGACCACGACTTACTATTGAAGGTGGGGAGGTTAATATTTCCGTAATGAAGAAGGGTTATTGCGTGTGTTGAAAGTAAATTTTAAAACCTTCAGATGTTTTTATTACTTATAAATAATACATGAAAAAACATTTGAATAATTCTGTTCGGATAATATTCGAATAAAAGAAAAGTATGTCTAAGGAGATAAATGTTGAGGCAAAATAGATTAACACTCGACTAAATGACTGAGTAAATGATGGAGATGATGAATTTAAACACGTCCGAAAATTATTGTGCAAAAATCATTTATAATTTCTGCGAATTCATTCTCAGGCATTACAGAATTAAATAACGATATCGACTGATCAAAATCTCCTTATATATTGGACATTGACTGTTGAGTGTAATAGGGGGTGCTGAAAAGCTTTCATCTCAACTAAGAAGCCCTTGTAAAAAAAAAAAAAAATCTGATGTTTGATCATTTAATCAGATTTTGGGAAGTGGGTTCTGTTGAGAACGTTTCAGCACCCACTTGTACACGTCGCACCTATTTCAAATTCATGAACATGTGTCATTTTAAATTTACGAACATGTGTCATTTTAAATTTACGAACATGTGTCATTTTAAATTCATGAACATGTGTCATTTTAAATTTACGAACATGTGTCATTTTAAATTCACGAACATGTGTCATATGAAAACAATTTTCTGAGAGAACTGAATTAATCATTTTCTACGGGCGTCTTGTGGGGGTATAATAGTTAACATCATTATGATTGCGTAGTGAGTTCGATCCTCACTGAGTGCTCAGTATTTATGCCCTTGTGTCAAAACCAAGATAAATATTTATCTACCTTCGCACAAGGTGAAATTTGATACAATGTGAGTCTCTCCATGTGTATATGAGGACCGAGACAAAAAACTGCTTACCCTCCTTCGGCAATTTCCATTGAGGGCAACTCTGGCATCAGGGATTGAAGCTGACCCACTTCTATGAAATAAGAGAGAGGTGCTGCTTGGGGGAGATGCTCTCCTAGAGCTGAGCAGATTACACTTTTGAATGACGAGGCCAGTATCAGTAGTAAGGCTAGTTTTGATCTGAAAACGAAGCTGTTATAATTTAATAAAGTGCATTATTTAAAACGCACATTTGAAGAAAGTGTATGTAAAGAGTGGAGCTCTACTTCCAATTTTAATGTTAGTCGTCGAGAGGATGGTGGGGACGCAAAACTGAAAAAACAGTCATTAAAGCAGCTTTGTTATTGTTGAGTTATAATAAATCTTTTAAACATATTAAACACTGGAATATATTTTTTTAAATCACATAACCACGCTAAGGAAACGTGGAAAAAGTACCAAAAACTAAATTTAAACTTTTCGTACCCAGAAATAAAAAAGAAAAGGACGATGCCAGCCCATCTATTATAAAAAAAAAAACGATACACAATTTTTGTTTTTTATTAAGACATGTCTCCTTTGGGATACTTTACATCCAAAAAGCATTGTTTTCATCCAGTTAGTAATTCTTGAAATATGAAGAAAATAGAGTCGTGAAGTTTAATTTTTCTCTTTCGAAGATTAATAAACGTGGTGATTTATTTCGTTATTATGCTATTAAAATGGGCCAATTGATCTCTGAAATTATACAGTTCCCAAATGAATGCTGTCTCTCTATAGAGAATAAGCTTAATTGTGGTATCAATGTGAAGAGTTATGCGCGCATAGAAACGAACTTGAGAAAAGAGAGAGACAGACAAAGAAAATGATCTTCGTCAGAATACATCGTAGTAAACTTCTTTATATTGATAGGAGAACTATTCTTGACAAAGATTTCAAGTACAATAAGTCAATTTATAAAGTATTGACTATCAGTTTTAGTCGATCATCAAGAATAATCTTCAGCGGGAGATCCATTCTCTTTAATTCTTCGTCGTTCTCTTTGACCGCCCCTCTAACACACTCAACAACTAGTACTGTCGTTGTCGGCAAGTACTTAGACATATTGATAAAAAAAAAAAAAAAAAAAAAATCCTCCACCAAATGTCAGTTCTTCCTAGACCTACGAACTTTTCTAGCAACTCTTTTGCTTTTGTGTAAGGACATACGGTTTGGCTCATACTCGCAAGATAGTCATAAAATGATCTGCTTTCGTCCCGGGGATCAGTTTCTAGAATTGTAAAGTCGATTGCATCTAAAAGAAGAGCCACCGAGTCAGAGTGTGCCTTTAGTTTAGGCCTAATCAGTTATGAAGGTTTATAAGAAAAACAAAAATCATAAACTGGCGTGATGAAGTACATTTTTAAAGAGACATAATTAAAAAAAATCAAAAAGCAAGTTTTTTTGATAAAAAGAACAGAAAATCACTTGTTGTTACGATAATTTATTTCATTTATGATAAAATAAAAATTGTTTTTTCTTTCAGGAAACGTGTCATCATGACAAACAACAAGAGATCAAGGAAATAAATAAATCGTTTACACTGTGTTGGTAAACACATTGCCCCTTAGTACTAAAATATTAATGATAATTGGAAGTAAATAAATAAAATAAAGTAATTCTTCACATTTGAAGCAGAAAGAATGAAAAGAATTTACGAGAAGACTTGTTCTCTTTTAAACAACGATGAAAGCGTTGAAATTCGAAGATAACTTTTGCAACAAAACATTGACCTGAACTTGCCTTGGTATTCAGAGAGAGAGAGAGAGAGGGGAGAGAGAGAAGAAATAAAAGAAAAAATTCGCCAACTTGGGGATTGGGAAATTTGGCGCCTGCATAATAAGGCCTTTGGGGTATTCGTTATTTCCCTTTCATTAAGACATGTCCTTGCTTTCTCTCTCCCCGCTGAATACCAAGGCAAGAGGAAAAAGGAGAGCGATAATGGACTACTTGTCGACGCAGGTGGTTCAAAATGCGGAATTAGCCAGTAGTTTTTCTAATACGAAATTGATGTCGCTAAAATTCTCGCAAGTCGTAGACAGAAAGTCACTTTTTTTTAACAATATTGCTTTGTTGCGCACCATTCTATGTGTGTGTGAATATTTGATTTCGGTTGGTAAGTGAAGCTTATTGCTGTTGTTTGAATTCAAACGCATTGAAAATATCTGGACATTCACTTCCATTATAAATTGACCGATTTATACAAGTTCATGCCTTTGTGTGTAATTCAATGTAAGTTTGTAATGTATATACAGAGTGCGATGGATAAATTGTCGTTTAAATTACACAAAAATAACACTGGCATCTTATTTTAACAGATATATTTACCAAAATTACACAAAAAATTTGAGTATAATTTTATTCAATAAAATCGCCATTGGCTCCAACCATGGCCTCCATACGACTTCAGAATCTCCTGCAACTCTTCTGGACAGTCTCCTTGTTTAAGTTGGTGAATGTTGTCATAATCTTTGTCGTCAGATCATCTTTGGTGTTACAAGGAATTTTGTTAGTCTCTCGCTCAACTGCGCCCCACACATAATAATCAAGGGAGTTGCAGTCTGGGAAATTAGGTGACCATAAGGGGTGATATGGTTGCAGAAATTGCCTGACAGCCATGACTGGATTCTCCTGATTGTGTGGCATGGTGTAGAGTCCTGTTGCCAAACAGCAACCACCCTCTTAACCCATGGTAGCATTAACTCCTTAAGGCACGATTTAGGCCTCCGTATTGAGTCTGAGGCCCTGTGGGAAGATGAATAACGGCATAATGTCACCATCGATTGTGGTCACTCCAAACATCGTCGTAATCACCATTAGACTCATTCAACTCTTTCCTAATCCTCTGCACTGTCCTCAGATTGACACCCAAACACTCTGAAATATTCGTATTGGAGCCTCTGGCGAAAATGCCAAGCAGTACAGCATGCCGTTTCCAAATTACTGACGGGCATAATTGCGTCATAGTGCTCTTGTTCTCACAGACGGTGACCGTACTATACTGGGCATTCGAAAAAATAAAAAACAACGCGCATGCGCGAAATTAAAAATATAAAATGGCGACAATATACCCACCGCATCCTATATATTGCTGCATATATTGGATGTGTGTTTGTTAGCATCAAAAAGGAAATTTATTGTTGTTCTACGTCTACATGGATCATATTTTGCACCAATGACAACTTCAGTTCAGAGTCAACGAATTTTTTAGTTTTGCTAAAATAAAATGTGTAAGAGCGTTAAAGAACAATGATTTAACTTCTTTCGTTGCCATTTTTAATGTCATGTCTTTTCAAAATGTCGGTGATCATGGCTTATCTGGGAATTTCCATGCATTCTTGAGAAAGATAGCGGAGTGGTTTCGCGTTGCCTGCCCACGGTTTGAATTCAGGGTTTTCTTTCTCCTAGAATGGCTGCTAACCAAGGCTAGAGAGCCCAGTTTGCTCTGGGTATCGTAGTATAGAATAGAGATAGAGAGGGTGAAAAGAGAGAGAGCTTATGAATTTGGAGTGAAGAACTAAAGGACTAAAAGAAAAGAAAAGAAAAAGAAGTGCTTGATAGTAGGTAATGAAACCGTGAAAAGTAAAAGGACGACAAAAATAGTATCAAATGAACAAGTAAAAAATATATTATAGGAAGAATGAAAAGTAAAAGAAAGATGACATACAAAGAAAAAGAGGATAATAATTGAAAAAGAAAGAATGAGGAAAAAGAGAAAAAACTAAACTTTTTTGCCTTTTTAATAATAATTGCGGAAATTATTTTCAACTTTTCGTTCATTCATTCAATTTGTTGTGGATCCAGATTAATGAATGTAATTTTAAAGCTTCATTCTTCAAATTACTTTCTAATGTGACGATATAAGATGTGCTCTTTCAATGTCTCACTCACACTTATTTTCCACAACTTGTCTCTTTCTTGCACACACTCACTCTATATCCGAATTTAAAACCATTATATATTCTCTACCCGTATCATATTAGCGGGTAGCCTGTGTCTTACGGCGTTGGTAATCGGCGCCACCGAGACGCTTTCAGTAATGCTCTCATTGGATTTTTTTTTTAATTCTTTCTTCAAAACTTTTTATTTTTATTTTTTTTTATATCTCGCTTAGAGTTTAGAGGGAGCTGTATTAATTGGTGAGGCAGTGAGAAAAATTGAGAATTTGACAAGAAGGGGTACTGAAAAGTTCTCGGCACGATCCACTTCCCAAAAAATCTGTTCAAATTTTTTTTAGAAGTGCTTTATTCACGAACCGAGAACTTTTCATTACTCCCACCGCGTTTCTCATTGTCATAGTTGCACAAATTTTGAAGGGTTTTTACTTTTTAGTTTTACTTTTTTTTATAACCTAATCGCTTTGACCAAAATGAAACTAGTGAAAAAGAATAGATTATTAATCTTTTTCCATAATAAAAATGAATGCACACATACATACAATTCTACATTTCCAGACTCATAACGGTTGAGTCGAGTAGATACGCTAAAAAAAAACAAGCACATTTGCACCTGCATGCATACAACACGTATGCATAGATTTGGACATTATTATCATCATCTTCATCACATTATCATTATTATTATCATTATTATTATTATTATTATTATTATTATTATTATTATTATTATTACTGGGTCTCTCTGTGCAGTCCTACTTTGCAAAGGAAGTTAAGCAGATGAAAACTAGGTTTCAAAGTATTCATTGTAAAATGATTTCAATTTTCAAAGTAGAGAAATTGCAATCGAAAGAATTTTGTAATTTATCATCACTGCTTAAAAATTAATTATTTTAGTCAAATTCAAATATTTCCTGTGAAAACGTACTACAAGGAACATGAAAATTTAAATTTATTCAACTTAAAATAAATACGAATGGATGCTGAAAAGTTCTTAGCACGACCTACATTTAAAATATGACCAAATGACCAAGCGTCGGAATTTGTTTTGGAAGAGCAAAGTTGAAGTACTATGCCCTATGGTCAATATAAAAAATTAAAAACAAAAATAATAGTGTAAGACGTTAAAACGTTCGGTTAAAATAAATTAAATGCTCACGGAATATTTAAGATGTGCATAACTGCATAAAAAAAAAAAATGAAAGTAAAACAGACAGGATACATTCAAAATAAAAATTCATTCGACTTTTTAAAAAAAAAAAGAAAAGAAAAGAGGAAAGGCTTGCATTGATTGATAGATTAATTTAAAAAGCGCATTTATTAAGAATTAGATGAATAATAAAATTTAAAATAGCAAAATGATTGATTAACATCTGTAACGAAAACAAAGGACATTTTTTTAGGCAATCTCACAGCTAAAAAAATACAGGACCTTGTAGTTTGTACTTTTTTAACGGTCAGTTTATATATTTGTCAATAAAATATATTTTTTTAAATTACAGTTCTTTCTCTATTTTTTTTTTATTATTATTCGACAAACTTACAACGAAATTTCTTTATCGTTTTACATTTAAAATTTATAACGATCATACGACCATATGTTTATTTGCATGTGCCAATGTGTTGGTATGTACAAGCCAGGGAGACTTGTTTTCCTGTGCGCTGTTTCTCCCAGCAGGGAAACAGCACACATATAAAAAGTTACAAATGGAAAGGGGTAGGAGAAACAGCAAGAGTAAAGTTTCAAACGGAGGAGTTGAAAATATATTGATAGATTAGGAAGTTGGCTAAAGGAGGAGGCAAGAGAGAGAGAGAAAGAAAGAAAGCGTGAGTAAATAGGGAGAGTGGGTAAGCCGAAAAAGTAGTGCTTCGGTCCCAAGTTAGCGGCACACGCAAAAATTGTTTTGAACAAGTGTGAGAAAAAGAAGGCCGGTCGCCGCAGCTCGCGGTTTTTTAAAAAGAATATAAGAGTTTAAAAAGTTAGTTCCCTTATTTTTTTTTTTTTTTTTACTTGGCCTACCTTAATAATTAATTTATATAACCCATTACTTTTAAAGTTATATTGTCAAAAATGGTCTTTCGTCGTGCACTTGTCTGACGCGTTATCTCCTAGTGCCCACATTTTTTTTATTTAAATACACAAAGAAGAGTGTATTTCTTTCGTTTGGATTCCCTTTTAAATATCAACTTTTGTTATTTCTTCACCTGGACGTCATTATTCACCTTATGTAGGAGCTTACCATTATTTACAGTTTTCTTCTGTGTTTTTGGAGTGATTATTATGCGTGATTTCGGACGGAATTTTGTACTGTTGAATTTTCTTTGGATCTTGATCGGAGCTCCGGACAACGTCCGAGGTAAGTGTTACTGTTAGTGTTAAAAATACATTCTTTATTGTCAATATTACTTTGTACGCAATTGTCATCAAATTTTGAAAGTGAACGATTAACTGTTTTCGAGAAAAAGGAGGTTTTGCAAAATATATATATATATATATATATATATATATATATATATATATATATATATATATACTGAAAACATTAGTAAACTGTTTTTATTTTAAAAGAATACAAATACTTTTATTTTATTTATTTTCCCATGAGGCGATTTCTCACTTTGTTGCTTAGATCACAATAGTAGTGACTAAGTGGGATACCCGTGTGTGAGGAACGAATTGACACTATATGATGTTAGAGAATTTGTATTCTTTCTTTTGTTTATTCATTGAATTATCATCTTCCAGCATTTCTCTAATTACGAAGAAAAGAGAACAGTTGAATATTGATTTGTGTGTGTTTGAAACTATCATATTTTTTTCTATTATCATTCGATCAACTCTTCTATTTATCTGCTAAAATAATAAGAATAACATTTTTAACTAACATATTGTATATTAGTTAAAAATGTTATTCTTATTATTTTGTTTTACACGTTCTTGCCTCAAGAGTTACATCTATAAAAAAAGTTATTTTTCATTACTACCCAAGTCATAAGTATCCTAGTCTAAAAGTGTTCAATTTGCATTTTTTTTTAAACTTTTTAAGCACACATCAGTCATTCCATAAAATTCAAAATTAAAACCATCATCACTCAGTTTTTTTTTTTTAAATTTTACTTATGATTCTTTTTTTAAGGTACAGTTTTTTACTCTTTTGTTTTAAGATTATTATCTTTTTTTGTGAACTAAAGGCTTTATATTTGTTTCTTCTTTTTTGTTTCTTCGTGATTCGACAAAGATGGGCTTCTTAATTTACAATCAATTGTGTAAAATGAAAATAAACATTTTTTCTCAAGTTCCTATCGAGATAAGTTTCATTAACTCCATGTCAAATTAAATGATACTGAAATGAATGATAATGTTGATAATCATCTCCGGTAAGGACTTGAAAGCATAAGTTAGTTTAGTAAAGTTTAGTTATGAGGTATTTTGGTAAAGAAAAAGATTATCGGCTTTGTTGTTTATTGTTTTTTAATTTTATAGCTTAAATTTTAATGCTCGTTGGAGAAAAATCTCTCCATATGACTTATGATGTGATGCGATGATGTTGAACATAAATTGTACATTACTCGTTTTGTTATGCAAGCAGGTGCACTGTGCAACATGTTTATATTGCTTTTTAAAATATTGGTAATGGTAAAAAAAATGTATAAAGATGCTGGCGTCAGTGTTGAACTTGTTGGTATCACACGATTTTGTTTTTTAGAGAAAATAATTTTGAGTGAAGTGATTTTTTATTATTTATAAATTGGTTGTGTCGAGGTGATGTTTTACTGTAAAACATCACCTCGACACAACCAAATTTTTTACTGAAGACAAACTACCCCTTCCACCGAGTCTTATGGGAATGTTGGATCTTCTGTCAAACATCCAGTTTTTATGTGTGTGGTGGGGGTGGGTAGAAATTTTTTAAGCACGTGGGAAATATATCAATTTCAAGTTTTTTGAGACTTGAAGAAAGAATCCGTTTCGATTTTTCCCACATCCGTCCGAAACTCACTCACTCACTCACTCACTCACTCACTCACTCACTCACTCACTCACTCACTCTCTGCTTGTATCACATAGGAAGAGTTTTTTTAACTTTTATATATACAGTCAGTACTACTACTTAACTTACAATATTATTAATTCTGATTATTACTTTCAAAATATTTCTGGAAGGTGATCAATGTTTTTTGTGTGTGCGTTTTTAATGCGATCACAATGGTCGGGCACTCTCCTTCTCCCATGCTTAAATGCCAAATTCTTCCCTATAAATAAGTCAAAGCGATTTTTTATTTTTTTGATCTTATAATGAAAAATATAGCATAACTTTGTTAATGTTATCAAACGGAAAAGATACGTTTAAAAACGTTACGCTTTTAAAACAAAGCCTCAGCTGCAGTTAAAGACAAGATAAAAATAAAAAAAGTAGTCAACTTTTTGAAAGTGACTTTGATTTAATTTGGGATTGGGATTGTTACTTTTTTAGTGACTTTCCTCTCTAAATCTTTCTCGTCTTCAGATTCCGCCACTGTCACTTACCTCTGCTTTTACTTTTTTAAACAATGGTAAAATTTTATTACTCTTTAAATTTTACCAGTTGACGTATGGAGCATTAAAAAAAATCAAATTAAATCATTTTTTGACTTTGGCTTAAAAATTCTTTTGAAAATGATGAATTTAATTTTTTTTTTTTTTTTTTTTTTTGTTTATGAAAAACTGCAGTGTCTCGTTTCTTTGTGTTTTTTTTTTTTTTTTTAGGACTAAGTACTATTTTTTTATTTTTTTTTAACCGAAATTTTCATTTCCATGTTGAAGACTATGTGAAGTAAAAACTAAGCTAGTACGACTAATAACTTTTAAATATTTTATTTAACTGTTGATATTTTATTTAACTGTTAATTTACTTTTAATCTCTCAACGTACGGGGCCAGCTTGGATTGGCATGGCTTTTTTTTTTTTTTTTTATAAGCATAATACAGCATTAATCATATTGCTCTTTTTGTAAGAAACAAAGAACACTTTTGAAGATTTACAGTTAAACAAACTTGTAACAAATGAGGCATTAGCGCGAATCTGCAATACTTCTGAAACAGCTGTCGTAGGTTCGAATCTAATGCTCAGCTGATGTTACCGTTTTTCTTTGTTTTTTTACATCTTTTGAAATTAAGAATTATTTTCTATTGACTTACATATAAAAAATACAAACAAATTACATAATTTTTAGTTACAAGTTGACAAACGTCGAATTAAACTCTCTATTTCCACTCACTTGATTTTGTTATCTTACACATGGTCACCTTTGTTGGCCGTGCGTAAAGGCATAAATTAGAAATATCTTCTCTATCATAAACGCCGGTTACTGGATGTATGGTATGGATTTTTTAATATGTCAAATAAAGTAAAAGGTCGGCTAAAAGTTTTCGTTTACTTTCCGCACCAATTAAAAAACTTTAAATCTCAATTTAAAAATAACCCGATTTTTGCCGATCTTTTCCTTTGTGATTTTGTAGGCAGTGGTTAACATCATTTGTTGAATGTTCTTAAAATTTGATTTAGAAATGTGTTTCTCTGTTTGATATTTCATCACGAAATAAACTACTATGAAAATAAAATTTGATTTTTAGCATTTTTTTTTTTTTTTCGATGAATTATTATGTAAGTTTTCGTTTAACCAATGTTGCCAGAATTAGAATCCAAAAAGTGAAATAGATTGGAATAATTCACTCAAATTGAATACCGAACCAACAGCATTGATCAATCAATATTCAATAATGCACAATTCATTTCTTTCTTTTTCCTTCTTTTATCTATTCCTTTAGGCTTTATTTTACGTTTTTTTTTTTTTTTTTTCATAGCATTTTAAACTACAATGCCCAACTACTAGATGTAAGTTAGTGTTTTTTAGCTTATTTATTCTACCGAAAGTTACATGCCCAGGCATTGCAATCTAGGATACTACAGAACTAGCATTTAATTTTTTTTTTTTTTGCCGCTTAGTTTTTAACTTGATAAAGTTTGAGGTTATTATATTCGTTGACTTTTTAGAGAAGCAATCTGATCTTTTTCGTTTTCTATTTAAATAATATATTTAGATGCCTGCATTCCAGCTGAAAAGATCATTGTCAGTCTTGAAAATAGGGAAGCACTTGAATCAAGTTAAGTCACCAGAGAATAATGTCTGGTTAAATTTATTCGGATCAATTTTTTATCTTTTACCACCGGTAGAGGGATTCCATCAGTGTGTAGTAGACATGTGCTTGCTTAGCAGTTTTAAATCAAATGACAAAAAATATTCGTTCACTTATCAGAATTCGTTATGATTAATTAAAAAAAAATTAAAATTATTTTTAAAAAATAAAGCACATTTAAACATAGATTGGAATTGTTTTTAATTTTCTTTAATTACAAAAAATACTTTCTTTTTAACAGTGTGGCCCTTCCCAAATATTTCTGATATACGTTTAAACTTTAAAAATTAAATATTTTTTAATTTTGAAAAAACAAATATTTTAATAAAATTTAAATTAAAAATGTAACTTCTTATTTGTAACCTTATTTTACAAATTGTATCTGAGCAGCTTCTGCTTATTATTTGTCACACACTAAAAAAATGTTTTCAACAATAAAACACGGATTCCTTATATATTTAAAAAGAAAAACAATATCGAACTACAAAAAAGCGTGCTAAATACTGTAATTTGAACAGTTCATTGATATTTAAATTTATTTTAAAGTTTAAGATAAATTGAACAAAATTCCGTTTGGCTTTTTTCCCCATGGATGCAAATAAACACGAATTCTCAGTGTGTACAGTAATTTTGTTCTTAATGTAAATTTGCCCATGTGTTTTCTTTTCTTTTTTAAAACCCAATGGGTGCCCAGGAAACGGATGTAGATTGTAGATTTAAGTTTAGTTTATTTCCATTTGAAAAACATAACAACAAGCAGCGTGTCCTTGTTTGCTTCAGAGACAGAGAAGAAAAATCTCTTGTTTTTTTTTTTTTTTGTTTTTTTGTTGTAATACGCCAATTAATCCCCAGTCAATTAAAATAGGTATAGAAAAAAAAAGCACCTCCAACTTTCTCAAGGACTGACTGTATAGTCACGTGATAAACCCTGGAGGGCCTTTCTCCCTATCTCGACAGTTGGGTCCATCTGCCATTATATTGCGATTTTTTAAAAGAAACTTAGAAAAAAAGGAGGCGTGAAAATAGACTTTTTTTGTTTGTATCCCCTAGAAACATATCAATTTGGAGGAGCAGTGACTTGTTTGGTTGATATTTGAATGACAGAATTCGATAAAAACATGTTAAAATATTGTATTTGGGTGATTAATTTTTTTTGGTGTGGTGGGGGGGGGAGAAACGAAAAAAATGGTTAATTTTTCTACAGCAAAAAAACAAGTAACAACAAAAAAGAAATCGGAAAACTATTTTTTTTTTTTTTTTTTTTTTAAGAATCTAGCTTCGTTCGTCCAACTAAAAACAGTATTGCAGAAGGGCCTAACTTTATACAAATTTCTTGTTCTAAATGAATTAACATGTTCCATATTTATTTTCATAAAATATTTTTTTTAAAAATCATTAACTAACCTAGAATTCGGTTTCGTTTATCTTTATAGAAAGAAAGGTAACTGATCCTTCCTTGAACAAAAGTTTGGTTTGGTTTGAATTTTAAATGATTTTTTTTTTTTTTTTTTTTTCAAATTTTGAATTTTTAGGATGTTTTCTTTGTTAAATAACAAACGGCAAATTAAATAGATTTTTTTTTAATTCAATTCCTTCTTAGATTTGTGTTCATTTGAAATCACAAAGGAAAAATTATAAATTAAGAATTGTAAAATGACCTGTTCCTGTAGAAAACATGTGTATGCTGGCTAATTTTTAAATTTCATTTAATTTTTAAATTTACTATTAAAATTCCAACACAGCGATATAAATGCAGTGTTTTACTCTTGAAAATTGTTTCTTTTTCTTTTTAAACAACTACTTTAAGATTTAAAGTAGTTGTTGTAAGTAGAATGATTAAATTATTTAATTTATTTATTCTTAATTTTAATTAAAAAAAATGAAGAAAATTTAGTTTAAGGAAGGGAAATATTTGAAATCTGAAGTCTCAGGTTCAAACTTTTCTTGCAATGGTTAAAAAATGCCTATGGTCCAAATTTTTCTTGGAAAATTTATTTGTACTTTAATCTTTTCTGTTAAAAGCTGTTAGTGATATTCTTTCTATAGATTAAATATTTATTTTTAATAGAAAAAATAACATGACATTTTTAGTGCTTCTATGGATGAAATTAAAAATGTTCTTGCTTGATTGGCTGTTTTTTACAACATCAACGTGAAATATTATTGGCTGGTAATGACGTAAATCTCTACACTTTTCCTTTAAATCTGAAATCCTGAAATTAACTTTTCTTTTTATTTCTGTCATTTGTCATAAATGTCAATTTCGTTTGAGGTCAACAGGCTTTTTTTGTTCCTGCTTTTTTTCTTTGGTAAAATACTTTTTACAGTTTACTAGTTTTAAGTGTGAGATTGCAATTATTTCATTTCTGTAATGAAAGTAAATTAAACGTCATAATTTAGATTTTCAAGAAAAACTTGCTTTCAAATGAAGTTTTAAGTTCTTTATTGTTTTACTTTTAAGTGTTTTTAATTTTTTTAAAAAGTACAATTTTTGTTAATATTATTAAACAAAAATTAAAATTTTTAGTTTCTTAAATGTCATTTTCTTCATAATCTAAATTTGAAGAAAATTAAGTAAAATTTATTCTTTAAAGAAATTATGCTATGCAATTAATTTTATTGTATTTTAAATGATATTTAAAAAGAATGTGCAATGTGACAAATTTACATATAGAATGTCTACTTTAAATAGCTACAATTAATGTTGGCAAAAGAGAAAAATTATGAAAACGTTACTTTTTCAAGAGACATTTTTACAATTTTGTTAACATCCTAAGACTTTTTGAAGATGCTGAATATTAAATAAATATACAAGTAGTTTCAAAGTAATTATCATAAAGTAAACATTTATTTTTAACATGTCGGAAATGGAGTGTATACTTCATTGCCCTTGTAACATTTAAGATTAACTTAAAATGGAAATTTTCTTAGTATTAGTGAAATATGTACATGGTACAGTACAATTTTGAAAGTTAAATTTTACTTTCAACTTTTGATCTTTTTAATTTATATTTCATTCCTAACAGGAGAATGCAATCAAATATTGATCAATATAGTGTTAATAATGATGGTATTAAAGTTTAACCAATTTACCTACCTTGATTTCTTATATGGAACAAAGAGCAATGTGTACATGTTAATCATGCAAAATCTTGGCAGTTTATTTGTCACTGGATGCTCAATGAATGACTTTTCATCAAAGTTAGTGGAGCTTAGTAAATATTTACAAAAAAATGGTTGTTATTTGCAGTAGAATGCCAGTTTTGGTTCAATTGGCACTTTGTGAAATCATTTGAAAGAATAAAATGTTGATCAATGCTCATTGGTAGATAGTAAAGAGAAATCTAATCCTGTACAAGGATTAGATTCCTTACTTTAATCAGTTTTTGGATTAATAAATAGGTTGGTGCAAAAATAATGTCGTTTTCTCACATGTGAGAAAACGACATTATTTTTGCACCAGCCTAATAGTATATAAGCCATTTCTTATTTTTGTTTCTTTTCTTTTTGGGAGGCAAAAGTTCATTACAAGTTTTGTTCAGTTTCATTTTTGCCTTTTTTACTCTCATCTTCATCACTCACACTTGTCATTCAAAACATTTAAAATTTTAGTTGTTGTATCAACATAGAAATGATTCTTCAATATTGTTTATCATTTTAAAGATGCTAAATAAAAACTGAAACATTCTTCAAAACTCTTGCTATAAATATTTGTTCAATTTAAGTTCAATCAGGATATGAATTTGTAAATCTGTAAATTGTAAATCTTAATAAGCACTCTGAAATGATTTAGAATTAGTTGGACAATGTTTTGGGACATAGGATGATCAAATAGCATTCCATATAATTGCTAAACATTTTGCTTGCAAAGGTTAGCAGTTGTAGCTGAGAGTTTTGATGAAATAAAGAAGTTCTCCAATCCAAACAGGTTACTATTATCTTTAATGAACAGCTGCAGGTAAATTAAACAAAAACTTAGACAAATTGAGCACAGGTATTTAAAATTTTCTTCCTGGTGGGAAGTGATTGTTATTAATACTCATATTACCCACATCCTAGAATTCTCAAATGTGACTAATTCAAACAAAAAAAATTCACTAATATTTAATTCTGAACATTGTAAATGGAAGAAACAAATTTCACATTTCTCTAAAAATAATGCTGGATTTACTTGATTTTCATTTTTCATATTCATGTTTTATGTTCTTTCCCTTGGGAAAGATATAAATTGAATCCACACATCAATGTCATGGCACAAAAATCAACATGTAAATGAAGAAAATGATTTTCTATAATTACTTACCTCTGATTACTATATCCATTGCCAATTATGACTGAATAAACCTAAAAACTTTTTTTCCTTCACCTAATACCAGTTTGATGATGGGACTAATTTTTAATATTATTTTTCTCATCTTCACTTAGATCTGTGTTTGAATGAATAAAGTTATTAGTTTAACTTGACATATATGAACAACTATTGTGCTTCTTATTAACATACATTGAGCTGTAGCCATCTAGCAAAATACTTGATTCCAGTAATTACCTCTTTGGAAATTCTGCTGATGTTGTCTTTTTTTATCTTAAAAAAACTATTTCTTGATTGAAAAAGACAAATAGCACAACAGTTTAGAATGCCTGTATTGTTTGGTATAATATCGAACATAGTATATAAAATGATTTGTAAAGTACACTAAAAGTAATGGCATTATTTTTGCATGGATCAAATTGCTGTTCTCAAGTCACCTGTCTACAATCAATGTAATATATGTGGGTTCTGCTGAACATCAAAATATTTGCAAGTTTACTGTACAAACAGCAGGTGTTACTTGTTAATTTTACATTTGCTTTAATAGGATATAAGCAGAAAAAAATACAGAAAAGGTCACACTATTAATATATAAAGCTTAAATAGTTGTGTGTATATGTAGAGTATATATACAGATGAAAAGTAAAACTATGACTTCAAATAAACCTGTTTTGTTGTGTATATCTATTAGTATGTCTTATATCTTATCCAACTTAGTAGTTTTTGCTTAGTCCATTTATGCATGATGGAAATGGTGGGCATGGTCTTAATCTGCTCTGGATACAAAGCAATCCAAAGAATTTGAAACTTTTTCCTTATGGTGCAAATATATTCTTATCAAATAGATTAGGCTTTGTGCCTGCAGCTCATATGCCCAATTAGTCAGGTGTCATGCATAAATCCTTTAATAGAGATAACCAATTTGTATATTCAGCTTTCAAAAATAAAATTTTTCAAAATAATTGTTCTATTTGTTTAAAATTTTATATAATCTTTGTTTTGTTGTTGGCTTTTATAATTGCTTAGTTATTCAGATAAACCATTTTCTTTCTTGAAAATAGTAATGACCTCAGTACTTAGATCACAGCTTGGAAGTAAAGGAAAGTAATCAATGTATATTGCCATATTTTAAGAGTATATTTTGAATATCTCATAGATTTTATAAATTGTAATATAACATGCTGTACTTTAAATAAATGCCTACCAAAATGTTTAAACTTATTGAACTGCTTTAATTTTGATTAATTGTACTAATCATTCTATGGCATATGCAGACCTCTCAAAGAAAGGACTGCATAGTAGAGTAGAGCAACAGAAAAGAACATTGGCCATACAATATTCCATATCATTGCTAGTTAATGGTGTCTTCCAATTATGCATTCTTTAACTTTGAGTTTTAAACTTTTTTTCTCTTCTAGCAGTTTACTATACAAATAATTCATCTGATTTGCAATCCACCAGAAATGTTTATTGTGGTTAAGTATTTTATTTATAATTAAATCTTTGAAATTTAAAAAGTTAAATGGTTGTGAAAGATCTTGTTAAGATAGACTTTAGTGGAAACCATTTTTTTTAAAAATTTCTAAGTGTATGCTTGTTATTTTTAACTTCAAAAAGAAATTTATCTCTAAAACTTTAAATAAAACAGAAACAAACTTAGAAATGACTAAATAGTAACATTTTACTGAGGAAAGCTGAAAATATCTTATAAGCTAGCACTTTTTTGTCTAACAATTTATATCTGTATATTATTCCATCTTCTCTGTTGGGAAATTATTTGCTTGGCTTCCTGTGATCAAATAGAAACTGATTATCATTTATTTGTTGTACTATCAGACAATAATAGTTGTTAGCAAGAATGAAAGCAATCCTGAGAAAGAAACATTTAAAGCTGACAATGAAGTTAGATTCTTTGCAACTTATTACAATAAAGGCATATTATTTGTCAAAACACACATTGGAAATTTTTGTACAAATTTCTGTTTCTTGTATACTTGGTAAGGATTCAACTCTTTCTTTTTTTTTTTTTTTTTTTTTTTTTTTTTGCTAACAGAATAATTAAAATTGTTTTCACCTTGACTATTGCAGTCTGTGCTTTTTATATTTTTTAATAGACAGTCTTTTTTTTTTTTTTTTTTTTGTCTTAATGATAGACATTATTGAAATTTATTTAGAAAGTGCTTTGAAAATATGAATTCAATTTAAAAAAAAAAAATCAGAATTTTTTTCTTTTTTTTTTTTATGATCTTTGTTTCCAAACTAGGTTGACATTCTTTAAACTACTAACATAAAAAGATGCCTGTCATAAAAAAGCTATTTGTGAACAAAAGTATGTCGTCACATCTGTTATAGTCATGGCTGCATACCACCACTTACCCATCCGGGTTTTTTTTTTATTGTATTCTTTATTTAATCCAACCTGTCTTTATTTTTTCCCTTTTTTGCATTCAGTTTGTCTTGTCAGTCAAGATAGTTTTTTTTTGTTTTTTTTTTTTTGTTTTTTTGTTAAGGTCAGGCAAGTCTCACATCCAGTTGGAAACTAGGAAAATTTGAACATAAATTCTGTTTGCCCAAATTCAATTTAAAGTCTAAACTCTACAATTAGTTTCATTTATCATTCAAATGGGACATTAAGACACTTACAATAACTTGTTAACAGTGCTCATTATGAAGTTTCAAGGAACTTTTTTTATATCATTCACTAGGTTTTACTTTTCTTACATTGTGTTAAATGTAAAACCAGTGTGTGTCAGACAAAACTTTGAATACAATTAAGTAGAAATTAGTCAGTTAAATTCAGCATATTTCTTTCTACAAATGTTGCACCACTGCAATTAGATGAATATTGTTAATTGAATTCAGCAGATTTCTTTCAAAAATAAGAGAAAAAGGAAAGTGATAGCACAAAAGATATTCTGATAACTATTCGGACAACTTGAGAACAGTATTCAAAATATAATCTCACTGTATGCAGACACTTTACCAGAAAAAAAAAATCAAAAACTGTATATACAACATTCTATACAGTTGTGGCAGGAAATACAAAGATGAGACCAGCCATATTCTAAAAATAAGTCTTGGGGAAAGTTAGTAATTCAAGGAAAAATATTAAAATTATGGTTTGTCAGTGAAAGTGGCGCACACCAACTGCTATAGAATAAAGTCAAAACAATAGACAAAGAACAGTAATAAAGAATAAAAATTAAAAGAATTGGCTCATTGAATGCTAAATTCTTTTAAGCAGGTCAAGTGAAGAGTAGAGTTATGCTTGCTTGCTTATAAATTTCTTCTTAATATCACTGGGTTACAAAGTTGACACAATCTCTAAACAGAACATTTAACATGATATAATTTTTCTATTCTTGGTGTAACAATATGTAAAGCTGTTGAAATTCTAACTTATTATTCCAGCCTAATTGACATTTTCTAATTTCTGCTATATACAGAATAGAGCCTTATTGAATAATTGGGCTGGCAGTGGCCATCTTGTATCCATTCTTTACATGAAATGGAGGAAGTATTGTTTACTTAAGTAATCCTAATAAAATTACCAATAAAACGATGATCTGATGTTTTTGGTTATGGTGTTTCAAAAAAAATTTATTCAAATTTACTTTGCTTTTTCTTAATTTATGTATATTTTGGCTAAAGTAATAAAAAGATGCTATGTGGATATCACAGTTGATAAAGTAATTGATTATTTTCATGTTTAAAGACCAGCTATCATACAAGATTAAACTAAACCATTTTTATCCCTATCCTTAGAGCTTTGCAACAGTATATTTAAAAAGCATTAAAAATCTTTAGAAAATGCTAAATCATTTTTCTTAATCTTGTAAATGAAAGTTTTCATGATGTTTGGCTTTCATTTTCAAATGAGCCCCAAAAAGAAAATTCTAAAAAAAAAAACATCATTTACTAGTTTACTGCTAATTGCTAATTTTATTAATAGATTGATTCCATTAATTAAATAATCTTTATTAAATCTTTTTTTTTTTCATTTTGATGGATTATCTTCATGTTTTTGTTTTTTAAATATAGATGTGGTGTTATTAATGATTGTACTAAATTAAGTAGTGTTGAAAATTTCTTGGCCTAACCAAAAAAGGATTTAACCTTTTTGGTTATTTGTACATATTTTGAGAAGTTGCTTAGATAGAAAAATTTTCAGTGCCCTCTTACATTGTTTTAAGTGTTTAATAATTAAGACATTCAAATTTTATCAATTTGATGCATTATTGTTTGTTTGCTATTTTGCCCGCTTGTAAGAATTCTTGGGATAAAATATTGTGTATTGAAGAAATTTGAAAGGAAATTTTATATTTTGATAGAAGTACTTGCCAAAGAAGTTTTCAATTTGACAAATTAGAAGAAAAAGTACCCCAAAACATTCTAAAGAAATGGGGTGCTTGAGCAGTAAATTTGAGTGTCTGGACTTGTATTGTTATTGGTTATAGTTTGCAGCAATCATAAGCTTTAATATGACTTCATAATACTATTTCCCTTATTTTATTTAATTTTATTTACAAAATGAATGTTTGCACAATTGTGGGTACACACACACATATATATATATATATATATATATATATTATATATAAGGTGGGTACTGAAAAGTTCTAAGCCCAACCAAGAAGCCCTTCCAAAATATTTGATCATTTAGTCAGATTTTAGGAAGTGGCTAGGCATGACCAAGAACTTTTCAGTGCCCTTTGTGTAGGATTATATACTAATTGTTCATGTAGCTATGATATTATAATTAGGATTTAGAATACAACTGCATAAAAATTTTCATTCTAAAAAGGTATATGTGAGGCGAGAAAAATAAATCCATAAGACCATAGCTTGATATATATTTATTAGTAGAACTTTGATCTGGAAGTTTAACTGTATAATACTTGGTCTATGAGATTAATATTCTCCATTGAATTAAGTACATTGAAAAGGAAAATTCTTGAAAAATACAAATTATATATATACACTAGTCAAATTACTCGCACCTTGCTAAATGTCACACTTTTTTTTTTTCTTTTTTTTTTGTAAGAAAATGATGATTGATTTTAAATCATTGTAATAATTTGTGGAGAAAAATGATGCATTTCAATATTACTCAATGATCTTGCCAATGTAACCTCCATCTTCTGGCTTTATCCTTGTATATTTTGGATAGGAGTCATTCCCTTGTACAAATTTAATTTAAATCAAGGGGGAAAAATTTTCACTGGGGAAGGGGGTTGTTCTCCTCCCTCTGGGGGACTCCCTTTGATCAAAATGAAACATAATTATCCAAGTACCCTGGGTAATGTAGTTTCAGAATGTATATGGTTATAGGGGTGGGGGGGTCTATCTCCAAAACCCTAGGAGGAGTTCAATAACAAATGGACTTAGACTACAACTTGACATTGTTTTTATTTTTTAATATTTAAATTGTCAAAATGCAAGATGGAGAAAAAATATTTGAAGATAAAATATTTATAAATGAATTAATCACTGTTAAAAAATCAAACTAAGATGCTAAATGCTAGAAATATGTGAAAATAGTGTGATAATTTCTGCTAAATTGAAAACATGAAAAAATTATTTAAATGTTTATTTATGAATATTTCTGACACTAAGATACTAACTTCTTTTTCTTTTCTTTTTTTTTTTACTATAAATTGTGTCTATTCTAAAGTAACATATTTAATAAGTTTATGCAATATGAAATATTCAGAGCTGTCACTAATGAGACTAATCTTTACTGGTGGACATGCCACAAATCTGAACTTACATTTCTAAGTTAACTTTTCTTTTTTTTTCTTTTTTTTTTTCCCATATGTTCTATAATATTTCAAAATAATGTTTCTTTTCTAAAGTGTTTTGAAAATAAACTCAAAATAAAAATGATTATATATGTATATTAAATTAATGTCACTTTAACAATATTTCCATTGATGGGAACAGTACTTGGTAACCTGTCTTTTATTGAAGTGGAAGAAAATGTAAATGTCATGATTTCAAAAGAATGCATAAATATTTTTCAAGTTTGGTCAAAACTATATTGAAGAGAAAAAGTCAGATTAAAAAAAAAAAAAAAAAAAATCCTTACTAATAAAATTTTAAAAACTAAAATTATTTTGGAATAGAAACTTGTAAAATTAAAGATCACAAATCAATTGGTTATATTTATTTATTTACAAAATATTTGATTAATTCTGACTTGCTTACATGTTAGTTGATTTATTTGAAAATTATCTCAACTTGATTACCTTTCTATGGCCAGATAGTGATGATTATGATAAAAACAATTATTCACCAACTCATATTCAGATAAATATATGAGATGGATGCTCAAAGGTTCTTAGCACAAACAAGAAAGGATCTCTTCATCAAAATCCCTATGTTTGCTCTTTTGGTCAGATTTTGACAAGTGGGTTAGGCTAAAAACTTTTCATTACCCCCTTTTATATACCATATTTGGTGATATATAAGACTACACACATACACAAATATTAGAATATGATAAATTGGTTATAAATGTAGAAAAGAAACTTATCTGTCTATATTTCTGAGATGAGGTGTTATGTACACTATTTACACCTGAAGAAGGCCGGCGTGTACAACGGCCAAAATGTTGTGATAAATATGGCAACAAAGATGAAGACAATAGTCCGAATAATGTAAAAAGAAATTTGTTCTGAACTGAGACAATTAGGAAACTTAGATGAAGTCCCAATATCATTTAATGAACCAACCAAGAATTTTTTCTTAGTATTTTTTACTGAAATGTATAAGCGTCTTATATTCTATCAATTACATATATATGGCAATATATATAATTATATATGTGTCTGTGTGTGTTTAAACATATATAGATTCTTTATGTGACTGTATATACAACTTTTGTATCTGCTTACTAACATCAGTATGTGAGTAAGACTGATGAGGACTTATGGCACCAATTTATTTATTGCTTCTCCACTTCCAGGATTAATTATATATGAAAATATTCACAGGCCTAGGGGTAATTCTATGGACAGGTTTCTTATCTGTTTATGGTCACTTTGGTACATAGGATGTTTTATGGAATTTTCTCTTCAGAAGCAAGCATAGATATGCCTACTTAACATTATTCTGAGTTGTTTCAGAGCAGTACTTGAGTTGTGTGTGTATGTGTGTTTTATAGATCATCCAATATTTTCTTTTTCCTGACAGACAAATCCAAGTTTTCATTTCTCTTGAGGCTATTTTGTTTTGTTTTTTTATAAGCTG
This sequence comes from Acanthosepion lycidas, assembly GCA_963932145.1. Taxonomy (NCBI): domain Eukaryota; kingdom Metazoa; phylum Mollusca; class Cephalopoda; order Sepiida; family Sepiidae; genus Acanthosepion; species Acanthosepion lycidas. The sequence continues at coordinate 69,157,239 of OZ010602.1, forward strand.
TCAGTTATATACAGAGTACTATTAAAAAGTAATATATATATATATATATATATATATATATATATATATATATATTTTGTGTGTGTGTGTATTTCGGCAGGAAATATTCTTTAAGGTAAACTTAAAAACAAGACATTATGTGTCAATTAGTTTTAATGATTGACTTTTCCCAAATTATAGGTAATCTTTCTCAGACAATTCATAAGTCATCATGACTAAGGGTTTGAGTATACTGGCTTTGTTCAAACTGTGATCATGTCAAATTATGGTCTCATTTTAAAAATTCAAATAAAGTCTGCTCAGCATGGCTCTGAGGATGTTCAAGAAATTCAAATGTGCCTGAGCAGGCACATGCAACAGGAGTAAAGTAGTTACCCTAACCGACAGACATACTCAGATACAAGAAACCAGCCATATATAATAGTGTACATCATTAAAGTGTCAAATTTTCAAAATTTAAAATTATATTTGTTTTTATGTTAAAGCAAAACGACTTCCTGTCCTAATTTCTCCATGAAGTTTTAAAAGTATTTAAAAATGCTGTTAATGGTCAGTAATGTTTGCTTTATGGTATTTAATGTTTAAAAAAACAATCACTGAGGATTGAAGCTCAAATTGACTTTTCAGCTTTTATAATTAAGTATCATCTGAATTGTATCAAATTAATTTTGGTTAATTATACATGATTAGTTAATTTATTATTCTCTGTTAAATACTTTAACTCAGCCAGGTTTGGCATGAGGATACTTTTCTAGATTTTTTTCACAACTTAATGTAATTGTTTGTTTTATGTCATAATTTTAGTAATGTCTAATAATTTTCAATAAATATTTAAACCTGGAAATAAAAACTTTTTATTTCTGTTCTAACTGTAAACTTATCAAGAAATGATCAATTATTAGGTTGGTGCAAAAATAATGACGTAATAATGTTTTTTGACATTAAAAAATACGTCAAAAAACGACATTATTACGTCATTATTTTTGCACCAACCTAATAACTTTTCTGTATTGTTATAGATGTTTACTAAGATTAGCTTAATGTCACAAAATGCCCAAAGAATGGTGCCTCAGATGTACATCAAATTCACTAGCCTGTATGACCAGTTTGTTAACTGCTTCTCCACAGCAATGTTGCCATTTCTGTATTGAAAATATAGAACTTAAATGACTGCATTTTTGATATTTATTCCTTATAGATGTTTACAGTCTAGTACAAGGTTGCAATATTAGGGCACTTGTAAGAATTGAACACTATATACAAGCTGTCTGTGGGTTTGCATTCATAGATGATTTCTATCTTATATTTCAATGAATCATTTTCCATGTTTTTCTCTTTTCCTATATTTATCATTTATAGTGTGAATTGGATTGTTTTGTAATTTTTGTCTATAAAGAGTAATACTTTTCTTTTATGTTATTTATATATTTTATGTTATCTTCTATTCAATGCTAACAATATTTTTTTTTTATATATGATAGTTAAAAAATGATCAGCATTATGTGCCAAGAATGACAGCTAACTTATAGCAACTGTGTATTTTGGGGTCAGATGTCTTCTAAGCAGATGAGCTGGCCTTGAGTACTTCATTTTGATGTGTTGAATGCTGCAGTTACAGGGCATGGAAGGTTTCAATGATTTTGATAAAAATCAAATTATGACCAGAAGACATAGAACATTTCTTAAATAGCATGGCTTGGTGAGGTGCTCATATTCATTCATGTTGGCAGTGATCAAAACAAATGTCAACATGGGATACACAAACACACACTTAGTCAAAAAATAAAGAAAAAGTTATTACTATTCAAAAAGAACATTTTTAAAATTTTTGAATTTCATGTAACTACACATTTTGTTTTTGTTTATCATCACTTGCCTTGATAAAGTCAAATGATAAAACATGTTGGCAAGGGCACATACACACACACGTGTGTGTGTGTGTGTTTGTGTGTGAGAGTGTGAGTATGATGACTGCCCCACACACTGCATGAGGATGACCACCATCTGCGGCAGATGAGGTGGTTTCCTCCAACTTCTGAAAACTTGATACCTGCACAATTTCTAGTCATTCATCAGAGACTCTTGATCCAGTGACAGTCAAGATAATTGGAGACACTGCCACAGGTGATTTGAGTAGTTTGATGTTAGGACACAGGCAGGGTTATTAATTCATCAATCATAACACAGTGATATGACCTTTTGAGATTATAAACCTACATAAACCGTAAGAAAGTCAAATTTCATTTCGAGTTTAATTAATGAACTTTGAAGAGTTTTTATAAAATTTGATCTTGACATGTGATTGCTATATGCAAACTTACAAAATGAAAATTAAAAAAAACAATTTTGTTGTTTAAATTCAGTATAATATTTGAATATGAGTAAATATATTATATTTAAATGTATGCAGTAAAGTTTTCAACTTGACCAAACTTCCAAAGGGCTTCTTTGTCAAGCTGAGAAAAACTTTATAATGGCCTTTATATTGCCTGTAAACCTAATGTAAAGTTTACAGGGCATCTTTGCAATTCTGGTAATGCATGCATATACATTGTTTTGTGCTAATATGAGAGAAAAACTTCAAATAGTATCTCATTTATTTCAAATTTTTATTTTTAAGTTTTTTTGGGAGACATGTATGAAAAAAAAAATTGTTTTTCTTTGCATTCTTTTATCTGTTCTGCCATTTGAACTTTTGTATTTCTTTTGAAAAGTTCAATTATAATTCTCAGAAAAAATAATTTACAAAGGGAGATACTGATGACCTTCTACCACTGCTCTGTTGAGAGAGTGTTGGTATACTGTATGACTGTTTAATATGTCAGCTGCTTAGCAGTGAACAAGAGAGGCCTCTAAAGGATTATAGATGTTGCCCAGAAAATAATTGGCTGTTCGCTGCCCTCCTTAAAGGACATTTCTAGTTCTCTGTTGCAGCAGGGCAGAAAACATAATGGAAGACAGTATGCATCCCAGGTACCACTTGTTTGAACTGTTACTGTTAAGATGACATTTTAGTTCTATTAGTTTTAGGACAAAGTGCTTGAGTGACAGCTTTTATCCTTGTGCCTTGCATAAAATGAAAGTTGTCACATGCAGACAATTTCAACATATTTTAAACATTACTTTTCTTCATTCAATATTGTGTATGTTTGTGTGTGTGTGTGTGTGTGTGTGTGTGTTACAGTGACAAGAAAATAAATAAATATAAATCATAACTCTGATATATTTTAGTGACCTACAAAAATCAATGCCTTTACATTGATTAACTTGCCAACAATTATATTAACTAACCATTATGACTGTTTCTTTAGTTTGAGCCACAATGAGTGCTTCATATTCTGAAGTTTTGTTCCAGATTAAGCTAAGCTTAAAAATAACTACACTGCCGGTAACAATCAATTATATATAGGAAAGTATATAAAAAATCAGAAAAATATAAAACTGATATTTGATATAATATTGTTTCAATTTTAATTCACATAACGAAATATTTTGAAACCAAAGTCCAAAGGATTTTTTCTTTTTAACGGATAAAATATTGAAGTAATACAGAGTGATTCCTTAATTAATATTTTGCTTAATATGATTCTTCATTCAGTATTTTGTGACTAATTATAATACACATTTGAAATTAGATTTAATTCAGTTTTATGAAATTGACAAGATGACTGTATTTTCCTGATATACTGATCTTGGATATTGAAACACAACTAACTTGGTGAAACTGATTAAAATTGAATCTGTTGCTATAAATTGCAAGAATTTGATCCAAACATTGAAAGAAATGTGCAAGGTTGTCATGCATGAAATGCCATTTCTTTCAACTGAAATATAAAAAAAACAAAAAACAGTGCTATAGAAATAGTCACCATGTTTTTAAGAAATAATTATAATTTATGAATACTGAATTTCCTGTTTATATTGTATTTAGTTCATCTGAACATGATTTTTCAAGTTATCCATATTTATCAAAGTTTTGTTCTAATTATTTTGAACTTTCCTCTATAGTACCGAAATTTTATGAATTTAAGCACTGTACTAGATTGGTGGCAAGGTTTCATCATTTTACAGTTGAAATCACTAAATGTAACTGTAAGTTCTATGCTAACAGTTTCTTCTATCACATTTCTCACTTGTGGGACTCTTCTGGTTTCTTGTTTCCCAGTCAACTTTGACCTTCAAAAATTTAAATGCAATGTCTATCATCTTGTTTCCTTAATTCATCTTCTTTTATTGACCTCTCTCTTTAATTCAACTTTTACTTTTTCTTTTTTTCTTATATTTGCTCACACTCATTAACCAGTTACTTGGGAGTGAAATGATTTAAAAATAAAATTAGGAGGGTTCAGTAGGGGTAGTTTCTGGAATGTGCAATTAAAATGTATATTGTAAATTTCAATATTTTCTTTGACTATATTTAACTCCTACTTAAAGAAACTATTGATGTTTTTCATATTTTAAATTACTTTATCAATTATATAAACATTACAAAAAAAATTACTTGAAATAGCATAACACGAATAAATTTTACCTGTAATTACATTCAAATTGTAATTTCATTTTCTTTGTCTTTTTTTAATTAGAAAATAAATACTTCATTTGTTGTATGAAAATGATGAATTCTACATTCCAGATTTACAGAATGACTGCTATTCTCTCTATCTTTCCCTTCTACTTTAATCCTCTTCCTCTTGAGGGTTCTTTACTCACACACCCTAATGGGATATGGCACAAGGCTGTCTTTAAAGTGGGAGTCTCACATTTACATGGGACTAGGGACAAATTACTAGCATTGCTCTATTGGGATATATCAAGTACCCTTGCTCTTCAGCTTTTAATAAAATATGAGATGTGCTGTCAGACCTCAGTTATTTCTTTGTGCTCCTTCCAAAACCTGACTGAGATTCTGGACGGGCCAAGGAAGTCATTTCTCCTTAAGAATGCATTTTGAATGTGGAACAATTTTCTTGTTTTTCCCATCTATTTCTGAAGAATCTATCTCTGCATCTGCTCATTTTTTTCTTATGTTTGAATTAGTTTCAGCCAAACTTGGTAAATCTTCAGTCAATTGTCTATAAAACAAAGATGGAATGACTAATTTTTAAAGAGCAAGCCAATATCTATCTATATCTATATCTATCTATATCTATATCTATCTATCTATATCTATCTATATCTATCTATATCTATCTATATCTATATCTATCTATCTATATCTATATCTATCTATCTATATCTATATCTATATCTATCTATATCTATATCTATCTATCTATCTATCTATATCTATATCTATATCTATATCTATCTATCTATATCTATCTATCTATATCTATCTATCTATATCTATCTATCTATATCTATCTATCTATATCTATCTATCTATATCTATCTATCTATATCTATCTATATCTATCTATATCTATCTATCTATATCTATATCTATCTATCTATCTATATCTATATCTATCTATCTATCTATATCTATCTATCTATCTATCTATATCTATATCTATCTATATCTATATCTATCTATATCTATATCTATCTATATCTATATCTATCTATCTATATCTATATCTATCTATCTATCTATCTATATCTATATCTATCTATCTATATCTATATCTATATCTATCTATCTATATCTATATCTATCTATCTCTATCTCTCTATCTATCTCTATCTCTCTATCTATCTATCTATCTCTATCTCTCTATCTATCTATCTATCTCTATCTCTCTATCTATCTATCTCTATCTCTCTATCTATTATATATATATATATATATATATATATATATATATATGGTAGTGAACTCATTGAGCACACACTGTTTATATTTATATATGCTGTATCCTAGATAGAATCCAGCAAGGTGATCCACTTGGTCCTCTACTATTTGCAATGGCTGTTGATGACGTAGCTCATCATTCCATCGCCTCTCCTTTCAACATATGGTATCTTGATGATGTAATGCTGGGAGGACACATTGAGTCCATATCTGGCTACCTCCAATAAGTTATTCCTGCTTTATCTGTTCTTGGACTTGAGATTAACTCATCCAAATCAGAGATAATAAATTTGAATTATAGTGCAGATGATTTCAAGGGTGCTATCTGGGATATTATCCTCATCCTTGAGGATATAAAAATAACACCTAAAGAGAAATTACACATTCTTGATTCTCTAGTCTTTCCAATGGCCATTCAAGAGTGTTTGGATACTAAACACGTCATTCTAACAAGAATGACTGAGAAATTGCTATTAATTTATGCACACCCAGCCCTCTTCCTCTTGAAGAAGTTTTTCTCTACACTTCCAAAGTGCCTCTTGTTACTTTGAACAGGATTTCTTAAACAAGATAGATATCACAATTAAGAGATGCGTGAAGTTAATTTGTGACATTAATTTCGACAACACAGGCTGGAGGCAAATGAAGATCCCTTTGAGTTTTGGAGGGGCCTGGGCCTTCAATCAGCAGCAGACTTGGCCCTTCCAGCATATCTTTCTTCATTTTCTTCCAGTCATGAATTAATTGATGAGATACTCGGTGAATCATCTCAAAGTTTTTCAGGTAGTTCTTTCGAACAAGCATGAAGCATCTGGGCCCAAGAATTACTTTCTATCCCACAAGACACATCAAAACAGAAAAGCAGGGATAAAATAAAATGCAAAGATAATTTTACTAATTTGAGGCTCTCTCTGGATCAGCACCACCTCGCTTGTCTGCTATCTGCTTCACAAGCAAGTAATGGCACCAAGCTCAACACAGTACTCTCCTCACCTGCCAGTACCCTTCAAGATAATGAGTGCACTTGGGTCGGACTTGAGATTTGTCCTGGGCTCAAATTATGTAAGGGTCACAGATACAGATGTGGAGCTTCCATTGATGAGTTTGGTTTGCATTCTCTCTCCTGTCGTTGTAGTGCTTTCCAAGATGTGCACCAATAAACATCATCAAAAGAGGTATGGATGCAGCTGAGTTTTCCTACCAAATTGAACCTGTAGGCCTCAACCATGGTGATGGAAAGCAGCTGGATGGGATTACCATTTTCCCTTTTAAAGTGGAGAAGTCATTGATTTGGATTGCGACCTGTGTCAATACATTTTCAACCGTTAATTTGATCAGGTCCATAGTTGAGCCAGGGTCTGTCGCATGGGACACAGAGATAAAAAAAAAAAAAAATAGTTAAATATTCTTCTCTTGTGGACAGATTTATTTTAACTCCAGTGGCAGTGGAGACTTTTGGGGTTATTGTCCCTCATTCGATGGCGTTCCTTTAGAGGGTTGATGGGATTGCATCTCAATTATGAGACAAGCCTCAGGAAATAGAGAGGCTCTTGCAGTGTGTTTCACAGGGGATGGTGTGAGGTAATGCTTTCTCCATCATTGCAGATGACAGTAAAAAAAAAAAACATTTTGTTTTTGCTTACAGATACTTCCTTCCAGATATTGAGCAGTTTTGCCCTATAGATATAGCATACCTTAAAACTATATATATATATATATATATATATATAATGATTTTATCCAGAAAGACAAAACTAAGTTTCATTTAAATAGTTTAACGTAATGTAGAAACAAGTGCTGTGATAGAAAATAAATGACAACATTATTTTTTAAATTATGTTTAGAAGTTTTACACATACAGATTGTATGTATTTAATTAATGTGATAATTTTCTCTGAAAGCTTCAATGCTGGATTGAAGTGGTGAACTCTGTCCATCTAATTATTATAGTCAATACAGTTTGGAAATTCTTGAATTGGAGACTTTCCCAAACTGTATTTTCTTGCTTTAACAAATAATTTCATCATAAATAATTTTTGCTATTTTAAATTATATTTTCAAAGTAATCATTGTTCATTTTCTCTATAAATATAAACAAATGAAATAATTTAATTAGGAAGAGAACATACACACACACACACACACACACATAGGCAATTTGATGACAGGAAAAAATTTTGTTTAATGCATTTTGTCCTCTAGGTTTGGTTTTTGAAAGGACAAAATTTTTACACTTTGTTATTCAGTTGCTTAACATTGTTTTGATATAAAAATTTATATATCATATTCACATATATATATGTATGTACACACACACACACACACGTGTGTGCGTGTGTGTATTTTTATCAGTTTTTTCTGTTATCCTTAAAGTCATTTTTTATAAAAGATGTTTGTTCTAGAACTCGGTCTTTTTGCATAATGATGTCTTTCTTATAAATAAAAATCTTTAGGGTAAAATTATTCAAGAAAATAAATACACTAAAATGGAAAATATTGTATAATTTTGTTGCTTAAAAATGTTTCTAAAAATAAAAAAATAAGATGAAATATGCACAACTTAATGCTTTCTATTGTGATGAATATGAAGAAAAAAAGTAACTTTCTCATATCAAAAATTATTTTCTGCTGAATATGCTAAATTTAAAAAACAATTATCAGAATTGTTTTTTAAATGTATTTTGCTTACTTCTAGAAATGGTATAAAAATATTTTAAAAATTGTATCAAATGCATTTTTTTTATTTTGAATACTCATTAGCATGACAAATTTTTATGCATGCTTGTGTGTGTGTGTGTGCATGCACTTCCCAAAAATGTTTGCAGGAAAAAGATATTAACTGCAGACATCAAAGAATGCCTAAACATTTTTTTTTAAATAATATATAGTTGTGATTCACTGTCTGGGTAAAGAGTTCTGTCACTAAATCTCACTTTGTCATCTCTCTTAGATTTACATTACAGCCTGTGTCAACTAAAACTTATATTGACAGATGAAAGTGCCAAAAAAGGTTTGTTGGGATTAATCTAAAGCACCTTTATCTCATAAATTAATGTAGCATGAACACATAGGAATAATTGTCGTTATAATAGGTAATAAAAAATTATTTATTAAAAAAGAACAGATGTGCCAGTAAGCAAGCAATTCATTTGAAACAAAGTATAATACAAATTGAAAATTATTTTATTTTGATAATATTTGTTTTCTTCTCAAAAAATATTTTACTTGTTTTGACAGTAAATAATTTATTGAAATCCCTGCAAACACAATGTGTGCTCATCCCAATATGTGTGTGTATACACACACACACACACACACACACACACACACACACAAGTAAACACATTTTATCCAACATTTTCAACTAATAAGATTTTCTTTTTGACATTTAACTTTATCAAATAACACATTTACTAGTTTGTTCCACTATCTTTTGCTATATCAAGTAATTCCATAATTCCATCCTCCCAGAACTTTTTAACTTTCCCAGAAAAGAACTACTTAAGGGATTTTTTGTTTGCATTTTGCTTTGTTCTTTTCATTGAGAGAATTCTGTAAAAACTGTAATATATGATAATCCATTGGTGCAAATCTGGTGAACATGGCAGTTAAGTGAAAACTTTCCAACCAAGTTGTGAGATTATTTTGACTGGTCACCAAACATCCTGATTGAATATTAGTTCTTTGTCTTAACTCATTCCAGATATTTTTCATTAATTATTACTTTCAGTTGCTCCAATTAAGGGCTGTACTTTTTCCAATCATTTAGTTCTTTGAAAGGAGCTCATATTAGGCAACTTCAATCCAGCATTTCTTTTTTTTTTTTTTTTTTTTTTTTTTAACTAATATTCACTCTATACCAGGCTCAAGAGCCACTTAAGGTAGAGAGTTACTGAAGAAGGGGGGGGGTGAGCAATAAGAGCAAAGCCCCCAGTTTATGTGGATACATGTGAAAGATAAATTAATCTTAGATTTGAAGAAGTTAAGATTGCAATGGTTGCAAAAGCATCCTCCTGGAATTCTGTTCCACAAAACAACAGTTCTTGGGAAGAAGCTATCTGAGTGAACCTTACTCCTTACTATTATATATATATATATATATATATATATATATATATATATATAAGAAGCATTTGAGGTCTGGGGTAAGCTTAAGTCCCAATAGGCATTCATAGCAAGAGGCCTCTGTCCGCTACGATAGAAAGAATGAGATTCTTTGAAAATAAGACCAGGCTTTGGTATAACTAATGATGGTCTATTTTACTTGTTCCATGCTCTCTTTCATTCCACATTGAGAACTATCTCACTTTTTATCCTTCATCATTATTTGTTCAAAAATCTAACAGTTACATATTTAAATATTGAATCACACATAAAACAGTAAGCTCCCCCTTCTCTCTCACACCCCATCTCTCATGTAAAAATCACATATCAAAGCAACTTTCTCAAGTAATTTCTTTATTTGATTGTTATTAATCTCAACTGGTCTGTGGAGTCTTGTTCCATAAGAAATCTCCACGAAACTTCATAAACCATTTTTGACATATTCATTCATAGTAACTTCTACGTAAACTATTTAAATCTTTTTTTTTTTCTTTCATCTAAGATGAATTCTTATCTTTGTTAAAATAAAAAAAGTATATGCTGAATACATTCTTCCATTTTCAATGTTTGAATCAATAAGCAGATATGTTAGTTTTCACAAAAATATTAAAAATATCATGCTGATATGAAAATGCCATGCAACAATCACAATAAAATGAAAAGTGATCTTTTCAAATGAAGTTAAAACTAAATGCGCCTGATGAACTATTTAGGTTATTTGGCCCTGTTTATTTCACTTTAGCAACAAGTTGGTTATTCCAAAGTCTTTAAGAAACTGATAAACTTACTGAAAGCTTCTTCAATTTGACCCTCATTGAAGGTGTACTTGTCTAGCTACTTGCAAAAAAAGGTAATCCATAGAACATCAATGAAGGAAATAGGCAACTAAATTGAACATTAGTAACAATATATTCAAGACTTGAAATCATGTGATCTTGAAACTCTATTCCTTAAATTGTTTCAGTTTTGAATGCTCTATTGCAGTCCGAATCTAAATATTTATATGCATTGTTTGGTCATTTAAAATGAAACTATTATTTATCAATTAGGTTTATTCCAGTAAACAGGGATGCTATTTTGATTTTAGGTGTTTTGGTTTATCTGAACTCAACCGTTATGAAAATCTTTTACTTTTTTTTTGTTACTATACAAAATGAATTCTTCATTACAAATAAGAATGCAATGCAAAAAGAATTATAGATAGATATCTACCTACCTACCTACCTCCAAACATTTGTTAAAAATAACATACATGATAAAAAAAATACTCCAAACTTAATAAAAACAAAGATTTATTATCAAAACTTTTATTATTAAGTGCTAAAACCAAAGAATGAATTTCTTTATTAAATTATATTTTTTGATCCTTTTTAGTATCTTCAAAATTTTGCTTAAACATTTTATTTTTCTTGCATCAGCAAATTAACCATAAATTAGTATGGGAAATTTTAGCATCTTTTTGCTGTGAAAAAAACACTTTTGTAAATTCTTGCAAAAATCAAATAATTGCTGGATTTTAATCAAACTTTCAAGACTTTAACAAATGAATTAAATTATTTTTAAATATTTTGTTTTTAGAAAATCTTGGTATATATATATATATATATATATATATATATATATATATATATTTTTTATTTTTTTTTTATTTTTTTTGTAGCACTTATATTTATGTTAGTCATAAGGACAAGTTCTCAGAATTTAAATCATTAAATTTTTGGGTCAAACAAAACTTACATAAAATCTATTGTCTATCATAAAATAGAGAGAATGTAATAAAATTAAGACATTATTTAATCAGAAAAGCTTTTGATTGCTTTCATGAATAAAATATATGACATCCATATACCATTGTCAAAATGGTATCCATGATATATTTTGATACTAAAAAAGTTTTTCTCATTGAATAATGAGTTTTTACAAGAATTGTTTTCATTTTAATTAGAATAATTTATAGAACTTTAAATCTTTTAAAATTCTGTATTAATTTGTTATGGCCAAGTAATATTGTTATTAAATTAAAACTGTATTTATTAATCATAAATGGAAAAACTTACTACAATTCAATGGCCCCCACCAATATTTTAAAATGAATTTTGAATTTATTTTCTGTATCTATAAATATGCTGATTTTTGTAAATACGGATGTCCAAATGCAACATTATCAGAAAATAAGAGCAGTAACGATAGTAAAGTCAAAATTCATTGGTAATTTTCTAACATTCCCCCAAACAAACATCTTCATGAATTAGAGCCAAAGTACCCAAAATTCAACAAAATATTAGATTGCATGGAATATTTTCTTAAATTTTTAAGATTACTGAGTAGTTAATCAATTCCAATCAATTTAAATTCAATTTGAAATACAGCAAAGTATTTTGTTTATTGCAAATATTAAATTCAATCTATTAGCTTGAAATTAAATCTCAAATAACAGCTTCAAGAAAGATTTTTCATTTTTAAAAATGCATTTTAAATCTTTTCTTTGGACGTATGTACACACACACACACACACACACACACACACACACATGATCTCGCATATCACAATATTCATAGTTCATACTTGGCTTGCAATTTCTCCAAGCACAAGTTTATAAATTCTGACAAGTTTGGGGATCTTTTTTCTTCTTTTTTATTTTTCATATCATTAACAATGATTGATAGTTTTTGTAAATCAATTTATAAAGCTAAAATCTCTATTTGAAATTTTTTAAATTAGTCTTATGTTTGTACCAATGTTTTTATTGAACCAATGTTAAGTATATAAATATAAATTCTACATGAGTAGAATTTATATTCCTTGTTGCTTCAACTCTAGCTTAAATTTATACAAGTACAAAACAGACAAACTATTTTAATGTTTGTCATCATGCTTAACATTTTGTTATTGAATTTGATTTGCTTAATATTTCACTGTTTGTTCTCATTAAAATAATTTATCTTCAATTGATAATGTTTTTAAACTTTACTAGTATAACTCTGTTCATAATTATAAAATTGAATAGAATAAAAAGAATTCATTAACAACCAAAGCATGTATAAATCTTTAGTGATCATCTTATTATAATGTCCATTTTTAAGCTGTAGACTCATCCCCCTTCTAAATTTATATTAGTCATAAGGGCAAATACTGATGATAATCTAAAATTTGAACTTGTAAAAATAAATTTTTTTACTGTTAACAACTTTTTATTCACCTTAATTTTTTTTCTGCTTTTTTGGTTGTGAAAGTTAAAGTGAATTTGTGTTTGCTGATTATTTTATTTTCCTGGACAGCACTGAAAAGCTATTTTTGTACATTTGCTATTTTTAAATGCTCATGGGCCATAGAGTATTTCTTGATAAAAGATTACTGGCAAATTTTGGGTGTTTTCAGTTTATCTGTCCAGAAAGCATTTTGCCATATGTTGTTGAGCCACTTGCTTTATATTGCCAGAAATATTACATATTACCTTTATAAGGATATTTTATCTTTATATAGCTTCTTGAGGGAGTTGAGAAACTATGCAGGACATATATATATAAGAATATATTGATGATGCTCTATATAAGAAGCTTCTTCAAAGTGTTTTCAATGTATTTATCTTCTTCATATAAATATTAAGGGCTGCAAATTCTGAGTGCTTTTCCAGTTGAAAAACTAAGCGAAATAAACATGAAGCTCATGACCAGTCTAGATATAAAATCTCTTTATAGTTGAATACCTAAATCTCTTAAAAAAAAGCATCTAACACAATCAAAGTTAAACCTCGCTCTACCAACAGCTAAAATAATAAAAATTTGCCGTCCGATCACCAATCAATACCATTTCACATTTAATGATTTTTACAAACAAAAATTTGGATTACCAATGGGATTGCCTCTTAGTGGAGTGATAGCATGTATCTTAGAATTTCTCAAATCTGGTCCCTTCCAAAATATTTTACCCAAACAACCGACTTCCAGTATATTGATGATGCTCTATTAATATATCCTTGCAATACTGATTTACATGATCTTGTGGATAAACAAAACAAAGTCAAACATACAATAGAATTTACATATGAAATGGAAAAATACAATTCTTTACCTTTCCTAGATACCACATTAACAATAGCTTAAAATTTTGTTTTTGTTGGTTGATTTCTGGTGAAGAAAATCTAATAAATTTTTATTCTTAACACAACTACAAAATAAAATCCAGTATAATCATCAAATTCTACTTAAGAGCACTCGGTATTTGCAGCCCTCTGCATATGTGTGTGTGTGTAATTACTGTTCTCATCTGTATTTTTGTTATAGCAATTTTCTGACATTAAAATTTATTTTCCTCAGCTTATTCCTATGTTTACTTTAGTTTTTTTTTTTTTTTTTTTTTTTTTTTTATCATTTCACCCCAATGCCACTAAGTCTCAAGGGGTTACTGAGAGTGAAAATAAATAAGAAAAGTTTAGTAAGAAGAAAGGACAATGAAGGAACAGGATTTAGGAAAAACCTGAAAGTATATAAAACTAGAAATATTTGATGTAAAGTAAATATTGTTCTTGTAATTGATGGTTTCACATTTTTTAGCTTGGGTTACAAAAAATGATTCTTTCATTTTCTGTCATCTTGTATAATATTTTGTGTATTGCATATTCACTGAATATTTATATTACAATTTCAAGCAGTTTCAGTTTTGAGAGAATTTAGTTTATATTTTATTCTAGTCCTGACTAAAAGAGGTCATTGGTCTAGGGTTACCCAATTTGCCAATGAGAAATACATGACAGTCTGTTCAAATTGAAATTCACATGATTTCTAGAATATTTAGTTTAAGTTTGACTCATGCAGTAAAATTTGTTAATTTGCATTTATTTCTCTAAGTTAGAAATCATTTGAATTTAAATTTCATTAAGGTGTATTTTTACACCAATTGATTCATATTCCAAGAAAATATTGAATAGTTTTAGACAAATTAATCAAATTATTTTTTAATGTAATTTTGTTTGTAAATAAGTTTTTATTCAAATAACATTTTTTTTTGTTTAATTAAAAAAAGAAAAACAACTATAATAAACTATTAAACTTTAATCATTATTTCAATGCAGAAAATGTTTCTTTTGTTCAAAGGATGAATATGTAGTAGTTGTAGTCATTTAATTACTTTTAAGTGTGATTAGATTTATACTCTTTATCAGTTTGTTTCTCATTTTCATTACATATTGTATGTCTGAAGAAGACCATACAATAGATCAGCCAAAATGTGGTAACAACAAACACAGCATAAAGAATTAGTTCAATATTGACTTTTAACATTAATGACTCTGGAAATTATAGAAGTTATCTTATATGTGTAGGCTATATTAAGTGTATGGTGGCAAAACAAAGATAAAACAAGGGTGGAGTTGTAAAAGGCATCCACATAAAGGTATAGAAGGAGAGGAAGGATGAGTTGGGATTTATTGAATAAAAACAGAAGGTATGTGCAGAGCTTTGTGCATTTGATGGAATTTTAGTTCAGTTTTGGGTGTTCGAAGTGTTCACATCCAACCAATGGTGGAAATTGGTGTTGCATGAATCAGATCTGGTTTTAAGAAGAATGTAACTTGTATATATCATTCTTCTCAATAAATTGATTGCATAATGCTTTTATTAGTTTGATAAACAGATTTTTTTTATATTCAGACTCCTATCTAAATAAATCAAAGGGCAAATATCTTCTTATATGTTCTGTTTTGACCAGGTCTGTCTCTATTTAAAGAGCCTGTTCCCAGTGCTTTGATAGGGATATAATCTACCAGTATTCATTTTTTTGCATCAACCCTAAAGCTTAAGGGTTGATGAGTCATAAAAACAGTTTATTATACAAAGCCATACACCTAATGATAAAAACTGAAAATCGTCCTAGTCTAAGTCTTGAAAATTATGCTAAACCTATATATTGTAGAAGCAGCTTATTTATCTTTAGAGAAACATTTCCTAATGTTCTCTTAAACACATTCTCAACTGTTAACCTTATTAACCATGCATTTAGTAATGCTTTTCATTTGACACAAATAGTGTAAAGTGCTTAATAATTATAAGAGAATTTTCTCCATAGAAAAATAAATTTTACGAATCTCACTACATTCATTCCCTGATAATTAATAAAACTTAAGTTCTGTTGACAAACTTTATATCAATTTTTCCATAGTCAGGACAATGCTAAATACTCAAGGAAAAAGAAATATTTTTTTCATAAGGTGCCTGTTGTAAAAATAAATAAATAAATAAAAAATTAAAAAAATTAAAATTCAAGATATTATTATAAACCATGCATAACTTTATCAATGTGTCTCTTTAAAATGACAATATTTTTTTCTGCATTGATAAATTATTTTAGAATTTCAATTCATTTAAATTTATTTCATTTTTTAAATTAAAATTCTGTATGGATCCTCATCATATATTTATGATAGAAAATGTAAAAGTAAAGAGTTGGTCACTAAAAAAAGAAAAAAGGTTATAATGTACAATTATTGTCATAGCCTGGAAATAACATTTAAATTCAAATTCAAGCTAATGTAATGGTAATATAAACTGTTTCTTTATATTACATTCAGCATTCATTGTCCAAGCAGCCAGTTTTTTTTTTTGGTGGGAGGGGGCGATTAATAAAATCTTTCTCTTTAAACACTTTTCAGGAAAATAGGTTTCTGAAGTCCAGCAACTGTTATTGCTCTTTCCAGTATTGATAGAGGTTTCCTTCCTAAACTTTTGTTTGAAGTAGTGTGGAATGACAGTATCTTGATTATGTCATTATTTTCTCTTTGAGTTGATATCCATTTTAGCTGTTGCTGTTGTTAAAAGTCATCAAGTGATGTAGTTTCTGTTATTTTGTACAGTTCTTTGTGATTCTGTAGCCACAATGTTCAAAGAAGGTTGGTCTTCACCAAGATCCACAAACTTCACTTGCTCAAAGCCACTTTTAATCTTAGGCAGCAAAATTTTGGTTAACTGCTTCATAGCCTTTATTTATGTTCTTATTAATTTAGCCAAAGAGTTTATCTTTTGTTTGTGCCTCTTTCTTGATGACAATTGTTATTAGGTTGGTCATTGATTCTTTAAAATGGATTGACATGAAATTAACTGTACAAGTTCATATTCTCTTTTATGCAAATAAATAAATTCTGTTGGTTTTGGAAACTTGATAAACATATTAATTTCACACTCGCCTCCACCAAAAAAGAAATGACTAAAACTTCTAGGTCTTGTACATGAAGTTGAGATATCTAGTAGTCTAATTTTTATTTGAATGTTGTAGCTGAAAAGTATCCATAATTCACCTCACTCAATGCTTTAATATTAAACATATATAGGGGAGTTTTATTTATCATTCAATACAGTGTAATTCACTTATTTTGAATAAAAAATATATTTTTTAATTATTTACTCATATTCATATTGCACATTAGTTTACATCAGACAAAATTGTATTTGTACTGTCAAAAAATCGGTCATATTTACATAAATATTTTGCAGTGGTTATATTTTCAGTATAAGTAATCTCACACATTTTTGTCTCTACAATTGAACTACATATAAGAAAGAATTTTGCTTTTTAAATAATTAAAAATAAAAATATGTAAAAGCCAAAAGTAGAAATAAAAACCAATCTATTAGCATCCTGGTTTCCTATACTTACTAATAAGATATTTATTTGTTATAGTAACAGAAGACATGTAATGTCATCCACTTAGCATAATGGAATATCTCATTACTCAGGTTGTGCCACCAATAAATATATAACGTTGTGTGTTTTATATTATAGAATAGATAACTTTTAATATAATTTTCAATTTTGTGAAGAATCCTATTAATTTGGGTATTATACATAATTTTTATATAAATTTAATTCAAAATAAAAGAATTGGGGGGAGGGAGTCCCATACATCTTCATACGGGATGTTGAGTCCACATTTGGAGAAAACCCCAAAGCCACACACCCATTGGCCAATGCTACCTGACAACAATGTCCTGATATGAATAAACAGTAATGTTATGTATAAGTGATTTATTGAATATTTTGATATTTTAAGATATAATAAATATTGTATTATCTCTTTAGTTTCACAGTATTAGTTATCTTAGAATTTACTAAACTTATCTTTTTTTGATGAGTGACCAAATGGGAGATATGGTGCCCCCAGAAGATTCCAGCACCAATTTTACAAGCAAGAAATTTGTTTGGCTTGGAAATCAGTATTTAAAATCCTACCTATTTTTTAACACAGATTTTTCTAGCACTGACATCTTCATGTATCTTTCTTTATGCATGTGGAAGGTAACTTCTTGGTTAAGGGTTTGAAGGGAATCAGTCAATTTTGGGAGTAAAATACTTTGTGCTTTGAAATACAACCTTCATTCCTTTCAGAAATTGTTGTTTTGTTTTTTGTTGTTTTAAGGAAGATTTTACATTTTAACTATAGTGTTAAACTAGGCTGTTTGTTTATTTTTTTTTTTTTTTTTTCAAGTAGCAGGTCCTTTTCATTAGTCCATAAAGTTTGAAAGACTTTTTGAACAGTTGAAATTACTAGATGTAACCATAAGTTCTATGCTAACAGTTTCTTCTCTTACACTTCTCACTTGTGGAACTCTCCTCTAACCTCTTGCTTTCTAGTCAACTTTGATCTTCAAAAACTTATATGCAATACCAATCATCTGTTTTCTTAATTCCTGTTCTTTTATTGTTCTCTCTCCTTAATATTTTTTTTCTTCTCATATTCTTTCACACTCAGTAACCTCTTGTGTCTTAGTGGCTTCATTGTTTTGGTTGAGGTGAAATGATTAAAAAGAAAGAAAACATTTATTTCATTCCAAATAAGGTGATAATGCAACTAGGATGCAGGGGGCTTACAGGGAATGAAAGACAATGAGAAGACTTCAGTCAAAAGGCTAATAAAGGGACAGCGTTCAGGAAGTTGAAAGATGGCAAGATTTTTTTATTTATTTTTTTTTTTTTTTAATTTTGAAGATTGCAGGCGACACAGAAGCAAGTAAGAAGTGCAAGAAAAGAAACTGTTCAAATAGAAGTGATGGTTACTTCTAGCTAGTTTAACAGTAAAATGGTGAAATCTAGTAGCGAATCTAGTAGCACACTTAAATTCATGCAATCAAGGCATCAGAATAGTTGCCATGAAAATATTTGTAGAAAGGGAAGAGGGATAAGTCACATCACATCAGTGAGAAATTAACTGAAGTCATGATGCCTGGTCAACATTACATTACAGACCCTTCTTTGAATTTTGTCAAGAATCTCAAGATATGCAGCAGGAGCACCAGACTAAATATGACAGTGGTGCTGAATGCATGGACAAATGTGCAAGATGGATTCTGACAAGAAATATTTTCTGGCATGACACATTAAACCAAATTTCCTAGCAGTAGATGTGGCTATTGATTTAATAAAATCACTCTATTCAATATCAGTGGAAACTGTGAGCTGAAGGTGAAATTTTATTTTTTTAATTATTCTTAAAACTGCAAAACTTCTGTGAGAAACAAATTTACTTTTTCCTAATGAAAATATACTGGTTCAATAAACCAACTATTATCACTGACATTTTTTATGTGGAGTTCCAACATTGACCCCTAACATTGTTGAGAAAATCTGTAACTTTTTCATCCACAAGGGGAAGGGCATGTTAAATGTTATCTTCCTTCTATTGCTTTGACTTAAATCATATTTAGTCATGTTTTTGATGAAATGGTAATATGATTGTCATTAGGAATTGTATAAACTTTTGCAAATAAATGTTAGTAAAATTCCTGGGCTTAATACTGATTTACTTTTCATGAAAATTCTCATTTGCTTATTTGTTATACCTTGCTTTTCATAATTTGTAAAATGTTGTTCATTTAACAATAAGCAAATTTATAATCTCAACAATTAATATTAATAATTATTAGTTTTATACTCAATAATTAGCTGCAATAAGCTTTAAACATTTTGTTCATCTTTATTTTGTTGCGGCATTTAGGTGTTTATTCCTTTTAAGCTTTTGATTTGTATCAAACACAATACAAAGTTCAAGATAATTTTGGGTCATCTGAAAAAGAAAATTGTCTCATAAAGAAACTCAACTCTTATCTTTGAATAATTGCTCTTACGTTTAGAAATCACTATATATGTGTTTGTTATATGGGTGGGAGGTAAGTCTGGTGGTTTATTTCTCATTCCTTCTGCATTGGTTTAAATACTTGCAGAGGAGTGGTTTCATGTTCAAATTACTAGAGCAACAAATATATTTCATTGGAAGCATTCTTCCAATGAGTATGAAATAAATGTTCTTTATATTTAACTTAGGATAAATGTTCCAGAATTTTATTTTGAATTAGAAACTAAGAAATACTCTCTGCAGATAGAGGACTTAAAATTATTTCCATTTTATTTCCACAGTCCTCAATTGTTAAACATTTACTTATATTACATTTAAAGTTGGATAAAGAATCCTTTGATTCCTCGGAAATGACTTTGTTTTATATATGAAAAAAATGAGCAGATATGGACTTTCAAAAAGATATGAACAAAAAGATATGCTTTCTTCTTTAAAAGCAGAATTGAATCTTGCTAGGCTACAATTCTTTCTGTGGTTGAGCAGTCTAAAACATGCTTAGAATCTATCATATTTAATCATATGATGGTTTCTACTATAAAGATGGACATATGTTTGAGGCCCTGCCAGAGAGCACATTTTTCTATTAATTATTGTCTTGATCTTGATTGTACAGGCTGATAGACATTATTTACATTGTTTTAAAGCATCTTCTCAAACCTATTAATCCATAAATTAATGCTTACAGTAGTAGGGAATGATGTGTGTATTATATATATATATATATATATATATATATATATATATATATATAGGTAATACAAAGTCCTTAGGTTTACACGGAAAAGGCTTCAACAATATAAAATATAAAT
The DNA here is from genome assembly GCA_963932145.1 of Acanthosepion lycidas. NCBI lineage: Eukaryota > Metazoa > Mollusca > Cephalopoda > Sepiida > Sepiidae > Acanthosepion > Acanthosepion lycidas. Next base: position 69,178,067 of record OZ010602.1, read on the forward strand.
GGCCTCCAACACTTAAGTGGTAATTCGAGTGGGACCTGCTAAGAATGGTAAATGAGTCCATACTAAAACTAACAGCACAATTATATCTATTTATTGGTGTTCGGCAATAGAAGACCCATATGTATTGGTCAAAATGTCTGAAGGAGTGTACTTAAAGTTTTGGATTTTCGCTGGAACATGTTGCTTTATTCTAGCTTACAACCTTTGAGTTGTTCTCCCTATGTAGCATAAATCACAACTACATTTAAAAGAATAAATTAATGAACTATTATGATAAAAAAGTGTCATTGACATAACAGAAATAAATGTCAGGTTTATTAGATTTTAATAATACACTCTCTTCCCAACAAAGATATTTGCTAAAATGGGCCCCAAGGGAGGACTCGTCGAAACACCATCAATCTGCCTGTACATGATGCCATCAAAACTGAACTCAACTGACATCATGGTAAATTTCATCAGTTTGACAAACATGTCCTCCGGAATAACAGGCAGACAATTGACTACAATGCAGGGCATCAGCACATATATCAATAGTCTTGGCAAGTGGAACGCAAGTAAATAAACTGGAAATATCACAGGAACATGTAAATTTATCCATCAACGAATAACACTGCATAAAATGAGAGAATTCAAATGAATCTTTTATACAAGTAGTTATATTGCCCCAAAACAGGCTTTAGTATAGTGGAAAGCCATTTAGCCAAGCCATGTTGAGAAGACCCTATCACATATATATATATAAAAATTTCCTCTTATATAAATGTAGATATTTGTCTTAGATTTTACTCTTAATTACTTAGTAACAATTGTCTGGAAATAAGGATTATGTTTTGTACCCAATTTATGGAAGTTTGATTTTTCACTCTTAGATGATGATAGTTGAAAAGTATTTGCTGGGGCTGGGTTTGAGTATTCCATTCTTTGCACAGCACCTTTCATTACATTCCTTGTAAACATTAAGTGACATGGTGGTCTGTACCCACGTGTTAACAAATAAACAATGCATCAAATTTGGAATAAAGAGAATAAATCTAGGTCAGTTGTAATCAAGCTGGAGTGGAGAAGATGGATCCCAAAATTATTTGTTTTTAATTTTGTTGTAAAAAATCTACAGGTTTTATTTTCATTTTTAAAAAACAATTTTTAAAACTTCTTTTGTAAATCATGTGTAAACTGGCAACAAATAGTAAAACAAGTTGATATAGTAAATATGACTATTGACTTTGTTTATAGTGTTACTAAACTAGTGGTGTTGACTTGTTCAGCTCAAGTATAAAGATCTTAGTTTCATATCCTATGTAGATATAAAATGTAATGAAAGGTGCTATATTGAGCACTTTCCAATAAGTACTGCCTATATATAATATGTATGTATGTATGTATGTATGTATATATATATATATATATATATATATCATCCAGTAGTGACCCCTTAAAAAAACACAGATTACACATCCATTTCCAACCTATAAATGAGTAAAACATTTTAGTTAGTTATTGTAAACATCCGCTTGAGAATGAAACTGCACTTTAAAGTTTAATATTGAAGTTAAACTTCATGACTTGAGTCAAGTTTTGAAACTTAGTAATTTCTGTGTCACGATGGAATCATATTTAAAAAAAATAATTTTATATATATAAGAGTGTTTCATTAAGACAGATTATAAATAAGGGCATTTTATTAAGATGGATCAAATTCAGCAGTAAATAAATCGGTGTTATTGGTGAAAATTAATTTATTGGATCATGTTATTTAAGTCACGGAAATTATGCATGAAAAAATAATATGCACCAAATATCTGCCGAATCTGAAAGGAAAAGAAAAAATCATTAGATGCTTAAATTTAATTCAGATTTAAAATCTGATCAAGTTATTGGAACACTCTTTATAGTGTGTATATATGTGTGTGTGTGTGTGTGTATGTATGTAAATTATTTTGGTTGGATCCAGTGACTTGACTTGATTCAAAGTGTCGAGAGTTCAGTACCTGGCTACTGTAATGGTGAACAAAAACTTGGTGAGTTGAGTTAAAGGGAGATAATTGAGACATCCGGAAGAGGTATGACAAGTGGAACTAGAACAATCTACCCCGGTGGATGAAATAAAGGGTTCAGTATGAAATTCCAATCACCTAAAGAAGGCATGGTTGAAACATTGTGAATATGGCAACAAAGATGAGGACAACAGTCCAAACAATATAAATAGTGTAAATAATATATATATATATATATATATATATATATATATATATATATATATATATATATATATATAATGGATAGTTAAGGCATGAAATTGATAGTTACTATGCAGCATTGGTTTCTATGTTCACAATGCTTATATTTACAAACACTTATTCTCAATATTGAGCACTCTTCCTCTATAAATATAGCACATTTTAAATAATATAATTTCATATATATACATATATATATATATATATATATATATATATATATATAATGTTACCTTTTAAAATGCCTGGAATCTAATCTTGTGTCCTGAAAATTGTTGAAAATTTCACTTGAACAAATTTTGTTTGTGTCCATGTTAAAATTCAGACAATGTGAATAAAATAATTTTTTTTCTGAAAAAGAAAATGAAGATTTTCATAATTTAATGAACAGATAATACAATAATAAAAGTGATTCTGAATAAAATTCTTACAATGAAAATTTGAGAGATTTGTTTGTGTGTGTTATTCATACTTTTTATTACAAGCAACAATGTTATTTTTTTTTTTGTTTTTTCTTTAAATGAAAAGTGCAGTCTTTGTGAATAAATGCCAGGTGAATATGTCATTGAATAATTAAGTTCAGCAAAATTGAATGTGTATCAAATTTATCTTAAAGCATGTAACAAAACTGAAATTATTTATAGACTTGAGGAAATTAATAATTCTCAAGTGAATCGTTCAAATGCCATTTTCTCACATTGTTCTGACCAGTTGTTGGCATTTATTGCTAATTTATACTATGAATGAAATTTGTTTGAATGTCAAATTTAGTGGTTTTCAGTCCAATACAGTAACCATTGCACTTGTGTTGGAAAGCTGCTAAAATATAAAATACTTTATCATTGAAGAAACTTTATATAGATTAGTTTATTGAAAACTAATTAAATGAACACAATGAAAAATAAATGTTGAGTAAGCTTTCATGTCTTGAGCTGAGGATGTGGTGGACCTCCCCACTCCCCATCTCTGTTATAGACAGGCAACCATTCCTCAGATGGTACCAATATACGTTTCACATTTGCTTGATATAGACTCTAGTTACTGGCATTTCTATTTGACTCTCTTTTATCTGCACACACACAACACTGGCACCAGTACATTTTCAAATGGCTGAACTGTTTTTTTTTGTTTTTTTTGTTTTTTTTGTTTTTGTTTTTTTTGTTTTTTTTGTTTTTGTTTTTTTTGTTTTTGTTTTTTTTGTTTTTTTTTTTGTTTTTTTTTTGTTTTGTTTTTTTTTGTTTTTTTTTCAAACTGAACATTTTTACACTGGGATACAGTTTATTTTCATTTAACTTTAATCTTTTTAATAGCAATAATATATTCTCTTTAGGATTTAATATTTGATATTGCAAAACAAAGGTTTGTTGTCCTGTCAAAAAACTTCACATGGTGTACCAATCCATTAATAAAATTGAATTTAGGAGATTTTAATTTGTTATTCAGTATTTTACATTCTTTTTGCAAAGATGTAAAGGAAAGAAATAGGCTTACTCCATTTCATGTCCTTTTGTTGTTCAAATTTTCCTATTCTCTTTATAGTCAGAGTATTAGAGTAGCCAAATGTGTCAAACTAAACATTTACTTTGTCAGTCATAAATAAATTAAAATTAACTTGATATTAACACAAATTACCTTTTTATTTGATTTCCCTCAGACATGGTTTAAGATTGGACCTGAGAAGTGTCTGCAACATGATTTACCTACTTTCTTATATATATATATACATCCTTTCTTTTATAAGAGGGATGTACAAGGTGGTGTAATGAATATCAGCTTGGAGCTGAATTCAAATCCCAGTTGGGTTTCTTACATTCACTGATGTGCAAATTGCGAGAGGTTGGAGTTCATCTTCTCCCCGGCTGTGGGTTAAATAGTAGGTCTTATACCTGTAAAAAAAAAAAATCATTATTTTCAAAAATTGTTGATGCAATATTCACTTGAAAAAAGAAAAATTCTTACAATCCAAAATATGTTTCAGCTTTAAATAACACATGGAATGGTGGTGATCCATAAAAATCAATCTTCTGCACAGTGGTTTTCGTTCAGAATCAGAAGATTTCATATCTCTTTAATCCATTGAAATAAAATGATCAATTAGTATTTTTCTGCTCTCTTTAAAATAATGGAAAATAGTTACTATATTTAGGTGTCACTCAAAGACACCTTCATTGTACTGGATGGACTTGGTTAATTTCTTTCATGTAGCAATGTAAATTTACTAAAAATGAAAGCACTAAAATTTAGTATCTATTTCTAACCTAATTTCTTAATTTTCTTTTTACATTTTCAAGTTAGATAAAAAAAAAACACTGCCTTATTTATTAAGGAAACAATTAGATTTTAGTAAGCAATCTTTGGGTAAATATCTGTAGAAGAACAAATCAAAATTTACAATAGAAATAATGCTTTACATCACTGACTGATGAAGAATTTTGATGGTAAATAATTGTACATAATAATATTTGTAAAATTTTTTTGTTTTCATTTCTACAGCCTTTCCTTCATGTGATCCCAGTCCCTGTAAAAATGGAGTCAGTTGTCGGACACCACGGAACAGAAATGGAGAGAGCTACTGCGAGTGAGATCTTTTTTTTAATCTTTTTTTTTTATGCATTTGTTTTTGTGTCTACTGTTGTTCAATCTTCTAATAGAGCAGCCAGCTCTGCTGATATACATTTTAAGTATTTAATAAGGATCATTTTCCCTCTTGAGCTTTACCACTTGTAAAATCTACCAGAGATAAGATAATCACTGTATTGTCATATTTACCTTGACACTCATGAAGAAGAATCCCTTACCCAATATTACCTAGAGCAATATGGAGTTCATTCAAGATTTTTTAAAAACAATTTTTAAATTATATTCTGTGCATTTAAATATGCTTTTTTTTTTTTTTCCAGACAATTGTTGGAAAATATCTTTAAAATTTATACAGTCTTCATTTTTAAAACAAAATAAATTCATTAGTTGAAACATCTAATGATGTAATGATTGTTTATGGAGAGAAATTTTATGTACTTTAAAAAAGATTTATTTAATAAGTATTAATCATTTTGTTTCACATTTTTGTAAGGAGAAAAATAAAATAACATTAAACCAGATTTTCTGAATTCAGTTGGTGAGGCTTGAAAGTAAAAAAATATCTAAATTTAATTTACATATTTTCAAAGCAATCAGTGTTTGTATTAAGGAATGTATTACATTTACTCTCATCAATCAGGTAAAATGAATAAGTCAACTGAATGCAGGCCAGGTAGAAAAGAAGGAAATTTACATTTACCCAGGAATAAAAAAAAACAAAAAAACTTTGCATACTTAAATCCACACTATTTACATTGTTTGGTCTATCAACCTCATCTTTGTTGCCATATTTATCACAATGTTTCGGCCATTGCATGCTTCAGCCTTTTTCAGGTGGTCAGAATGTCGAACTGAACCCTTTATTTTGCTCACTGGGGTAGACTCTTCTCGTTCCACATGCCATGTCTAATGGATGTCAGTTATCAGTTATCTCCTGTTAATTCCTCTCTCCAAGTTCTCCACCACCTTAACCGGGATATTGAACTCGCACTCTTTGGGTCCTGTCACTGGATCTAACTAATGCCTTTATCCACTGTGCCATGTGTCCTTGAGTAGGCAGTATTGTGGTTTGAGGATATTTTTCTGCAAAAGGTACTGGCAACATATCAATAATAGGTGGTAGAATGAATGCCGCAGCATATCAAAATATTTTGAAAACAAATTTAATGATTTCAGTTGAAAATCTTGAACTTCCTCCTCATTGGATCTTCCAACAAGATAATGATCCTAAGCACACTACAAAATCTACAAAGGTTTTATAGTGTGGCTTACTGAAAATAATGTAAATATCCTAAAATGGCAAAGTCAAATTCAATTGAGAGCTCCAACAAACAACCTGGATCTGAAGACCCTATCCGAAGAAGAATGGAACAAAATGCCAGCAAAAATTTGCAAATCATTAATTTAGAACTACAAAAAAAAGTTAGTTGCTGTAGAAGTGAATGATGGCTTTTCTACAAAGTATTAAATAAACATTATGTATTCTTTCTTGTATTATACAAATACTTTTTCACCCATTACAATAGATAAATGGGATTTATTTCTATTAAATCAAATTTTTTTTTCTGTTTTCTATGCATATTTAGTTATTATACATCTCTGTAGAGTTAATTATATGAAAAATATGTTTATTCATTAGTTGGAAATACAATAAATTAAAAATTTGTATGTTCATGAATATTTGTTTCCCTTACTGTATATAAAAGAGGTGTGGACATAACCTCTGTCTCTAATACTGAGCACTTACCTTCTATAAATATAGCATACCTTAAAAACTATACATATATATAATGGTTGGCTACTCATATTTGAGTTGCGTCTGTCTGCTCAGACAGCTAGACAATCCCTATTGCAAATGCCTGCTTAAGCACATTTGTGTTTGTTCAAAACCCACAATGCCCACCTGTAGTTTATACTGCAACTATACTGAGCAGACCTTAGTTACAGTTTCTGGGTGAGAGCACATCATCTGGCATGATCAACAGTTTCAACAAGTTTTGAACAAGGTCAGTATTAAGTTATAAGAAATTGTGATTTTTAGATAAAAATATCCAAATTTAAAAATAAATTTGTTTTATTTATATGATTAAAATTTTTATATGATGCTATTATGGTAACTGTCAGAACAAAAGCTATTATTTCTGTTAAATTTGGGTTGAAACAAAATAACCATTGTATAGAAATAATGATGTCAGAAAAAGATTATTTTAATATTAATAATTAAAATTTATTTTTAGGAAATCAATAAATATATTTAAAACCAACTTTCAAATGAGGTTGCTATTGGGTGTATGTTGCAATATCTGTCCTTTATTAAGCTTTTGAGTTATTTTCATAAAAACTCTAGCATGCATGCCATCTCTGAGGAAACAAGGCTGGATGCTATTATGAGAAAAATAGTAAAATCCAAAATTCCTCTAAAATTCAGTACAATTAGAAAAATGTTTTGTTTTTTTTTCAATTTGGAAAGAGTTCACAAAATAATTACTCTGCTTTGAATTCTACTTGTATCATTGTCAACTTTATGAAATTTATTAATAAAAGAGTTTTTGTTTCTTTAAAAAAAAAAAAAAGTAAAAAATCTTTTGCATTTCATTTTGTGGCTTAAAACATTATTATTTTAACATAGAAAAATAAAAATCATCTTTTACAAAATATTGATTATACCTACTATATAACCTTCTATTGAAAGATTTGCCTTGAATAGAATTCAGGGAAGTGTCAGTTTCAATCATTTAGAAAATGTACCTATTTAAAAACTCAAAATATTGCATAAACTGTAGTTATTTATGGACATATATAAGTTGTAAAGTAAAAACTGTAGAGTGAATTTATTTTAAAGGAAAAAGCATCAGACACACTTTTTGTTAAAAACAAATATTACTGATATGATAGTATTCAAAGCAATGCCTCATTTTGTAAAATGCCTCTTTCATGAAATCTATCAGTCAATTTACTTTCTATTTCTCCCCTTCCCTTATCTTGAAATTCAAAATGTTAAGAATACAAACAAGTTTAAATTAATAATTGAAACTTTTGTTGTTGGAATCTGTTATTATCTAAAGATTTTTTTTTCTTAAATTCTTTTGTAAATGCTAAGTTATGTGAAATGTTATGGTGGGCTTTTCAGTAAGAGAAAATGGAATGTTTTTTTGGAACAAGGTAATTTGTAGGGAACAATACAGGAAGTACAGTAGACAAAATGGTTCCTCTTTCATGCTTTGTTTCTCTCTGTGTGTGTGTGTGTGTGTGTGTGTGTGTGTGTGTGTAAGAGAGAGAGAGATTTGATCATGTTTTTATACATTTTTAACTTTTCATTTTTTCTTAAAGATAGAATTTGGTGAAAACAATTTTTTTCTGCAAGTTTATCTAATTATGAACAAGTGAGTCATGATGTGTTACTGCTTTTTTTAAATAATTTCTAAATTTTAATTTACAATTTTATTGCTTTGTTCATTTTATATGTAGATTTCATAAATGTCACTAAATTTGAACAAGTTTTTAAAATTTATTTTTTAAAAAATTACTGTATATTTCTGCATATACAGTGACCCTTAAATCTTAAAAATTACCCCCTAAAATATGGGGGCATCTAATATAACAGTTACAAAAAGTTAACCTTAAATCCTGTGGTGTTTTATCACTGGTAAGGTTAGCATGTTGCTCCATGGATCACGATAGGCAAACAACTGCCCCGGTATTGTAACTATGAATGTAAATATTGTTAGTTGAAACAATTTACATTATAATGCTGTATTACAGTTATAAATGTAATAAAACTATTTTTACTTCTTGATTTCACATTAAAATGCAATAGATGATTACACAACAATTTGCAAAGGTTTTACTGAGCAGCGCACACAAGTAACAAGCAACATAAACATATCTTTTGTTCTTGATTTATAGTGCTATGTGTGCGTTCACACCAATCTATAGGATATAAACACTTTATATTTTACAGCCAATAAGTGAAGCACAAACAAGTAAAAGATACCTTCAAATAAATCTCACTAAATTCAGCAGATGAAAAAAAAACTTTTACAATTCTCTACAAACACAACTCCAAAATCAAATAAGTGGTTTCTGGAACCTGAGTGGATATCACAAGTGACACCCATGCAGTTGAACTCCAAATGACCTGGAAATAGGTTAGGGGACAGACTACTAAGTACATTCCCTGCATAAAACTCAGATGGTGATTTGAGCCAACTCCAAAACAATAAAAATGGAAACGATAAAACCAGATCTGAAACAGGACAGTCAGCGGACAGATCTATGAAATGAAACAGTCAAGACCTAAATGGAACAATCTGTGAACAGTTTCAGCCATGACACATGTTACCATGACAACATGTCATTTAGCAATGATTTTTCTACATACAATGCCATGATGAAAGGAAGTTTTGTCTCAGTTTCTCTTTGTTCACTATGTTTTATTAGTGTGTGCTTTGCACACACATTGGCGTACATATCATTCTGCACTTTGCAGACTCACTTGCAACAAAAATCATTTTGAACACTCAAACTATTGGTCTCTTCATGGCCCAACAAAGAACATTTTTCAACATGTTATGTTATGTACCACTATATAAATGTTACTGCCATATTTCACTTGGTATTCTTTTTCTGTGAAGATCATTTTTTTGCATTGTTTATGATTTTGTATTGTAATTTGTTGGACATGATACTTGGATTTTATTTTTTCATCTAGATCCAGGTAGACTAACCCCACAAATCATTATTTCTCATAGTAGTGTTAAATAAGGAAATTTAAGATAACATACAATTTATTTAAAATTCATTATTAATTTGGAGTTAAATAACATTTAGTATAACATGCAAACTTTATTTTTCAATAACATATTTTTTTGCTGCATTAAACAACAAAACATTTAAGAGGCCATAAAATCTTTATTTCTCATGACAGAATAAAAAAAAAAATAAGACACCCACATAAATAAAACCTTTAAAATTGCTATGATAATCACCATCTGATGCAAAGAGCTCTTCATAAGCATTGTCATTTAAAGTTCATCATATTGGTCCCAGTTGGTCGTCTTATACTAACTACAGATCTCTGTCTATAAACGGCAGGATGTGTGTGTGTATGTGTGTAACGAATGCATGGGTGCAATTTTTGACGGATTTGCACCAAAATTTACATGCACATGCTCCAAGTTAGCAGGAAGGCCAAGACTGACTTTGCATTTCCCAACTCCCATCAATAGTGGAAATAATCGATTTTTTTCATGCTTCTACGGCAGTTTTCATGTAGTTTGTGGCCATTTTGTACTGGCAAGTGTGAGAGCCAATAGCTGGCTGCCATGAATAGGCAGGAAGATTCTATTGGCCAGTGTGAGAGCCAACAGCTGACTGACACGAATGTTAACTAGCATGCAAAAAAAATTGATAGCGGCATTCGTCACAAGTGGGAAAAATTTAAATCTGCATGGCACTTTACTCCAATTCGCTCATTCGCTTGCTTAAACTCAATGTTGATTCTGATTCCGCAGAACTGGGTTGAGTGTGAAAAAGTATTTGTTGTTAATATTCTTTTTTTATTCGGTTTTTCCAGTTACGAGTCCTTTTTTAAAGCTGATCATTTTGTCTTCGTTTTATTTAGTTCTTTTTTCGTAACAGATTGAATGTTTAGTATAGAGCTTAGAAAAAATTTGCAGTGTGAGATAGGCAAGAAGTAAGGCATGTAGCAACATCAGCACGGCAAAGGGCACTACTTTAAAGGCAAGGAAGGGCAAAAATATTTTAAGTCAAGTGATAACAATTGCTGTATGTCGTACAATTTTTGAATCAAGCACAGGCAATGCCAGGCCATGCTGCTAGTATTATATAAAATCATGAAAATTTACCTAGATTTGGGGTCTAATCTTATCTATAGGTCACCTTATACGTGGAAATATGCAGTTCTTCCAAAAACGAAAACTTGTGTAAAATTTAATGATTTTGTAATTAACTTTGATATTCACCTGTTATTTAGTATATAAGCAATAATTTATTCCTTAAGGCTTTATAAACATAATCTTATGTCAGCAAAAGTTATAGAATAAGTAATTATTAAATATGAATCAATATAAAATTAACTTGCATAATGTAATGATGATTCCAGAATAATGCTCTATTTTATTTTATTCTTTACAAGGGCAACAGAATATTTCTAATGAGTATAACAAAAGAGCTTATCACATGAAAAATGAACCAAAATAAAAATCATGATTTTCATTTGTATATAAGTTTCACTAATAAACATATAGCCAAGATTCAAATCTCATGATAGTCAATTTGTCAGGAAGGTAAATTCTTAATGTTATCTGCCTAGGGAGGCAATCCCAGTGTGTGGTACATTTGGAAAGTGCCTGAAAACCATACCACAGGTTGGTCTAAGCCTTGTGAGTGAATTTGGATAGATGGAATTATTCATCGGTAGTTGTGCTAGCATGAAGACACAAGTCATCGTGACTGAGGGTTTGCACATACTGGTGTTGCTCAAAATGTTGACCATGCCAGATGACACATTCTCTCTCAGAAACTAAGGTCCACTCAGCATAGTTGCAATATAAATCACAAGTAGGATCTGTAAATGTTGAACGAGCACAAATGTGCCTGATCAGGTGCCTGCAACTTGAATTGGCTAGCTGCTCTAGCAGGCAGGCATACTCAGAAACAAGCAGCCAGCCATTAAAGGTTTCGTTAATTAATTTTATTAATGTGGAAATTCAAATTTGATTATTTAAGCCTAGATATAATCAAAACATGTCATTTTTTTTTCTTAATACATTAACAAACTGTATATGCAAAATAACTAAACTGATTACAAGTTTGAGAGAGAGAATAGATTTTTTTAAATATTCAGATAATAAAATAATCCACTTAGGTAGACTGTCTTCACTATCAGATTTTTATGCTTTGAGAGCTCAAATGAAATTCCCTGACCCCAATATGTCAGGACTGTAAGAAAGATATTGCCTCTAATGTTATATATATATATATATATATATATATACATGAATAGGCAGAGACTTAGTTTTGTCAATGTTAGTTTTTACTTCAGTGAATCCCAAAATAAAATCCCTTAGCTTTACAAATCTGTTCATAATTTCAATCTTTACTATGAACCCTTGATCAATAAATATTGATCCTCAAAAATCAAGTTTATGTGAATCAAATCAAATTTTTTAGATGTGCGTAAATTTAATTTCTTTTTTTTTCTTTTTTTCTTCAAATACAAGCCATCCTAAAAGAATTGTGTTGAACAGAATCATATTAATCAAGTTTTTGTCATAATTTTGTTTCATTCATTTTTGGATATAAATTTGATTTTGACCAATTGAACTATTTTTCTGACTTTGATTAGCATAAAAAAAAAACTTTCATTTCAAGGTACAGAAACTCATGCCTTTCCCTTTTTGACATGTCACTCTCAAAATAGTTATTACAGAATTTTACATACTAATTTATATGACTTTTGTATACTTATGCTTTTGATGTTACTCAACGTCTTTGAAATATTTTTTATTTTCAATGTAAAAACCTTTTTAGCAATTTCAAATATTTCATTGAAAATTATTTAAGTATTTTTAAAGCTCTTAATATATTTTAGAGTAGTATAGTACCCATCAAAAATTGTTATAATTTATGCATGGATCAGTACTTCTACCTTGAAATAGAGCATGTTTGCTCTGTCTAGGATCATTATAACTTTTCTATGCACCTTGTGAAGTGTTAAATACTTATTCACATATACACATAATAGGTATAGAAATCAATGCTACATGATGACTGTCAGTTTTGCAACTTAAGCAATCATCAGATGCTCTGATGTTTAAGGCATGAAACTGCCAATCTTCATGCAATATTGATATCTATATCCATATTCATATGTCTACAAATACTCTATCCCAAATATTGAACATCCTTCCACTATAAATATAGTAACTTTTAATATAATTATATATGCAATATACATATTGTATTTTATATATGTGGATTTTTTTTACAATATTACAATATAAAAATCAAATGCCTAAATAATTTTAGCTGTTTTTCTAATATATTGTCAAAAATGATTTACTTTAAATTCTAATAATCATTTAGAAAATAATAAATTTGATAAATTTTATTTGATTATCAAATTTTAAGAAGTAAGTTTTACTTTTATATTTTTTAAATTTTTAATATTTTTTATTAAAAATTTATTTAAATGTATCTTCTCTGGTAGATTTGTTTCAGATTTTTATTTTCTTGTTTTTTCTCATCTTCTGTGTGTGTGTGTGTGTGTGTGTGTGTGTGTGTGTAGCTTTTTTAACTCTTACCAATTTCCTTTGAATCTTCCTCTTCCACGCCCATCTCTCTGTCTCTCACTCACACACAACACAATGCAAAGATTGGTATATTGCTTTCTTGACTATTAATAATTCCCTGACACTTAAATTTTACAGCATACAATTGCAGATTATTATCAAATACCTTGATGAAAATAATATGGAATAAAATTTACAACTGAATAAAGAATATATTGCTGGTATTTCTCTTAGGGTAATTTTAATATAAATACATTTATTCATTTAGTGTAATGAAAGAATTGCGTCCGACAATGTTATTACTATACTATGTAATTTTATAGTAATTTGCATATATATATATATATATATATATATATATATATATTATATTTAGGCAGCAATTTTTCATTAATGCGTGTTTCATTAAATAATATAGACAAGTAAACCAAAAGCTTAGACTGGATTTAAACATGTATCAATATGTTATTTTTCTTTTGTCTTTCAATGATAATGATTAAGCTTATCAGACAATATGAAAGGAACTTACTTAAAATAAATAGACAAAACTTGTCTATATTATTTAATGAAACATGCATTAATGAATATTTTATATATATATATATATATATATATATATATAGTGTGTGTGTGTAGATATGTAGAAAAATAGGAAAGAACACGTTAGGTAAATAATCCGGAGTTCATTAGTATTTTTGCTTTTATTTTAAAAAAAAACAGTGCTCCATACAGAAGTAGAGCTTAAATTATCATTTTAAAAAAAAAATATGATTCCTTCGCTACATAAGTGTTCTCATGTTTCAAAAACGAGAGCCAACAACATCAATATAATTTTTTAAAATTAAATTGATTTAAAGTATCAAGCTCTGTTTCATACTCAAGTGAAAATTTAGGAACAACCAATCTTGAAATTTTACACATCTTTTATAAGCATGTTCATTTGCAAAATTAATTATTATGGAAACAGCTGGGGCGACCTTTTTGATAACGGGCCTAAGAGTTAATTTTTATCCACATATCAGTCACCTTTGGAAAGAGGTTGTGCCGAGGTAGGGTTGGGGGTGTCCATTTCAAAGCGAATGATGGCATTCATGTATGCATATCATCTGGTCAGTCACAGCAAAAGATAGCTTTTGGCACCATAATATGTCGTTAAGTACCTAGAGAATTTTGTTTTTATTTTATCTATTTATTTATTCTTTTATTTATTTTTATTTTAAAGGGCTGTTTCATACATATTGAACTCACACTCTTTGGGTCCTGTAACTGGATCTAACCAACACCTTTATCCACTGTGCCATGTGTACTTGAGGACATCTGTGTATGAATTTCTGGGTATTTTCTGCAAAAAATGGTTGCTGAGACATTAGGTTTATACCTAATTCTCAGCAAACACTTTTTCCAGTGCTCATATTGCAATTTTTTGCTGTTATCACTTAAGTTTTTACCAGAGCTCATATTGCAATTTTTGTTGTTATTATCGCTTTTCTCTGGCACTCTTTATTACTGATTCCTATATTGTATTCATTTCTATGCTTAGTCAGCTCAGGAGAATTTTGTGGCCTAGCACATGTGCTGATTCCTTAAGTTTATGAATTTTCCAATGGTGTTCTTTTGTCTATGATCTCAACCTGATCCCACAAAAAAAAATAGTTGCTTGACATTAGGTTTGTAATTCCCAGAAATTCATACACAGATGTCCTTAAGGACATATGGCACAGTGGATAAATGTGTTAGTTAGATCCAGTGACAGGACCCAAAGAGTGTGAGTTCAATACCTGGTTAAGGCAGTAGAGAACTTGGAGAGGGGAATTAACAGGAGATAACTGATAACTGACATCCATTAAACATGGCACGTGGAACTAGAACAGTCTACCCCAGTGAGTGAAATAAAGGGTTCAGTTCAACATTCCAACCATCTGAAGAAGGCAGGAGCATACACTGGCTGAAACATTGTAATAAATATATAATGTAAATAGTGTACATAATACCTCATCTCAGAAATATAAACAGACACAAATAACAACTTGTGCAATTGCAGGAATCCAAATAATTGTCTATTACAGAATAATTGTTTGACTGGTTCTCTAGTTTATCTTAGTACAATTTCTACACTAGAAAACCCTAATATTAAAAAAATTTACAGTACTATCAATATATTCAAAGAACGTTGGCAGGGACATGTGCAATCTTTCAGTAGTAGTAATTATAAGTACAAGACTTCATTATCCAAGTATTTTTGGAGTTTAAAGGAGAAGAACAAGGCCCCAACTGTTAAAATGAAATTAATCAAGATAGCTTGAACATGTAATTCCCTATATGCCCCTTGTTATTTATGTCTTAACGAAAAACTTATCTTTTAAATCAAAGAAATGAACTCACTGTTAACTGTAAACATAGCTATAAATTTAACTTAATATAGAGATAGTAATATTTTTGACAATAAGGTTATGTTACTGTAAGTTTAATATGTTATTACTTTTATTACCTGATAATCCTCCTATCGATGTAAATATATGTTGGTATACATATATTGTGTTGTTTGTGACTGTACATATGTGTATATTTTGATTGATAGATGTGTGTGTGTGTGTGTGTGTATATATGCATGCATGAATTTTTGTAAATATATATATGTATATGTGTCTGTCTGTATGTATATTGTATGTATATGTTTATGTGTGGGTATATATATATATATATATATATAGTTGAATGTGTGTATGTTTGTGTGTTTGCATATATATATATGAATATATCTGTACTTGTACTTGTAGTTATGTTTATATATATATATATATATATATGTTTGCATTGATACCTGTTATATATGTGCTTGTTTATATACTTATGCATTTGTATGAGATGTGTAAACATGTTCATATATATATATATATATATATATATATATATATATATATATATATATATATATGGATGTATGTGTGTATATATTTGTATATCTTAATGTTTTGGAATGTATCATCAATGCTAACTACTTTGGTTTGATAATGGTTTTATAATTGTTTGTAGATTTAATAATCAACAGTTAGATTTTAATCTTGTATGGACTTTACTGTCCTTTATTGTCACTTGGATAATATTGTTAGTATATGTGTCAGTTTATGTATATATATATATATATATATATGCATATATGTGTATATATAGGTGTATATATATATGTATATGGGTATATGTGTATGCATGTATGTGCATAGGTATACTTTTGTATGTTTCTATCTCTAGCAATGAATGTGTGTACACATACATATGTATTTATGTATTTATTTATTTTTTTTCACATATTGTTATATGCTTGTACTCCTGTATGCATACTAATATGTATATAAGTATGTATGAAATATTTATATATATATTTGTGTGCTTAGGAGTTTTTCTTTTTTTATATATTAGATAGTGTTATTTTTAAGTATTACATTTTGCCTGGACCTTTGAATTTGGTTTATTCTTATTTGTGTATGCGTATATATTTATTTTTTTCTATAGTGTCCTTTTTCCTTATGTTGATCATTGATGAATATCTGTTTTTCTATTCTACCCATATTAAATTTTATTCAACGATTTTTATCTATATATTTTAAGAGTATATTTGAATTCGTTTACTAACACTTTCAAATTTGAATATTTCTTGGTGTGTATATGTGTGTGTCTTTATCAATGTATGTGTGTATAATCACTTATTTGTGCCTTTCATTGTATGCATATGTTGTGTGTTTTTTTTTTTTTAAGGGCCGTGGACACCTATTTCCTGTTTCGTCACTTTTTTGCGTCTTTATATATCTAAATTTGTCTACGTGTTTGTGTATTATAATCTGATTGTGTATATATTGTCTTTTGCAAGATTTCACCCTCCCCTACCCATATCAACACTTCAAATGTATGTAAGCTCAGAGCAACATTAGATTTTAATGTCTAACTAAACTTTGGCCTTTCAATAAAAAAATAAATAACAAAACATATTTTTTCCTCAGTTTTTTCTTTAAATAATTTTTTAAACTTACAGATTAAATTTAAAATTGGTAATTTTTAATTTTGGGTTTTATAGTAAAATTTAATATTAATTAGTTCTATTTTAGTCTAACCCTAAAATTTAAAGCATTAATCAATTTATAACCAAGTTTCGTTGTCAAGTTTTTTGAATTCTCATATACTTGTATTTTGATTGGTCATTCCAGCTTATGTAACGGCGTTTCCCCTAGCGAGGGGTGTTTGGATGAATTTGAACCTTTTAAAACTTTTACATTCAACACCATCACTTGATGAGACACCGCAAGTGTTGAAACAAAATGGCTATTTTTGTAGCGATTTTATAACATATTTATGTTATAATTTTCGAATAATTAATTATATACATAAATACTTTACAACAGAAATTATATTTTTTAGAGTTAAATAAAAATTGATGGAAAAAATCCAAAATATTTTACAACAACTTTTTCAGGTGAATCCTTTTGAATTCTTCTGAAATGAGCATGTCTTTTTCAAAATTAAGTATGCTCAACAAAATAGCACTAAAAGTAAAATAAGCTGTCCCAGCATTATTACTATTCCAGATTGCATAGCATTCTGTTTGAGATTATCTGAGCATCTTTTTTGATCATGTGTGTTTACATACACACACACACATATATACATATATATATATATATATATATATATATATATATATATATATATATGTGTGTGTGTGTGTGTGTGTATACACACATATACACACACACATAGAGCTATTATTCTTACCCCTCTCCATTACAAGTCAAATAATTTTGACCTTTAAAATATGTACCTCAGTTCACAATTAGCCCACTTTGTTCTGGTGTCAATCTTCTGGGAGTTGGATTCAGCTATTCTCATTACTCTGCTTTTCCCATTCCACCCCCACATCATCAATCACATTTAATTCTATCATGATTTAAGTTTTCTTTTTTCCTTTACAAATCTTTCAAATAACTCAATTTGGATTACCTCCCTTTTTATTCAGCTGCTTAAGTTTTAATGCACATTATCCATTTTTCAAATGGGGATTTGTTTGTGTGGTTTCTCTTAGAATAATGTTGTAAATTATAATTGTATGTTAAATGTAAGTATATTTCACTTTAATACATTATATGAAAACTAAATCAAAATTAACTTTATTTTATTCTGGTATTTACATTTATTATTCTAATTGTCCCAGTTGAAAAAACTTCTCACTCTTCTTTATAAGAGCACAAATCAAATCGGTTCTATGATTGTCTATTTACATTTATTTGTCCAGGAAAGCTGAATTTAACTGCCACAGTTGTAGTCTTTTGAGTTCATTTTACTTAATTTTTCCATATTATTTTGGCTTTTTATAAACCTAAAACATTTTGTTTCAACAATTGTATTATATTTACTGAAGCCCAATTTAATGAATTTTATTAATAGTATTTTTGTGATGTTTAAAAATAATATAACTAATGAAATATTTTAAGTGTTTGCAAATGATAATTTCAATTTTTGAAATATAAGATTTTTGTGGCATCATCCACATTTTCTTTCAAAGTATGAGAATTTCATAAATTTGTAATAAATGCCTGAAAAGAAATTTGTTTTGAATTGTGCCAAATAAGGAGCATGAAGTTCCAGTAAAATACAATCTACAATTCAACTTTTTTTCCATAATAATTACTTCTTGAAATAGTAGAGGGGAGGGGAATCATTTATGTCTGTTGGTTTTATATGCCATCAAATATAGAAGCTTTTATTTTGCTTTTTTTTTTTTTTTTTTTTTACTTAAAAGATATCAAGAAGGCATTTCTGCTGTATTGCCTAATCCAAACACTGGCGAAAAAGATTAATCACCATATTTTCCTTTTTGTCTTCATTTATGAACATTGTTTATCTTTAATTTCAGCCTGTTTTTACTCTTTGGTTTTTACAATCAGTTTGTTTTCATTCTATTAGCGTTATTTTATAGTTTCTTGTTTTGCAACTCCAAGGAAATTCCGACTTTCTTGTCAGCTTTTGATTATAGAATAACAATTTGATGTTCTTCGTGAAGCTGTTGAAAATTAAGGATAAATATCTTTTAATTACAGAAATTTGTAAATGAATAAGTCATTAATCAAAATTGTAATAATACTTTTTCTTTTTAGAATATATTAATTATTTAATTTTATAAATAGCAAAGACATACAAAGGAATTTCCAAGATTCACACAAGAATAAATTTTGAGTTTCTTCTTTAATTACCACAATAAACATAAGAATCAATTAAATTGGTAATTGTTTGAGTTAATGAACAAAGATAAGTAGACATGTAAGCTGATACTATTTTATTCTAATGCCATGTACACCTTATTTCAGACAGAAATACACATAGATAAAGGCAGTGTTATATTTGCAGGGATTGATTTATTTTTTTCCAACTCTGGATACTGAATGATTTGATGGATTATTTTCTAATTTTTGAGTGTTTAATGTTTTTCTTTCATACAACCAAAGCTGAAGATACTAGCCTCATGATATAGAAAAGAACTAATTTCCATCACATTTGGAAGAAAGTTGTTTATCTTGACATACATTGAAATGATAAAATTCAATCAATTTTGTTCCTTGTTCTTTCATGAAATACATTTCACAGGTGCTCTGGCACACATCATCCGTAATGTTCTTGCCCATGGATCATTAGGGGTTTCAAAGGTGTATGATGTTAATAACAACCTACCCCTTCTCTATCATGACCCAATCAATATTGATCAGATATCAACTTGTGTGCCAGCCGTCATCTATAACTGTTCTCATACTGGAACAAAGATCACCTGTAGGTGACAAGGGTTTGGGGTACCCTAATTTTGTTTTCTAGTCAAACCTCCAATGTCAGATGTAGTTTTAGGTCATACCCAAAACCCACTTACCAATCTCATCACGAAAAAGAAAATAATCCTACCTCAACTTTAAATATTAGGTTGGTGCAAAAATAATGACGTAATAATGTCGTTTTTTGACATTAAAAAATACGTCAAAAAACGACATTATTTTCGCACCAACCTAATATTAACCTCAATTTCCCCACCCCTCCTTGTTGTCTGCCTCTCACTTGAACTTTTAAGTCATAACCACCTAGAGGCTCCTGCTGCCACTGTAAAGTGACTGCCTAGTAAACCTCCGCATCCAATTTCAATCAGTTTGCAATGAGCCCGTCAATACTAACTTTTACATTCCTCTGCAATTTCTAAATGTTTCCCAAGCTTTCTTTCATAGGCTTCATCCATATTATTTTCCTAAGGGACTGTTAATTCTAATAGGATTACTTATAAACCTTTTGTAAATGTTGATGAATGTCGATGGGTGCAGATTTTTTTCCTACATGGATAAATTCATTGACAGACCTAATCATCATACACATTTTCATGTCAAAATTTTCATTTTAAATTCTACTGCCATAACATCAACATTCACATCTGATATGATGGTCCAACAAAATAAAATGTAAGTGCACACATACACTTACATTCATACAACAATGGAACTGCTTCCCAGGTAAATATTGTTTGTGTGACTTAAACATAATCTGAAGAAGCCAAATTGTGGTGTGTTGGATGTGCTAAACTATCTCTTTTTTTTCTTTTGTTAGATTACTTCTATATTGGATGATAATGTCATACAGGAGGATGGCACCAATTGCACAGATACCCCTGTTCTCTTTCAATGCACTGCTTTTTTCCAGGTTTTGACATTATCTGACTTAACTGACTGACCATGTGGTATGAAGTACACAAGCAGTCCAATTCATTTGCTTTGTTGACAGTTTCTTTACTTTTTGCTAAACTTTGCATTGTGTGTGTGAGGTGTAATGATAGAAGATTCCGGATTATAGTATCAGTATTTGTTTCTAAGGCAATGTGATACACCTAGATCATTGTCATGTGCTCCAGATTTTAGTTACTATGATTTTCTTTGTACTATTTCAAAAGCTGAAAAGAAATGACCATGTAGTAGAATTCTACACTGAGTTACTTTGGGATGCAATGCAATGACATTTTCCAATATCCCAACTTCTCATGTCCAATTTCATGGACTACCAGCTTTGGAAAATAAACTTATATGGCTATACCACAAAGTTTGCATTATTATCTTGAATCAAAACTTCAATGTACACAATGGCGTCTTCTGTTGGTGATGAATGGGATTAATTCTCACACTCCAGTTACCTTTTAAAAAAAAAAGTTTTGTTTCAGTGATCACAACTGCACTGAGCTTTCCTCCAATGCCAATAGTTGGCAGTCAGGTGAATTAGAAGATTAATTACCAGTTACTCAAGAGATTCAGCAAAGATAACCTGACATCATAGATATAATCCTGTATATTCCTTAAATATAACATTGAGTAAGTAATATAAAAAAATTGTTCACATATCCAAATTTTCAGAGATTATTGGAAGAAAATTTATATTAAGGTTAGTGATACTCATTACATTCTCACGTGTGTATATCCAATTTTATGATGACACTCATCTTTGTTGTGATGTCACATACATATACACTCAATATTAAGGCTGTTCTGGTTATTATAAAAAGTATTGCATATTGCATACCCACTTTTTGCTGTGTGTTTCACAATGTTTTAATTCTGGTTGTTATTTATGCCTATCTTTAATTTACTCTATGGACATCCTTTGTATTTGAGCTTTGTCTGTATCTGGCCATCTTCATTACCTTAAGAACAGGTTGATATAACTTGGCAACCAATCAGTGGAGACCTTGGTGCACATCTATGAGCAGACACTCTCTCTAATGGGGTTACTCAGTCAACAGTGAGACACCATTGAGTGAGGTTGAGTACTGTGTGACTGCTGTATTCATAGCAACAAATATACATCAAATTTTGCTTGAAATGTAGATATTTACTATTTGAAGGATTTACATTTTCAGGGATGATCCAATTAGATAAACTTTTCATATTGATGCTAAAACCTTCACCAGGAATCAATTGAAATTGACTTATATTCCTGAAGGCTTTCAAGAATCAGAACCATCAGGTGAGTGGGGGAGGGGCTGCAATAAACAGAAATCAGTGTGAGAATTAGAATATAATCTGGGGATTCTATAGATTCCCTGTAAAATTTCCAGCTATTTTGAATATCTTGACTGCCAATTCTTCATATCTTCATTCAAGGAGTTTGGCAAAACATTATATCACCCATATCTATCAGCCCAGATTTAGTGCTCCTTGGTACTTCTGGGTTTTCCCAAAGCTAAAACTGCTTTTGTTAACAAGATTTCAGACTATGAACTAGACCATGTAGGATACAAGGAAACAACTCCCAAAAGAGAATTTTGTAGACTTTGAAAAGTGAAATGGATACTGGAATAATTATATAAGATCCCAAAGTGAGTACTTTGACTAATAGACTAAGTTGCTATTGCCCTATGCAGTCTTTTTTCTTTTTTCATAAATATTAAATAACTAGATCATTTCTGAACATTGTGTCTTATATATGATGAACTTTTGTTAATTGAGAACTGATTTACCCACAGATGATTTGATTGTAGTAATGAAGGTGTGTATAGAAGTTAAACTTTTCAGAAGAGCTGATGACAAAGAAAAGATGCAGCGTGTCCTACAAAATTCTCAAACAGCCTCTTTGGAGTTTTTCCTTTGCTTAAATTCATTGACACCTCAAGGCAAGAGAGCCTAGCTTGTTCATTTAACCCATAGCTGGAGGAAGATCAATTCATGAACAAAAGAGTCTATGGGGATTTGAACTCAGATCACCAGTTTCACTTTCCATATTGATAGTCTTTACACTAATTACACATCTACTGTGTGTGTGTGTGTGTGTATGTATAATATATATATATATCTCAAAAATTAATATTTTTTAAACATTTCCTGTCTGTATACTGCGACTGGTTTTGATCAAACCCTGATTTTTTCATTTGTACCAAAGGTCATGTTTGGAACTAGAATGAATTCAGTTGCAACAGGGTTCATTTTGAAACTTTTGAACTACTTAAAAAAAAAAAAAAACTAAAGGTCACATGATCTTCTGATTTAGTTGGACTGCTGTTAAAGCTGTCAACAAAGCCATAATTTTGTAATTTATTGTGATTAATTCTTAATCACAGAAATTGGATACATATTATAAATTTCTTATATGTGTATGTTATGTAAATCAGACAGAAGAGATTTTAAAATACAAATAGTATTGGCTTTTTTTTTTTTTTTTTTTTAGAAAATTAATAGTTTTGGTCCAGAGTGAACAAAACCTTGTTTATTTACACTTTTCTTAATCCTGCTTTTTATTTCTCTTTTCACATTTTCTTGGAGAGAAATAAGCATTTTTATCATTTTATGCAAATTATAAGCCAGAAACATTTTTAGAAATATAAACTACTGAATGAAAATTTAAAAAGAATATTTAAGTAATTATTTAATATTTTTTCATGCAAATTTTGATTTTTTTTTTTTTTTTTTTTTTTTTTTTTTCTCTTTCTCTCTCTCTCTTTCTCTCTCTCAATTTAACTTTGAGATTTAAATAAAAATTAACTGAAAGGATGAAAATTCCAGGAAAAATAAATTGGTCTTTTTTTTCTTTTGTATTATTTAAATCTTAATTCATTTTTGTTTAATCAGCAAACTATAATAGGTGGTTTAGTTTAATGTACTTGGGACAGGACAGATTGTTTAAAAGTTGATAGTTGTATGGTAATTGTAATGGTGAAACCAACCATTTCCATATAGTAAGCATTCATTGACTCAACAGTTATTAGGTTGGTGCAAAAAATAATGTCGTTTTCTCACATAGTAACATATGTGAGAAAACGACATTATTTTTGCACCAACCTAATAGCATTATTGTCAGTTGAAATTTATAAAATCTTTCTCTTAAACAATTTTTCTAGAAAGTAGATTCATTAAGTCTAACTCTTTCTAGTACTGGTGGAAATTTCCTTCCTAACCTTTTACTTTAGATAGTGTGGAAAGTCAATCAAAATCAATTAGCTTTCTAGTAACTTTTTTCACCTAAAATGCACACTCACACTATACAGGATTATCTCATGTCTTGGTTGTAAGTAAATATTTTTTGTCTACATTTATGAAAATATTTTGATAATTATCATAATCAACATAATGATAATAATGTGGGTGGTGGCAGTGGTGGTGGAGGCAGATGTGCAGTAAACTTGCTATTCAAGAATTCATGCTGGTGCTGTATGAAAATGGTAATTATATAAGATGTATAGATATAAACATAATATTAATGTATACAATATGGATATCATATTTTAATGGAAGCTGGTTTTGAGGAAAAGTATAAATTATTTACATCATCATTGACCTCAGTCCATATAGATAAGTTGCTGATTTACTCAAACTGATATCAACTTTATTCACTTGAGCATTTTTTATTCTTGGCTGTTAATTCCCTTTGTATTCTCTGTGTATGTTACTCCCTGTTACTACCTCCCACTATCTCTCTGTCAAACAAATACTAATGATAACCAACCTCAACGAAACACTTGTTCTTATAGATGTTTATTTAAACTGTTTTTTCTTTTTTATCATTTTGATAATCTCTAATTTGAGTTGAACAAATAAGTTAAAGTTATAACCCCTTCCCAATTTTTCCTTTATTTACTCTTATCTTAAAGGAGCTTCAAAAACTAAGACCTGACCTCTAAAATGCACTGCAACTTGTCATTCAAACATATATTGAGAAAGTTTCACTTAACTTTGCTGGCCTTACCCATGCCCATAAAAATCATTTAGTGTCATCTGTTAAATATGAGTTCCTTAAATTGCACAGTTATCCTTTCAATTCAGGTTGAATTAAAACTATTTGTTTGTGTCTTTTTATTTTTTTTGTATACATGATTTTTAATACAATTAGTTAAGAGTGTAAAAAAACAGCACTTTATTGTGGTGACATATTAAAAAAAAATCAGCAACAATAAAACCATAAATTTATGAAATACAAATGTCAGAACCTGATTAGATTTTTTCACACCTCATGTATGAAAACATTTTTTATTTTTCTACATACCAACACAAAATCAGCCAAAATAAATCAATCTAACAAAGCATACAGCTTTGTTAAATGGATTTATTTTGGCTGATTTTATGATTTTTTTTTAACAAATACAGCACAATTTCTAAAATATCTATTGACATTCATAAATTTCTAGTGTTTCTCTATTAAAAAAAAAAAAGAAAAAAAAAGGAGATCAAGAAACCAATTAAAGAAAAACTCTAGGTTAATCATCAATGAATATATACAGATTCAACTGAAATAAGCATAGAAAGAGAGACTCAATATTATTGAAGAACTATAACTTTATTACGTTGAAAACAAGGCTTTAAAAAACTTATTTGTTTGCTGTCCTGACTTGTGCCATTCTCGCCATGTTTACAAGTCACCTTGTTGCCAATCATATCGAGCTAGCAGTTTATGCTGTAAAGAGATACCAAGTGATACAAAACTAAATGTGAGTATTTTGACAGGAAAGATTAGCACTTTACAACAGTTCTCCCCACTTGTTTAGTTTCACAGGTGTTGTCTTGAACACTGAAGTCCAGGGGCTGTAGTACCTCATTCTCTAAGGGTGGAGCATGAGTTAAGAATCTAAAGAAATAGGAAAGTGTACGTAAAATGTTAGCAGTAAAGATATTGGGTATCCATTGTGGATTTACTTTTTCTATCACTTCTAGGATATTTAAATTTCTCTGATTAGTCTTGCATCTCAGCAGTAGGTTCCGTTTCTTAAGGTGGAGTAGTGATCACTTCAAGTATTCGTTGCAGCCCTTCATTTATGTCCCCAGTGTTGATCAGGGACAGTTGAGTTTCTGGTATGGTTGAATAACCAACCGGGGCCAAATGGCAAAAAGAGACAGTAGATTCTTTACCATCTGCCAAGTGTATATGTGCATAATGAGGGTTACATTCTAACAGTTCCACTTCATCCATAAGAGGATCATATTTTGAATGGCTTACATTTCTCTTCATAAGTACTGTGCCTGAAGTTGAAAGCCAGGTAGGAATGGTGGTCCCTGAAGTAAACTTCCTATTGAAAGCAAAGATCCTCTTATGTGGAGTAGTGTTTGTTGTGATGCACAGGAGTGATCTGATTGAATGCAGAACTTGGGGTAGTACCTGTTCCCACTGATTGATCAGGAGATTATTTAATATAAGAGTCAAAGTGATTGCCCATTCCCCCTTGGATTATAAGGGGTAGTTCTACTCGTAGCGATTTTGAGTTCCTCTGATATGACAGAGGAACCCTTGTCCAAGTGCATAAACACAGGCATGCCAAAAAGAGAGAAGTGCAACAAATGTTCAATGATAGTCGAAGCTGATATGTTGTAGCAGGCATAAGCAAAAGGAAAGCAAGAATGCTCATTGATGATAGTATGTATTTGTTTTTTGCGCTCAAAGGCAGTGGGCCTTTAAAGTCTATACTAAGCCTCTCAAAGGGTTGGGTTACCTTGACCAGTGTCCTATGCGGGGACTCAATAGAACCTAGGTTTTAGTTCAGCACACGTGTTACACTTTTGACATCATGTACCAAAAAAGGTAAGTGTGTCATCCAGGTTACTCCTGGATGACATAGATTGCAGTGTAGTTCAACTAAGTCTGTAGCTTGAGTTACCAAAGTGCAATGCTACATAAGGTATCTGTTTCTGCATTGTCTTTACCTGGTTGGTACACAATGTCATCTTTAAATGATAACTCCAGCCTCCAACATTGGATCTTTTCATTTTTAACTTTTCCTTTATGCTATCTATCGAACATAAATGTGACAGGTCTCTGATCCATGATGAGTTTGAAATGATTCCCCCGTAAATAGTGTCTCCATTCAAAAAAAAAAAAAAAAAAAGGAAAAAAAGAGATCAAGAAACCAATTAAAGAAAGACTCTAGGTTAATCATCAATGAATATATACAAATTCAACTGAAATAATTATAGAAAGAAATACTTGTCATTATTGAAGAACATAACTTTATTTGGCCAAAAACAAGGCAGTAAACTTGCTATTCAAACTTATTTGTTATTTAAACTTATTTGTTCACTGTCCCAACTGTGCCATTCTCACCATCTTTGCCAGTCACCATGTTGTCCAATCATCTCGAGCTATAGCAGTTTTATGCTGTAGAGAGATACCAAGTGATATGAAAATAAAAGTGCATATACTGACAGGAAAGATTTAACACTTTACAGCATCAACATTGTTTACAATTTAAAGATCAAATGCATTTCACTATTTCACTTTTTTTGTTAGCTTAAACTGTAAACAATTAAAAAAGAAACATAATGGCTTTTTAGAAAAGAGCTGAAGCAGGATTGAATGGGTAGGAGAGGATTCAACTAATGATTTTTCAAATTAACTTCTTCACTAGTAATTTTACTGAATAGAACTAAAAGCCTCTTCCAGTTTTCATTGGAAGTTAGGTTGTTCTTACCTAACAGTAATAAGCATCAAAAAGCCTAGATATTATTATTGTCAGTATGTTATTTTTACTCTTCTGACTTATCATAGTGCTGAAAGGAGATTTTTCTGTAAGATTGGTAGTTCAATTAGCAGAAAAATATTGTAGAAAACGTCTGTATTCAGGTGTTAAGGAAAGTTTGCAAATGAGTTTTGGTCGGTCTTAAAATATTTTTGATTTGAAATGCTGATTTTTCTTTTATATAAGTTATCACAATTTTTTAAATTAAATGAACTTAAGGAACATATTCTCAAAGAAAAAATGAGTTTCAAGAGATGTGTGAAATGTTTATTTAGACAGGGGAAATGCAGAGTAATTTGACAAATGATTTTGGAGTGGTTGAGAGGTTAAGATCTTGTAAATGCTAAGCAAAGTTAATGAAAATATACTTATCATTAAAAATAAATCACTTGATTTTAACCTTCCATTGCCAAAATGTTTAGTTTTTCTTAGCCAATGAGGTGTTTGGATTTTTTTCTGACAATCTTTTACTACAAGACAGTATCTGAAGTGAGGAAATATATTTTTTCCTATAAACCTCTGTCTGTCTTTATATATGTGTAAACCCTTTGATATAAACTGCTTAAGTTCCATTTTGTTACTGATAATAACCTGAATGCATCACCAACTGACTCCATTTCTGGTAGTTGGTGGGGAGAGGGATGAGTTTTGGTAAAGCTCCTCTCAGTGATAGCTATCCATTCTTTTTCATTACCTATCTCTTTTTCCCTTGCACTGTTTCCTGAAGGATGATCTTTGAGATGATTAGGTCACTTGGCCATACCTTCTCGATTTCCTTTGTTCTCTGTTCTAGAAATTTATTGTAGGCAAAATGCTATCTAATAGTTTTCCAAGTTTTTCATTTATTATGAGATCCGTGCGGGATATGCCATGGATTCTTCTGAAGTATTTCACTTCAAATGCTTGCATCCTTCTCTGAAGCTGGGAGAATCCAAGACTTCACATGTATACAGGAAAATAGAGCCAGTACTTGCAGAAGCATCACTTTTGTTCTGTGACTAATATTCTTCTCTCCATATGGGCCTTAGTCTTGCCAGTGTTATTGCAATCACTTCTTGCTAGTACTTTTGTTTCAATATCTTCTTCACATGACGGTACCAATGTGCTTCAAATGCTTTACTGTTTCTGGTTGTTGTCCATTGACATTGATTGGCACCATCAAACATTTTGTAACTGTAGCAGACCTCCAATAATCAAATGCTTTACTGTTTCTGGTTGTTGTCCATTGACATTGATTGGTACCATCAAACATATTGTGACTGTAGCAGACCCCCAATAAACAAACATTGACTGAGATCATTTCCAAATTGTATTCCATGAACTGAATTTTGTACCCAACTGATTGAAATCTTTTGGGATTAATTTTCCTTAATACACCATTCATGTTTCTAAGAGCTAGAAATCACCAATTCATACATTGAGGGATGAAGTCACACTCACAGTACATAACAGCAGGAATGTTGTGATAATAGTAATCCTGTTGCTACTTAAATGATAAAAATATACAAGTAGATCATAAAATTACTGCATAGTGCATAAAACTGTGGTCTAATGGTTATGAGGCATGTCTCTCACAAAATTTGCAAGTTTGATCTTCACTATCCCCATATTTGTGACCTTGTTCCAAAACTAATTTAGTAATGACTATACCATTGGTTGAACAGTAACACAATTCTGTTTGTTGCCATGATTATTTATGTTGCAGTTAATGTGAGATAATTCAAAATTACCACAGATTTTGTTGAAATGGTTACAATTGTTATTAAGTTTCATTTCCTTTGTTGTATAATTTTGATTCTATTCCATTTTTTAAGTTGCTTGTTGATTAAACTTAAAAAAGAAAACAGACTTATAAATTTAAGAATATCTTATTGCAAGGTGGGTCCAGAGGGGAACACTAGTTCCAAAATTTGTGTGACTTTTAGAAAATACCTGGTAATAAATTAAATTAAAACATGGATTTAGTTAAAGCTTAATCAACCTAGTCTGTAATAATTTTGTAGTTAGAAAATGAATTTGTCTGAATTTCTGGCATCAGGAGTTATCCTGATTAATATTCAGACTAATGTCCTCAGCTTTATTATCACAACATTTTAGCCATTGTTTCCCTTTGATAATCTTCAGATGTTTGTTGAATCAGGAAACTTTAAGGGAATTTCAAACTGAACCCTTTATTTAATCTACAGGGTTAAATTGTTCTGTTTGTTTCTATGCTTAAGGATATCTTATTTCTTTTCCTTCTGCTCAGTCATTACTTGTCCAAGTTTTCTAGGCATCTAAATCTGTACTACCTAACTTTCAGAATTTAATCTTATGAATTAAGTTGTTGGCTTGTGAATTTGGAGACATAGCAATTGCGAGTTCAATGCTAGGCTTTAATTCCCTTTCTTTAATCTACAAGAAATTTCCTAAATATTACCCAGATCGACGACTTCTTTTCCTCCAAATGTAAAGAGAAATAGGAAAACTGTCATATCTTTTGATAGCAAAACAAAAAACGTTAAACATACTGGCCAAGTCATACAAAAAAAGTTTGGGGAAATAAGTGACAAAAGTCTACAAAACTGTCATGATGACCATTTGCCTTTATAGGGTTAAAATCATGAGTCATCTATGTCTGCCTCAGTGTACAAGTGAGCCACTTCATTACACTAAAATCAGAAGCAGGTTCCACAAGACCTATGTTTGGTTGATAACATGAAAAACTGAAGACTGTTAGTGTTGTCTCTTCCAAAGACTGATCTAGGAGTCATTAGAGGGATAAAGTTGCTGATAGGGAAGAAGCATGAAGACAGTTCTTTATTTAGATGAAAACTACAGAGCTATAAAACATAGCTTCAATAAAAATATAAAAAAATCATCCTTATTTCCCCACCACCGCCTGCAGCCATTATAGCAGAGCATTCCTCTCTCTAGTATTGGCCTCATCAGCCATCAGCTAGTCTTAGATTTTGTTCATGAAACTAAAGCCAAAAGTTCTTATTTTACCTCACACACGCACGAGCATGCGCGCGTTTTTAACATAAAAAACTTAAGTAACATTTACGATATAAACTAGAAATTTGGATGTCTCTGTTTAATTTATTGGGCTTATTAGTGGCGTCTCCCAGCTATGCACGTATTTCGTTACACCAGGGAAACAAGGCAATCGTATCTACCAAACGCGCAAACTGGTAGGGGGAAAATCCTAAAATAGGCGTGAAAATACGTAAAAATAAATCCGCATTTCTCTGTGTGAGTGGGTGGGTGGTTGAATGCGTGCGATACTTTTTTGCAGTCTTTGTAAAAAAAATTTTGTTTTTTTTGTTTTTACTTTGTATTTTTTAAATAAATGCATGAATTTATGAAAAATAACTTTTTATCGCTACGATTTAATCTCTCTGTCGCACACACGTGATAATTAAAAAAAAAATACCTACACATACAAAAAAAAGTGTCACTCAACGCACGGACATATTCTTTTCCTTCTTTGACACACGCATAACACTGCCATCATTTGACTACATAATTTATCTATTTTTTTTTTTCTTTTCATCTGCCTAGAGGTCATTTTCTTTCTTTTGTTCGTATTTTTCTTTTCTCTTTTCTTCTATTATTTTTTTTTCTTTTGTTTTGTTTTTCTTTTGTTGTCCGATTTGCACCTGCTCTCTTCTTGTTCTCTGATTGGTCGGCTGTGTTTCTTACCTTTATTCACATCATTCCACTACCCTACCAGCCTTTGGCTGCCAGCCACGAGATACACACACACACACAAAAATAAAAATCCAGCGCACAAATCTACTTTTCTTTTAAATTGCCTGTTATAAATAAAAAAAGAAAAAAAAGATGGGAAACTGTAGGCAAGGGGCCGTTTTAAACTGTAAAAGTGAATACCTTAGATTTTTTAACCACTTTCTTCTTGCATTTACTTTTTACAATCTTTTAAAAGATTTTTAACTGTCGTCTTTTTCTTCTCATCCAGTTTTCCCTTTTTAACAACCACTCATATTTTTTCACTAGTTAAATAAAGTTACATTACAAGTTCTCTCCTATTAATTGGCCGAACAGTTAACTTGACTAGGACATAAAAAAAAATAAAAAAAAATTCATTTGGTGAGCAGGGAATTGAAAAGACATAAAGTAAAAAATCCCGCAATACTAGTGTTGCGGTTGGGAAAATAGGAAGAAGAAAATTGAAGAAAAAGTTACAAACAGAAAAAGCCAGAAAACACAAAACTAAAAAAGTTATTGTTTGTTTATTTGTTTTCAAGTGCTGCAGCAGGTGGGTTAAGAAGTTCCTCACAAATAAACCTACCTAACCTACCCTTGAACCCAAGTTAACAACCCGTCACAAAGGAAAGAACGATCGTGTTGTTTCCCAACTCCACAATCTATTTTCGTTCATTTAAATAAAATAAAAAAAAAAAAAAAAAAAAAAAAAAGATTAAATTCAAATGTTTTGACAGTTTTTTTTTTAATAGTGACTGTTTATTTATCTTCTTGTGTAACTCATTGAAGTTCAACAATTCATTTGCATTTCTTTTACTTTTTTTTTAAATTTTACAATTTTGTCAAATTATTTTCGGGAAATGAACCGTTTTAAATTTATAAAACACTAACTAAACAGGATCTTTAAAAATTTGAACATTTTATAATTTTATTTTAGAAGCTATTCAAATAATTATATATCAACCTTCCACGTTTTATGTACTGTTAGTAGTGTTACAACTTTGCTATTTAACAATCTTTCGACCAATATTTGGCCTTCATTGGAAATTTGTCGTCGTTCGTTACAAAACACATTCTTTAAATCTTTACGTTTTCTTTTACTTTTCCTTATTTTTCTCCAACTCATACCCTACATCTCACAGGGAGTGGATTTCATGTTAGAAATGGTAACCTAAAATACGAGAACATTCTTGCTTGATGCAGCATACATACACCTGCAGAAAGGTGAAGAATATATCGTCCGGAATATTGTTAAAATTAAAAGCAACAAAGATGAATACAATATTATTATTAATAGAATATCGAAAATATTTCATATCCAGAAAAATTGATGTGAATAAAATGTGACTTTTAAATTGTTTAATGAATGTCATTTATTTGCAAAGCTAAGTTTACAAATCAGTGAATTCTTGGATGAAGAAGTGTTTTTTTTTTTTTATCCTTACTACTTAAATCCACAGATAAGAGAAGTACAACTTAAGATGGTGAACTGGTTCATTCATCCAAACTTTCAAACTGAAAAAAATAAATTATAAATTATAATTTATTTTAATTTATTATAATAAATTAAAAAGACATGTTCATGCAAATACGCCCATTATTTCTCGAGTCTTTGGGGAAAATAATTTCTGTTCAACAATCTATTGAATGATTATTTTTATTAATTCAATTTTTTTTCTAAAATCGTATTCAAGAGTTGAATTTAAAAATTTTATGTTCCTAAAAAAACGAAAAAAAAACGTGAATTTGAATTTTTATTTAAAGAAATAAGTTCTTACCCTTAGACTAAAATACGGTTTTTAAACAGTTCTAAGGGAAGTAATCCATTACGTATTATTTATTCTGATTCTGCATTTGTCAATAAATTAAGGATTTTTTACCCCACCCACACACAATACAAGTAACCTATTCTCATGACAGTTAATTTATAGTTCAACTTAAAGAGTAACAAAATATTAACTTCTCTTATTTACTTTGTCTTTTGCTAAAACTAATTTTTTTTTTTTTTTTTTTTTACCAGATGTGGGACAGATTATCGAGGAGAATACTGTGAATACATGAACCCTTGTCGACCCAGTGCTAAACATTGTATGAACAATGGTACCTGTCATGTCTTGGAGAGTGTACAAGGGGTCAAACCGTCTTGCACATGTCAGCTGGGTATGTGTATCTTTTATTTTTCTGAAGCATATTTATTTATTTTAATTCTCTTGCTTGCTACTCCAATAATTAAGTTATGTTATTGACATTGAAATGGTTGCAGTTACACTGGATTTGTGTATGATAATATTTTCTATTCATTTCATTTGAAATTCACATTGTTGTTTAACCCTTTCAATCTTGAATTTTGCACTAATTTTTTTTAGTATTTTTTAAAATTTATTTTTATATTAATGATTTGATTAGACCTTTACTAAGCATCATTTGAATTCACTAAGTATTTTTAAGTATGGAATAAAACTGTCTCCATATTTTATTATGTAACAAATAAGAGCAACTTAAGAAATTATTAAATGGTTTTACTGCAGTCATCATGATTCTTCCTGAAAGTAGATGACACAAACATTTTTTATTTTCATTTTTTTAACTTTATACTTATTCCAGTCCTGAAAATGACCCCTAGTGACAGGGTAGCAATTTAATTCTTGGATTTAACTCCAATCTGTCAGTGGATTATTCACTTGTACCCAGCATGTCTTAATATGTTCCAACTTATGAAATCTTGAGAACAGATGAGTCATTTGTTGCCAAGCAGTAGAGGACACTCTATATGATCATATTATACTGTTGATAAAAAATGAGGGGAAAAAAATCTGAAGTAATGAATTAACATCATTTTTTTATTATAAAGAATGGTAAAAGTGATCATGAAACATTACCTATATTAAAAATAGCTATGAAGCAATCAAGTGTTTTCGATTGACACAAATGGTTCAAGGAAAGGTAAGATGTGCAAGAGGACACAAGAAGTACACACATGCAAACACCAAGGACAGATGCAAACGTGAACAGAGAGCAAACTATGGTGCATTCAAACTGTATATTAAGTGTGTATGGCTGAATGCAGAACTCAGTTAAAATAGGAAACAGTGTGTCAGATTCAAACAAAGGATTTTAAAATAAGAAAAATGATACAATAGAAATTCAAATTCCTGGTTGAGAAATCATTAGAAAAATAAGCTATCCACCTTATTTAGCCATCTGTGATTTTTTTGGATATTTCCCAAATTAAAATTACCTGAAAATTGTACTGAAGATATGTTAACAACCCTGACATCCAGCAACATATAACTGATACTTATTCTGGAAAATAAGTTCTATGAATATTTCCAATAATGGCACCATCATCTCATGAAATGCTTAGTTACTTTGAAGGTGACATCATCCAATAGTGACCAGGTAAGAAAACTTTGCTTTTACAAGGCCATTTCAGGAAATGTCACATTCCAAACCTATCTAGAAAGCCACTAAATAAAAAGAGTAAATGTTACAGTTCACTGTTAATCTGAGGATAGCCTTATTTATTTTGTAATGTTATTATAACTTTCAGGGTTTCCTAGAAGTTTAATACCAGTTTTAGTATTTGTTATACCATGTTATAATTTAGACAAATAAACAAAAAAATCACACTGTTCGATATTATATATGATTTTTCCATGTGAAAGAAGAAAAATTTTCCGTTCTGCGGTTATCTCCCTTTGCCTGCATCATATATTTCAATCTTGAATGTTTCTTTGTGACATTTCTAATTTTCAAGATATATTTATAAAATGCACCTTTTTTATTTTATTATCATGAGATTATAATTAATCTTTTACATTTTACATTAACATTTTACATTGTGTTTAATTGACTGAATTAATAACTTGAAATTTGGCTGTTTTAATTATATAAATTAATAGGTTATAAAATGATTTGACTCCACTTTCATAATTTTTGAAAAATTTAATTAGTTAATTTAAAAATCATTTGATCATGCATTTTTCTTTGTCCAAAAATATCGTTTCATACTCTTCATTCTTTAGTGTTTTTTAACAAATTACAAATTTGCAATAATTGATTAGTGTGGAGATACCTTAGTTGATTAGCGAAGAGATACCTTTTTTAGTTGCGTCCTGGGTATGACGATAAACTACATTCGTGTCCTGGGTAAGACGATAAACTATGTCCAGTAGCAAGGCCTCTGATCAGGAGGTTTTGAGAAGAGTGGAACCACTTCTTAATTGCTGGTGTTCCCAGGTCCACCTTGACCCAGGGTGGTAGCACCTGTTAGGGTCTCAGCTATGAGCAAACAGTTAACCCTGAAACTGAAGTAAAAAGCATTATAAAAGTCTAAAACTAGGTTTTAATACCATAAATACTTTGTAAAAAATTATTACCAGCAATATATTCTTGAAGAAAAAAACTATTACCAGCAATATATTTTTGAAAAAAAAACAAACTATTACCAGCAATACGTTTTTGAAAAAACAAAATATACATTTTTGGGGGAAAAAATATTACCAGAAATAGATTTTTGACAAAACAAAATATTACCGGGGGGGTTGGATTGTCGGCATTAAATAACCCATTGAGATTGATATGCCGTAAAACACAACAAACCAAACCTTTCTCAGTTGATTTGCGAGGGGGTACATTTCTCATCCATCATCATTCAGGCAGAAATTGAAATTGGTTAATATTTAGAATGAATATTATTTTTATTTCATTCATTTGAGTGTGTCTATCAATCAACTCTTTTTGTTTTGTTTTTTTTTGTTAGGAAAATTAAAAAAATAAAACTGCTATTGGTTTTAAAGGAAGCACACACACACACACACACACACATATATATAAGGCAGTGTCTGTTGCTTCATAATGCATAATCTTTATATCTTTTATAATTGCAATTATAAAAGGCAACTCTCTGGTGAAATAAATTGTTCTGAATTAGAAATATATGTGTGTGTGTGTGTGTGTGTGTGTGTAAAATAAACAATAATATCCCAAATCAACTCATATCGGGAATAGCCTATTTCGGCAGACGAAAACACAGGTAGTCTTTCTCATCAAGCCCATCATAGACCGAGTTCATGTCAAAAACAGAAATTTAACTGTGAATGCTAAAAAAAAGAAAAAAAAAAACTCAAAACTAATACAGAATTTATCCATTTCAATGTTTCAGTCAGATAAAAGGCACGAGACAGGGGTCACGGGAGGGTGGAAGATATTTATTATAAAGGGAAGAAGTTTTATAAAATTAAGCCCAATAGTAAAACATATTGCTTAGGATAGGAAGTTATGGTGAGTCATGATCGCACCTTCATTTTGAAGGGGCATAGCACATAAAAGAAGTGTGTTTTATGCTGTTGTATTTTCTTTATTTTGTTTTTCCAGGTTTTCTTGGCACAATGTGTGAGCAGCGAAACAACAAGAGCATCTGTTACAATAATCCTTGCAAAAATGGTGGTACTTGTGTCAATGTTCATACTTTGCATCAATACAAATGTATCTGCCGTCCAGGATACATGGGTAAGTTTTGTTTGAATCTTTTATCTTTCCCAAGATTAGATCTATTATTTAATTCTCATTGGTCATAGTTAATCCTGCATTGAATCATCAATCATTGTATATAATAACATTTAAAGTTTAATTCTTTCAAACAAACTACAATGAATAAAATGTTAAATTTTTTTTTTGCTGGAAGAGAGGCAATTATTTAACTCAGATTATTTAACTTTTATAGAATTTCTGTGCATCAGTGCATAAAATTTTCTAATAGGTACATTGCATTGTAGCTTAACAACAATGTACTAACCAAAGTATTTCCCAATA
The DNA here is from genome assembly GCA_963932145.1 of Acanthosepion lycidas. Lineage (NCBI taxonomy): Eukaryota > Metazoa > Mollusca > Cephalopoda > Sepiida > Sepiidae > Acanthosepion > Acanthosepion lycidas. Next base: position 69,215,221 of record OZ010602.1, read on the forward strand.
CTTATCAGATTCTAGCAAGGCTCAAGATTAACATCATCCTGGGGACATATAGAACTTTAGAGGACTGGTGACATTCTTTTTTCTTTTTGACGTTATAATGCTGGGAAGTTACAAATTTTTTTTTTTTTTATTAAAATTCTATTACATTTATTTTAAAAACAATTAAAGAAAAATAATTCTCATTTCTCACCAGGTTTGTAATAAATGGAGCACACATGAATATGCACATGAATAAACAAAAAACTTAAGCAATTATTTTTAAGCTGGTTAATGATACATAAATGAAGATTGAAGAACTTAAATTTGGATATTTATATTATTTATCTCTAAATGTGGGAGTGGGGTCAATTTTTGGTTAAAAACTTTAATGATCAGTCATCACAAACAATATTTATGTGTTATGTTTTCTGCTTATCAAAAACTAAATTGAAAATATAAAGGAGAATTTTTAAGAATGGTAAACGAAAATTTTGTCATGATTCAAGGAAAGTAATTGGAAATTACCATTTTTTGTTTGTTAGTAGTTGGAATAAAAATGTAGAATTTGTTTTTATATTATTCTTTAAAAGAATAGAATCCAATCTTAGAAATTTAACTAATTCTTTAAGAGAATAGAATTTAATCATAGTAGTTCTCACAAGATAATATTGTTAATGCATTTTTTGAACAAGTACACCTATATTATTGGAATCCTTAATACCTCTTTTTGATCAGAAAGATAATGATCATTTTAACCCAGGCAACACTGAGTCATACTGCTAGTTATTTTAATGACATTTTTGTCTTTGCAGGTAATAATTGCGAATCCATTGATTATTGTGCCTCTCAGCCTTGCCGGAATGCTGCTACCTGTATTTCAAACCTGACATCATTCAAATGCAATTGTGTTACTGGTTACACAGGACCTACATGTGCTTTTGATGTGAATGAATGTGACTTGATTCCAAATCTCTGTAAGAATGGAGGAACATGTCAGAATATTCCTGGTAGTTATATGTAAGTAATTGTTGAGAAATGATTTTTTATAAGATGAAATAATTTATTGTTATTGAGCTTTGTGTTTGTGATGCAATGTTATTATTGCATTTCATCAAAAGGTAAAATGCTGTCTCATTACTAAAAGTATTGATTATTATCTCTGAATCCAAATATTTATTTCCTTTAGAAATATCATTTAACATGATTTTTGCCTTACTAATGATCTTGATTTCAATAAAATTGCCTACCATTAACAAATTGTGATGCATTTTCATTATTTTGACTTGATGTATTTAAAATTAACATAATCTAGTGGAATCCTTATTCCAATGTCATTTTTCAGTTAAAAATTTTGTAGCCCATCTGAAAAGACATTTTTAAATGTCCATAGCATCTAAACTGTTTGGAACAAATGTAAAATAAAGTTAAAAATAGTTTATTTGCCTAGAAAATTGCAGGGGTACCAACTTATAGTTTCATATGTCCTTAAATATCAAATTTATAAGGTACCAAAATTGAAAAAGACCATGATTTTGGCATGACACTGTTGTTCTAGAAAAATTTCTTTTAACCCTAGACAGAAGTTTGTCCACAAAATGAAACTTCTGTCACATGAATAAGAATATGTGGTAAAAATATAAAAATTTTCTTAAACTGCCTAACTTGTCTGTCATGAATATAGGCAATTTTAAGAATGTTGATGTAACTGCATTTTTATTTGTTTTGGTAATATTTATTATAGTTTTATTTCTTATTTTTCTCTAAAATTGGCTATTTCAGATTAATATTATTGATAGTATTTTAAATTCTAAATTGTTAATTTTATTTATTAAATTACTGATTCAGAATTGAATTGAGCACACTGGCCTGGTTCAGCAACTGTTCAGGCCAGATTATATACACTCTTTCCAGAGGGCACTTCACTGTGGTGTAATGGTTAGCAAGCTTGTCTTGCTAGATAATTTACAACTGAATAGTGAGTTTTAACTTCACTGGGTGCTCCATACTTTCAGCCTTGTGCCGCAACTAAGCTACACTTAGTAAATCGCTATATGCTCTTTCCCAATACTTTAAGGTATCCTCAGTATAAAACACAAGGAGGCTCTGTGGTGTTGAAATGTGCTTGAGTAGATATCTGCAACAGGAAATAGCAAGCAACTCTTGAAAACTGGTATACTTGGAAATGAGCTGCCAACCATTATTCTTTCTTAATATTGTACATATCTACACATTTCTGCCATTTAAGGTAAAATACATTTTTTCTTGAAATTTTGATTTCTGGAAATTGATTATGTAATGCTAGGTTCACAAAGTTTTTGCCTCACAATAAAAAAAATATTTATAACACAACTGGTTTAATCATTTCTTCAAATTCTAGAGCAAGAGTTCTTTGGGTTTTTTTTTTGTTTTGTTTTCTCTACTTGAGTGCATTATAAAAAGGTTTTCGTGAACTACAGGAGTAAGCTCCCTTCATATAAGGCATAAATAAGTTTAAAAAAATAAAATAGTGTATTCAAAATGGCGACAATTAAGTAAAATAAACTAAAATAATTATACGATGTATTTAATTTTCAGGTGCAAATGTCTTCAACAATACACAGGAAAAAACTGCGAAAAAGACTACATTCCTTGCAAGCCTAGTCCGTGTCTTAATGGCGGCACATGTAATAAAACCAGCATGTACAAGTTCATGTGCTTGTGTCCCCGGGGTAAGAATTTTTTCACTTTTTAAAATAAATCGTTTAAAAGTTATTTCTTCTACAATGAATGGATATGATGTTGGTATCAGTTATTTTATTTTATTGTAATTTCAATAATATTGCAATTTGTCAAATGGGTTGGGCTGAAGCATTTATCTCCCTTTTTTTGAGAATCCCACCGTCAACACGTTTTAAAAGTTCTGCCCTAACAAATTAAAGCATGATTTTGTACGGTAGATTATTAGGATTGGTTACAAAATAATTGTTAAAAAAATTCTCATTCCATTATGAATTTTTTTTTTTTTTCCAAGATATTGTCTTATTCATATTTTTATTATGTTTTCATATTAAGAATGCTTACTTTGAAAGTTTTTTTATAAGCCAAAAAGGTTTTCAGACCAGATTGTTTTTATTTTTATTTTCTCTCTTACTTGTTTGAACCGGAATATTTTTTTATGAAACTATTTTTCTTCCATATTGTGTTCAATATCTAAAGTGAATTTGGGTGACCACATTTTGAAATCATTGTTAATGAAACACAATTAAGTGTAATCATGCAACAGAAGTTTTAGTGACAATATGATTTTTTTCAATTTGATCTTGAAAGATTATTGTTCCTAAAGTGATAAACAATTTTTGTATTTTTACACTTCAGTACTCGTCATGTACACGGCTAGAAAATACTTTCTAATGATTTGCATTGTAAAATTTGTAAATATAATTTATTAAGAACACATTTTATAAAATAGTACCATAGGTATCTGAACATTTTCTTGAACAGTACAATGTATGTGAAAAACTTTTCCAATGGTCTGACTGAAAATGTTCATTTGTGTAAATTGAAATTGTTTTTACAGAATTATTTCACTTCATTATTTAAAATATATTCTTAATAGAAATTCATTAAAAAAATAACTGTTTTATTTAAAAAGAAAATAATGAACTTAAAAATACTTGAAAAAAAAGTTAAGACAATTTCATAATTGTTAACCATGGGTTGTTTTTGCTCCAGTAACAATTGATTATAATTTGTGTAAATTAAAAAATTGATCATTTCTCACCCAGTTATTAGCAAATTTTTAACTTCCTCTCTTCTACCCAAAGGATTAAATGATTCCAAGTTTAATCAGTGGATATGGCTAACATTGTTGATAAACTGGTTATAATTGGCCACTTGAGTGTGTTACATGCAACATTTGTGCTTGGTTTATTTGTAAAAAAAAAATATCAGAAATTCTTTGATAGTGAAAAGGTCTGTTACACAATCACAAACTTAAGTATGGTGATAAGCCAGTGAAGCTGATTAAATCAAAATTCATCAAGACTGCAATGAAATGAGATGGCTGAGTAGAAGATTATTCTTTATTTCCTGTTTAGGATTGGGTTTCCAGTTCCTTCTAAAGTCAACTTCCACACTATATTTGTAATGCCTCCAACTGAACTCTGAAATGTTATTCACTAATTAAATCTTGACCTCTTCAAAGTCTAGAGTTAGCCATTATCTTTCCTGGAGAGCCCCCAAGAACTTCTTGCCCTTTCTTATGCTCATACACCACCACACAATAACCCTCTATATTGAGTGGCTCTTGGGCTTTGTATTAGGTGAACATTAGTAAAAAATAAAAAATAAAGCCGTAGTGACTGTTTTCTTATGGTTAGAGGAAAGATTGACTTTCTTTGAACTGAGAATAACATGATCCAGGCTTTTGAATCTCCTGTATTTTTTATAAGTGATTAGAGCTTACCCCTCACTCCCAACTATTTTCAAGGTCACTGATTGGCAAATGTAATTTTTGTGTTTCTAAGGAGCTGAGATTAAATTCTCTGTATTTTCAATCTTCTCCAAAAATTGTGTATATCTTGTAGATTCATGAAGGACACAATCTTGTCAAATTTACAATCTCCAAACTTTATTAATAATGTCTGTATATTTCTGTCTCCCTCAATTGCACTTTGGTATTTCACAATGTCCGTGCAATGTGTTAGTTGACTTTCAGTGACCAGATTGAAACTTCTTACTCATTCCTTCTTTCCAGAGTTCTTCCTGCCTGTTCCACTCTGTTGGTAACAACATTCATACACTCGCTTCCTCATTGCTTGTACCAAAAAAGAAAAAAAAAAACTGGTGACTGGAAACACCTGATAGGAATTTGAAGATTATGTGCATGAAGAATTGGTTGTCATTGAACCATGACCACATCTGACCCCATCCCTTACAGCAGATATTTGATTGGATCTCTGCTTGCTATGGATCAGATCAAGTGATTAGTGTCCTCCTCTTAATCAATAGTAGGGTAACATGTGAATGTGAAAGTTTGAAGAAATGTATTGACTGAGTAATCAAATTCTTGCTCTTTGTTAAATGATAAAATGACATGCAGGCTGATAAGAGTTAAAATATTTGTATTTGTGAATTGCTATAAAAAAGATGTAACAATAAAAGGTTTTGAACAAGTCACTCTGTTCAAAATTAGTGACAACTCAGCAAGACTGGCTAAAATGTTGCAATTGAAATAACAGAAATCAGGATACACATCCAACTAATTTATGAAATAACATGACTGATGTTTTTTTTTATTTTTTTATTTTCTTTAAATCTCAGATATTAGGCTCTCTATTATCCTGAAGCTGATATAAAGAAACATTAAAGAAACTAATAAAAATGAATTACATTTTTCATGTTACCTTTAAGTGTGTTTAAATAAACATATGAAAACTTCATAATCTTATTAAAAAGTCCTGATTTCAAAACTGTTAAATATATTTAGAGAATTCACTGACTAAAATATATATTAAATCTATTTTATCCTTTTTTTCTAAGTATTTTAAGTATGTAATTGGTACATATTGAATTTTTGCCTTTTTTTATTCTTAAAGATGTTAGAGTATGTTATTGTAATAAAGAAGTACATAGCTATTATTTAGGCTAACATAAGTCTTTCTGAAACTATTCAGAACACGCCAGTATTTGATTTAAACTGATTTTTTTTATGCCTCATCAACACTTTGTGGATTATTTAAAGCTGAAGCTTTTTTTTGCTACTGAATATAGCATTAAAAAATTTGGGGAATAACAATGTTTTTTTTTTTCAGATACAAGTCCTATTATTTAATCCATAAAGGCAGGGAGGAGATAGGTTCATACTTTTCCCAAGTGAGTGTAACAAACAAGTCTGGATTTTGGACTCAATTCTCCAATTTCTCATTCCAGACCACTATCCATTACACCATCCACACATCCAATTGTAATTGCATAAATATGTGTAACTTGTGTGTTTTAATATTTACACAGTAGCGAGCATAAAGATCAGAACGATGTTAAGAAAAAGTCTAAATGTGAAATAACATTTTATTTTAAGGCTTCATAGAACATTTTATCAAGGTATAATAAGGATATAAAGATAAATTATATAATTCCAAAATATAAAGATATTAAATCAGAGTGAGTGCCTCTTTGGAGATCATGCTTGATTTTAGCAAGCCTAAGGCATTCATCCTCAAAGGTGTTGCATCCCTCCTTTATAAAGTGTCTCTGTACAGTTTAAAGACACTTCTTCCCAAAGCTGCATATCCATGGGCAATGTATTCAGATTATACTTCAGATTATCTTTAAACTCTTTTCCTAGGATTCTGTTGTGAATGCTTTCCTGTCTTCAATTCCCACATAGAAAAGTTGTTTCAGAATCCTGTTATCCCCCATTCTCACAACATGTCCTACATAGCACATCTGTTTGAAGATTTTTATTATCTCAATGCTGTTGCATTCAGATCATTATAGGACAAAGGTATCTGGCACCTGAGACTGCTATTTGATGTTAAGTTTGTGTCTTGGGCATTTTTGGTGGAATCGCTCAAGCCATTTTATATGCTTTCAGTATGTTGCCCATGTTTCAGAATAGTACAGCAAGGATGTTAACACACACCGTATACACACTAACTTTAGTCATAATGGTAAAACTTCTATCTCAATAAACTTTACTTTCCAGTTTATCAAATGCAACACTTATCTTCTGAATGCATGAAAAAATCCCAGATTCCAGGGCACCATCTTTTGATATAGTACTTTCCAAGATATGGGAAAGTCTCAACAACCCCAAGCTTGGTATTTTTCACAAAAATTGGCACACCAGATGAAAGAATGAACCTCCCTTTTGTCTTCTTCAGGAGGCTAACCCTCAGTTCAAAAGCATCACAAGTGGCAGAGAAGCACTCCATTCTGATTTTCAATTCTTCTGCCAAGGACACTACAAAGTCTTCACTATCAGAATACAGCAAATTTCTCTCTCTCTAATATATATATATATATATATATATATATATATATATATACAAGGGTCATTCAATAAATAAGGTGAATTTTTCGAATTCTAATACAGATAGAATCTTACTTTTTTTTTATTTTTCAATGTCGTCTCCCAGCACTGTCACACACTTTTCCCATCTATGCACAAGCTTCCGTATTCCCTCAGCGTAAAAATCTTTGGACTGATGTCTCAGCCAGTCTCTCACAACACTTTTTACTTCATTGTCACTTTTAAACTTCATGCCTCTTGTGAACACTTTCAAGGGACCAAACAGGTGAAAGTCTGAAGGGGCAAGGTCTGGGCTGTAAGGGGGATGAGGGAGCAGTTCCCAGCCCAGTTCGTTGATGGTCTGCACTGTTTGGGCTGCTGTGTGAGGCCTTGCCTTGTCATGATGCAAGATGACTCCTTCTGACTGATGACCCCTGCATTTGTTCTTTGTCTTTTTTGACCTGCCTCAGCAGTTCGCAGTAGTTCTTCTGTCAGACTGAATGAGGTTATTGGCTGATTCAATCACCTCAGGAGACCTCACTTCTGTAGGCCTCCCAGGCCTGTCTTCATTCTCAACACTGCTTCTTTAAACAAAGACATTTTGTAGACATTTTTTTTTGGCTGAAACATGTGGCACCATAGACAGTTAACATTCTCCTATGAATTTAAACTGGTTTGCACCCTTCAGCAACTAAAAACTTGATAACTGACCGCTGTTCAATCCTGGAGCATGCTTCTTGGTCAGCCATCTTTGTTAATCACCAAAACTCTCAAAGTTTTTTTTTAACCTGCAAAAGAAATTAAATCCATGGGAAAAAGAAGTAAAACAAAAATAAAATTTTTACAAAAGTAAGCTTCTATCTCTATTAGAAGTCCTTATACCGAAAAATTCACCTTATTTATTGAATGACCCTCGTATAATGAGTGGCTTAGAAATTTCATAGGCTGACTATAAAGGAGTGATGCAAAAGTTATAAAATTGTGCCTGCATTAATTTTTTATTAATAATTGCATTGTTTCTATCCAGGTAAACTGACATTGTTTCTTTCTCAAAGGAGACTTTAAAAGTAACTAGTAGTGACTTCTTTTAAAAAGGGACAAAATTTGGCATTTTTTATCAAGTACCTGCAGAAAAAGGGTTTAGCCCCCAAGGACATTCATGCTGATATGGTAGGTACATTAGGGGATGACACTCCAGATTTATCAACAGTGCAAAAGTGAGTAGCTTAATTTAGGAAGAGAAACTAGTCTTGAAGATGACCTAAGGTCTGGATGTACTGCCACTACTGAAGAAAAGATTGATAAAGTTCACCACATGGTGATGGATGGCAGGCAATTGACTATAAATCAAATAGTCAATGCTATTAGCATAATTCATGAGCGTTGAGAATATTCTGCACAATGAACTTGGCATGACAAAGGTTTCTGCTCAGTGGGTGCCATGTCTTCTGATACCTGATCAAAAGCATACCAGAAAATCTGACATTGTTTGAGGCAGATCTATGATTTCCTTCAACATTTCCTATCCCAGAATGAATCTTGGGTTCATCACTTTGAACCAGACAGAGAGAATGCATGCAGTGGAAACACACCTCTTTACCTGCTCTCAAAGAAGGCCAAGGTTGTTTCATCTGCAGATGTGATGATCTCAGTTTTTGTGGCATTGTGTTCATTGATTATCTTCAAAAGGGTCACACCATCAATGTACTATGCCAACTTGCTGAGACAGTTACAAAAGGCTATCAAAACCAAAAACTTAGGAAAACTGATGAAAGTGGTCTAGTTTCATCAGGACATTGCTCCAGCACTCAAGTCCTTGGTTTCAATGTCTGCTGTGTGTGACTGTGGCTTTGAACTGGTTCATCACTCACCATAATCTCCTGATTTGATCATCTGTTCTCCAACATGAAAAAATACTTGGCTGGTAATGGTGACATATCTACTGTTGATGACTTATTTGACAAACAGGATGAATAGTCAGATATCAGTTTACTTGGTAATAAACAATGCAGTTGTTAATAAGAATAAGAGTTGAAATTAATGCATGCATGATTTCACAGCTCTAGCATCACTTCATGTCTTTGTGTGCGTTTAAAATTTGCTATATTTATGTTGGAAGAGTGTTCAGTATCAGCAAGAGAGCATTTACTGATATAGACAATGTGGATATATAAATCAATCATGCATGGTGAGTGTGCTGTCTTGATTTCTGTCTACACTGTCTCTCATTTTATTTATATAATTTTTATTATTACTATCAATGTTATTTTTAATGGATACATGTTTTTGAGTAGTCATCCCAGCTATTTATAAACCATTAAGTTAAACATTAATTTTATTGCTTAAAAAAGGAAAAACTAGGATGTTTATACCTAAATATAATATTTCTAGTAATAAAAAAATATCAAATTTTTATATATATATATATATATATAATCATAGTAATCCAGCATGCATTCAACCAACCACAACTATCATTTTCTTGCACACTCATCAGGTGGTCAGTACCTATCTGTTCAGTGATATGGACATTTATACTCCTCTCTCAATTAACTCAAGTTGTTATAATGAGAGTAACTGGTAAGTACATATAATGCACTCACCAACTCGAATTGATAACCATACATCTAAAGACCAAATAGCCAAAAAATCACCATTATTTCAGAAGGAAAAAAACTCCCACAATAAAAAAAAAAAACTCCAGAATAAATTAAGTGTGCCAAAAAAGTTCTCTATAGCACTAGAACAATTAAACCCCAGCAAAAAAAATAATGAAATAACAAAAGAGTGCTCAATAATGTCAGGCCCTTGTAGTCCCCATACAATAACACACACACATACATACATACATACATACATATATATATATGTGCAATTAATCTAAGGTATATATATATGCAATTAATCTAAGGTGTGTGTGTGTATATATATATATATATATATATATATATATATACATACACACACACACACCTTAGATTAATTGCACAACTCGGAGTATCATGCCAAAGCAATTGTCAATCCAGCACTTGACAATTGGTTCAGCATGAAATTCAGAGTTGTGCAATTACTGTAAGGTACTTTTTAATATATATCTTAAATAGCTTCTCATTTAATATTGGGCACTATTTTTTCTTACACTGTAGAGTATTTATATATATTTGTATACAATTGCCTACTCATACTCCTAAAAATATTTACCCATTCGGTCATATACACAGACACTGTTTTGCTGTATCACAGCTCGTCAGTGGGGCTAGATGTCTGGTTTCCTCCAGCTAGTATTGAAACCAGGCTGAATTGGCATCAGTAGGAGAATCTACCCCTAAGCCATTGGTGTACAGCAGGGACGAAGGTGAATTTAAGCATATTTGTTTTTAGATAAAAGTGCCAGTCACTGAGAAAACTCGATTTGTTTTATCGAAGAGTATTGCATTAGTAGCAGTAATAGTCACTGTTTACAAACTCACACTTTCAACACAAAAGTAACTCCTGTAGGAGTTTCCTAAAATGGTACACTGGTGAGTAGTGTGGTCAGAAGTAAACTGGATTATTATGATAATATATATACTCTGCCATTTTGGTAATGAGCACTGTTTTTCTGGTGTGCTATTTTAGTTTACTTTTTTGGTATTTACTTACTTTTGTGTTGTATATATATATATATATATATATATGTATATGTATATATATATATATATATGTATATGTATATATATATATATATATATATGTATATGTATATATATATATATATATATGTATATGTATATATATATATATATATATGTATATGTATATATATATATATATATATGTATATGTATATATATATATATATATATATATATATGTATATATATATATATATATATATATATATGTATATGTATATATATATATATATATATGTATATGTATATATATATATATATATATGTATATGTATATATATATATATATATATATATAAATAAATAAAATATTGGTCTATATTTTTAACCTACAAATAAAACATTGCAGTTTATACTCTTTGATTAAACAGGTCAGATATTGTGTAAATGTTTTTCTATATTTCTTTTTTTGTTAATGTCTGACTCCTTGATTTGTTAGGCTAAATACATTCAACTTTTCAAATCTCTTTTGCTTCACTTTAAATCAAGCATGAAGCAGTAAGCATTCGTTTCTGCTTGTAAGTTTTTAATGTCAGACAATATAAGTATTTTATGTACAAATTTTTCCAGTGTTTTATACTATATTTTTTATTTTATCTACTCTTTTAATTAAAAAGGTTATATATTTATTCTTGCATATTTAGCTTCTAGCCTTCTAAAAAAGAGTGAGCAGGAACTTTTGCACAAACCTACTATCCTTTTTGTACATTTTAAATTTTTTTTCTTTCACTTCAGTTTCATTGGTTTCTTCTTTTTTTTTTTTTTTTTTTTTTTTTGTTAGCAGGGGGCAGGATTGTTCTCTCAATTTTCTCTTTCTTTTTTTTCTCTTTCTTTTTTTCATCTTTCTTTTTTTTCATCTTTCTTTTTTTTCATCTTTCTTTTTTTTCATCTTTCTTTTTTCTCTTAATCTCATTTTCTCTCTTTCTCAGTTTCTTTCTCTTTTTCTCTCTTTCTTTTCATAAACTTCATATCTGGGTTATTTACTTAGTTTAGCTGAGTGAATAACTCAAACATGAAATTTGTCTCAAGTGGAAGATGTCAAATATAAATCATATATATGATCAATTGCTAAAAATGCTGGAAAAATGGTCAGTTCATTCTAACACTCCAGGAAGTACCTAAATCCTATCATGCTTTACCTTTACAAAAGTCAGATTAGACCAAAGTTGGAATATGATTGCTGGAGCTGCTCAATCTTCACTTTCCAGCTTTGACAAAACTCAAAAACATTTACTTGGGCTTGTGGGGAAAGACTTATTTTCCACTTTGCTGCCTCTTTAACAAATGCAACATAAGCTTGTCACTTCTCTATCATGATTTCCATGTCAAATGTTCAGATGAGCTTCATTCATTAGTTTCACCAATTCAGACCTTTACATGCCATGCTATTTCTATGAATTCAAATCATCTTCATTTTTTTCTGTATTTGAAATATAAGGAGAAACTTCCCAGTTAGCTTTTTCCCAAGAATTGCTTCTTTGTGCAAAAGTTTCCTGTATGGATGCTTCACTTAACACAATTTTAACCTCTGCAAATACAAGAGACATTCATTATCTATCCTCATAATCTTCACTTTCTACCACCTTCACTTTCATTCATATTGCATGTCTCCTTCATCATTACTTCTTCAACAGTGAAACTCTACTTTGAGTAGCTGTTGAGTTTTGTATTGGGTGAATTATAATATTTGAAAAAATATAGTAAGGATCAAACTCACACCTCAGTAGTAGAGATCAACTAGATTAGCTCACTAACCACGCCTTGGTGATGAAATAAAAAGAAAGTGAAATAAAAGACAAAAGGATCTCAGTTTCTTGCTCACCCTGACTGTCCTTAGAAACACCATTAGGAATGCCTTCCACACGACTCTCCAGCATCAATCTTGTTCTTTTATTACAAAGAGACTCAATCTGGATGTTTAGATTAAATTCACATATGGATATGCAAATTGTGTCAATCTCCCAACATCCTGGGCATTCATTTTACTTGGAGAAATCACCCTCAGCTGGTTAATGTAAGGCTCAGGTTCGAAGCACACCAAAATCAATTCTGCTTATGGCTACAAACAATGCATTCTGCCACATGAATTCTTTTAATGGCAGTTGAACACCTTCTCTTGGCAACTGCCCCTGATGTCCTCATCACGAAAAATGTAGCTGGTGTGCACCTCTTTATCTGAGCACTCCTTTGGAGTGGAGGAGCCCTGGATTCTTCCTGGGACAAACTACATCCAAGACAGTCATCAGGTAGTTCGTCATCATCGTCAGCAGTTTCTGAGCTACTGGTGTCAGGGGTATCATCTAGCAATACCAACCTTAGCCTTTTCAGCAGTTTACTTTCTTCTGATGAGCCACTGGTGTTTCTGAATGACGCATACACTCCCAAAAAAGGGTGCAAGTTTTTGACATGATGAGAGCAGCATCAAGCACATACTCCTACACTTGATGTGCAGGATTCTGACCCATACAGTATCCTCCATCTGAAACTCTCTCTGGACATTTTGCAGTTCAGGGGTGGCTACCAGATCAATATCCTGGATCCAGTGATTGTAGGTGTGTATGACATTGGCCGGTGCTGTAGAGATTGAGACGCTGTCCTTTGGTGGCATTATGTTATACCAGTAGATCACCTCTGGAATGGAACATCATTTCCAGCTGCAATGTTTTTCACACTTCTGTGGCTTTTCTCAAATATATCATTTCCCACCAATTCATAGGAGCACCAGAATTGAAGATGTATACCCCAGTCATGCAGGAACTGCTAAAAATGTTGGCCAGTAAATGCGGTGCCGTTGTCACTCAGGATCTCAACCAGTGGGCCATGATCATAAAATTTGGACTCCAGCTGGCATACAACACTTCTTGCTGAGTCCTGCTGACTCAGGGAGCACCAGATGGCAAATTGCGAGGGACCACAATCAATAAGTGTCAGAGAGTGGCTACTGTCATGATGAGTGATGTTCACTCTTAACCTGCTCCAACTGTCCTTCGCGTCAAGCCTCCCTTTTCACCAGTGTACAGGTGCAAGATCAATTGACTGGCATGCCTCAGGTGTCTTCATTGCTATTTGTACATCACCTTTTGAAAAAGTTGGGACTTACCATTTGGCAAAATATAATGTGCATTTTATCCTGGGGTGTCCACTCCATTGATGAATGTGTACTATTTGCTGAATGCTCAGCTGATTTGCAGAAGCAACACACAGATATGCTGTGTGGGCTCAACTTCTGTTTTTATTCTGCTCAGTCACTGCTGAGGTACTCTTGTTAGTTGGTCAGTTGATATCTTTTCCACTGAGCCGTTTCCCTGGCATTCTGATGCAAAGTAGTTGATCTTATTACACTTGAAGCATCGCATCTCTTGGTACAAATTCAGAGTACTCAGCCCAGTGAGCCGACTTGTTCTACAGTCTCTGGCCACATAGCCCTGGCTTCTGCACCTGTAACAGGTGATACCTGTTTGGAGCTTTGCCTTGAGCAGAACTTTGACCTCACTTCAAGGTGTAGCTGTGTGGCTGCGACCATATCTCCATTTGTACCTTTTGTCAGCAAATCTCCCATGGTCAATGTTTCAATGGCCAGTCCTTGATACAATTCCATTGAGATTTCTTTGGTGAGCCCTGTCATGAATGCCAGTTTCATTGCTGTCTCAAGACCACACCCAGTGAACCCTGCCATCTTGCAAGTTGTCGTATCTTGTTGATGTAAACATCCAGGCACTCTCCTGTCCACTTAACCAGTTAAAGCTTTGCATAAACAGAGAACACCCCCATCCAAAAAAGGCTCCTTCAACTGGGCTTCAATCAGGTTGATGTTTATCTGCTGATCCTTATATATCTCCAAATAGAGATGGAGCATGTCTCCCTCTAAATACAAAGGTAAATTTTCTGGAGTCTCCCTACTAGCTTCACCTTCTTGAGCCATGCCACCACATCTGCACCACCATAAAAGTGCTTTATTGCGTCACTTTATTAATCAATAAATAAGTAGCACTGCCGAAATAGCTTGAAGTAAAAAGAAAGTGAAGTAAAGGAAAGAAACAAAAGGAAAGAAACATGGTTACTTGTCTCAGTTTCTTGCACATCCTAGCTGTCTTTAGAAATGCTGTTAAAAACGCCTTTCCCCCAACTATCCAGTGTCGATCTTGTTCATTCTTTTATTATATCACAAAGTACTCAGTCTGGGTGTTTGGTTTAAATTCACATATGGATATGCAAATTGCCATTATTCTCTCTATTGTGCATTCATTCTACTTTGAGAAATCAACCTCAACTGGCTCAGGTTCAAATAGCATCAAAATCAATTCGGCTACAAACAATGCATGTTGTCACACAAATTATTTTTGCAGCAGGCAAACACCTTCTCTCAGCTATTCCTTCATTACAAGTTACTAACTTCATGATTGGTCACTCTTTTCTTTTTCTCTTTTTTTTTTTTTTTATTTCTATGACTTTCTTTTTGTCTGTTTAAATTTTTTCATAATAAATTTTTTCTTGTTATGAAAACTGAAAATTGTTGTCCTGTTTCTCAGTCAGCCAAAAATGACAGAAAGGGAGGGAGAATTAAACGAATGAAAGAAAATACAAGAAACTTAGTCATTTTTATGTTATGGTACATCCAAAGTGAAAAAACGTTTTTAAAAATAAAATTATTTTTAATTTTTTTTTTCTCTTTATTCATTAAAAAAAATAGTTGAATTAATTAATTTTTATCTTCAAAACAATTTCCTTTCAGCCTTCAATTATTTTTCTACTTGATATCACAAATTACCAATTAGCCTTTAAAAATTAAAATATTCAGAATTTATATGTCCACTATATGTGCTAATCATAGATACCAGGATAAAAAAATAACAATATTTTTTAATACATATTAATACCTTATATTATCATTGTCAACAAGATTTTACATATAAATGTGTTTACTATAAGTTGGTTATAAATTTCATTCTTTGTTTCTCTTTGTGTTGCATCACTTTCTCTTTATTTTCCTTGTTCTTTTTATTTTCCTCTCTTTCTCTTTATTTTACTTTTATTGTTTATCTTCTGTTTCCTCTTTTCTTGCCTTCCATTCTTTCTTATTTCTGGTAATAGGTTTCTAAGTGTGTACATGCATACGTATGTGTGTGTATGTCATAATCATAAAGTGTTTCTACACAAGATGGTAATTTCCTGTGGAAAACAGCATCTAAATTTGAATCCTGACTAAAACAGCTTCTTGTTCAGAATTAACATAATTTTATTTTATTTATGTATGAGATGGTGCTTAAATCTTCTCAGCCCAACTATGAGGCCATTCTAAAATAAATTCTGATGATTGAACATCTGTTCAGATTTTGGATAATCAACCAGGTTTAAAACTTTTCAGCACCTCCATATATGCATCTGTTTTGACATAAACATTCATACATGAATGAAAACATATATTGTGTGTGTGCATACATTGTTTTTATTTATATATGAAATTTGGTTACTTGGTCAAGTGGTTAGAACATTAACATACTGACTGAGAGACCATATATGAATCTCACCAGGCTTGATTTGTCAGGAAAGTGACTTTTTGATAATATTGGCCTGGGGAGATGATGCCAGCATGCGACACCATTAAGAATTGCCTGAAAAACACAAAGGTTGATTCAAGCTCTGGGGATTAAATTGAATTGACAGAATTGTCATCGATGATTTTGCTAGCACAGTCACAAATTATCAAAAGGTGGGAGTTGAATGTAGCAGCCTTGTTCAAACTGCTGATCATACCAGAATTTGCATTCTCTTCCATAAATTGTAACTAAAGTTTATTCAGCATAGTTGCAGTATAAATTTTATTTTTTTTTATTTTCCTCTCTTTCTCTTTATTGGTTCTGTGGATGTTAAAGAAACACAAATGTGCCTGAGCAGGAGTTTACAACAGGGATTAGCTAGTCACCCTAGCAGAAAGACATTCTCACACACAAGCAGCCAGCCATACTAGAAATTGGCAAATGAAAATTGACTAGGGGAATGTTCCTACTATTTTACATTTCATACTCCCTCTTGCACCTGAATTATTATTACTTTGCATTGACTCAATCAGTTATCAAGAATGATTAAGTTGTTAAAAGGATTTGGTATCTCCTGGTAAAGAGTTTCACCAACCAACATTCTAGAGAGCGATATTTCTGACCTCTACTTATCTGATCTCTTTTTGTCTATTGAATTTATTCCAGCATTATCAATTTGTTAACTGTCAAATTAACTAACACTTCTTAGCCCCCAACTCTCCCGGTTTGAGGCCACTCAGTTTCTGGAAACATCAATTGGAAATGTTATTTCAAATACTTAGGAGGGTAAACATCCTGCTCTTCCTCCTTATTTTTCTCCCTGACCCTCATCCTATGGATCCGGAAACTGAAAACAAGGACAGTAGGGTGAGGGATTAAATAAAAGGAGGAGGAGGCTAACAATTGACACAGTGCTTTCTGAGGTGGCTAGATTGAAAAGTTTTCACAATGAGACACAGAATGAAAAGGTTGCAGTTACAGTTGGAAAACCTGATCAGTAAAAAAGAATATTATTGTAATAAGGACAAACATTTTTTTTTTATGTTTCTAATTCTTAGTGAACATGTTCTTAAAATATTTGAAAGATTCCTATTTTATACTTTTTAATCATATATATATATATATATATATATTTATTAAAGACATTTTTTATGTTTAACATTCTTTTTATAGATACAAGTATTTAAGTAAATGCTCTGTTTATAATAAACAGTATTAAATACTGTTTATTATATATTTTTGGAAAATGTATTATTATAAACAGAGCATTTACTTAAATACTTGTATCTATAAAAAGAACGTTAAACATAAAAAATGTCTTAAGTAAATAAATTGTCGGACTTTGTCCATTTCTTAATGTGTGTGTGTGTATGTATATATATATATATATATATATATATATATATATATGTGAAGATAATTGTGCCTGCATAATTGCATACATACATGTTGCTCCAGTCAGCCAAAGATGACAAAAAAGTAAAGGAGAAAGAATGAAAGAAAATTAGTTTTTGTAATAAATTGTTAAATTCATTTTCATTTACAAGAATTGTTTAAAAAAATAAAATTCTTTTACTTTTCTCTTTCTCGTTTTATCTCTCTTTCTCGTTTTTTCTCTCTTTCTCGTTTTTTCTCTCTTTCTCGTTTTTTCTCTCTTTCTCGTTTTTTCTCTCTTTCTCGTTTTTTCTCTTTCTCATTTTTTTTTTCTCGTTTTGTTTTATTCATTGAAAATAGTTGAATTAATTAATTTTATCTTCAGAAAAATTTCCTTTCAGCCTTCAATTATTTTGCTACTTGATATCACAAATTACCAATTAACCTTTAAAAAAATGAAATATGCAAAATTTATATGAGTCCACTATATGCACTAATCATAGATACCAGGATAAAAAATAATATTTTTTAATATATATTAATACCTTTTCATTGTCAACAATATTTTACAAATAAATTTGTTTACTATAAGTTGATTCTAAGTAAATTACATAAAACCAACAATACCGAAATTCTGTTACCTAATTCATTTGAGGAGATTTGTGTTTAATCTTAAATGAAAGTCTTTCAGTTTGTTATTTTGACACTGAGAAAGCATTTTCCTAAATTATAGAGAAGGTGAAGAAGCATTTTAAAAATTCCTGAAAATAAATATACTCCATTGTGTCTCTAAAAACAAAAAAGTTATGTTGTTGGGTCGGAGTGTCAGTAATTTTTTAATTATAGCAAATCCACCACTTAGTGTCCTGTTGTATAAGTTTTTGTCCAAAAGTGCCAATCTAAAAATGAGAAATTAAAAGTTTAATCTTTTAAAACTTTTTTTCAAGCACTTTGCTAATCTTAAGGGCTAAGCAAAGAAAATATAAAATAATTTTGCTCTGAAAGTCTTTCATATTTATTCTATCAGTCAAATGTTTATTACTAACAGCCTTCATTTCAATTGCATTGTCTTCAATTCAATTCATTGTTACTTTTATAAACTTGTATTTTTGATCAGTGAAATTAAGATACTCTACAGGTCACCCATTCAGTATTGACCATTGAAAACCTTGCTTAATGTGTGCTTAGGAACATATGTTACTAATAGATTAAAGCTTTAATCCACATAAAGGATTAAAGTACTTCTGAAAAGTATGCTTTTATGATTTTTTTTTTTAATGCTGTGCCCATTCAGGATGTAAGCAATCAGAGCTCTCCTCTCCACAGATTACTTTATTATCAGTTTTTGGGAAAGATAGTGGAGTGCTTTCCTATTGCCTTGTAGGATTACTTTGATTTTTATTCTTGTCATTATTTGAATAATAATTGTTGATAAAATGATATTTTCTTATTTGTAAGTTAAGCAGATATTGTGTTTTAACTACATAATGATTCTTTGTTTTAAGCTTTTTGAAACTCTCAAAAATGTTTTTTAACAGATAAAATTATTGATTTGGAGTTCAAGACACAATGTAAATGGGTATTTTTTGAAACTTTTAAGGAAAGCACAGCTCTGAATCCAAACCATGAAGGGAATACATTCTCTCTCTTCCAGCTAAAGAAAATATTTTCTTTTTTGTGGGCAACCTTACTCAAATAATTTTAAGCCAGTCTTTATTTGATTATTATTATTTCTTTTTTTTTTTTTTTTTTTTTTTTTTTTTTACAATAAAAATAGAAATAAAGGAGCTAAAAAACTAATTATCAGCAAATTTAGTAAGAGCAGTAAATTTAATTGTCATTTCCTTTGCATACACACACCCATTAAGGGTGCACTTACCCAAATCTGATTAAATGACCAAACTTAAAATATTTTTGGCTTCTTTGTCAGGTCAAGATCTTTTCAGTCTCCCTATATATATATATATATATATATATATATATATATATATACACACACACACACGCACATACATCTCATTTATATTCTCTTCTCTCCTTTCTTTTATTTTTCCCACTCATTTACATTAATCACATTCAGAACAATTTTAATGAAACTCTAGATTAATGTTTTTCCCGCAAGGACAATTAATTAAATAAAACACTTTACTTTTAAATTGACTTAATTTGTATTATTCTTATTATTTCTGTGTTGATAATTATTTGGTTCTTGAAGGATTCTTTGGTAGCAGAAGGCAATTGCCTCCTCCTTTTCACCTTTTCACTTCTTATTTATTTTTATTTCTTTGTGTTTCCTTCTTTGTCTGGTTAAAAATTAACTGATTCATTTGAAGTCATTAGTGTTGCTTATTTGCCTATAAGGAATGTGACATTTTCTTTATAAACCTTTCCAACATATATATATATAGATTCATGTACTTGTATTTTTCATCTTTCTTCTTTGTTTCTCAAAGTTGAAACCATGTTTGCTTGTTCTTCATAGTGACCCTTTTCTTATATATGTATGTAATATATTAGAATTATATTCTCTAAAGATGCAGAGAAGAAAGTCTCTTTGATTTTGGTAATATTGTAATTTTTTTTTTTTTTTGTTACATTGGTTTTAAGAATAATTTTTTTTTTTTTTAAATCAACCAGTCTAACTTTTTAATGCTTACAAATGTTTGTTCATTTGTGAATAAACAAAATATTAATATTACTTAAAACAGTTAAGCAATATTAAATAGAAAATATATACAAGGGATTTTTTTCTTACTCTATTTGTTAGTTTCTGTTTTGATTGTGTACTTTTACTTATTTTTATTCTATTTTCAAATACTCATAAACTTAGGCACTTTAATGATCAGGGCACTATCATTTGCAAGATGTCAATAGGTGTTTAAAATGTAAAAATAGTTAAAGAAATGTTCTTAGAGTGAAAATAACATTTCAGGTAAAGTCTCTGTTGTCTTTGCTTTATTAACAAAAAAATTCCATGCCAAATTTATGCACAGCAGTTGGTCTCACAGAATGTTCAACCCCTTATCCAAATACAAAGATTTAAACTTGTAGAAGTGTTCTCTCTCTTTTTCTAGCTTTTACCGGCTCTACTACAGATATTTGAGTGTTATTTCTCTTAAATCCACACATTCAATAACAGTAACAGTCTTTACTTGTCTTTTATATTTTACAAACGTATACAAAACAAAAATACATGAATGTTATAAACATATATGAATTATTGTCAGTGTGAGAAAATTTAGAATAAATTTTAAAGATGGTCGTTCTTTCATTTTTTTTATTTTTGTTTTTTTTTTTTGTTATGCAGAATAAAGATGAAACTAATCTTCCAGACTGTAATTTATATTTTTCATTGGGTTGGGTTATTTTCTGGAATCTTCATTCAAGTGAGAAGAATGGATGTGTGGTGTGTACATTTTAAATCTCTATAAGTCCTTTTATTTATTTTTTTCTCTTTTCTTCAATTTCTTTCATTTTTCTTTCATTCTGTTTTTGGTATTCTATTCGCTTACTCCCTTTCTCTTTGACTTTCTCCACTTTTTATTTTCTTTCTACAAATCCTTTTTCTTTTTGTTCTCATTTATCTTCTAAAAACCTAACCCTCTCTCCAGTTATGTCTTTATTACATTTTGTATGCCCCCCCACATCCTTTACAATACATTGAACTCATTTTTTTTTTGTCATCCTTTCTTTTTTTTTCATTACTTTTCTCTTTTTGCACCTTTAAATTTCCATCTTGCTCAGTTTTAATTCCTTTATCTCCTTTAACTGACCCCATTCTACTTTTAATTGGTTTCCTCACCCTCCACCGATTCCAACTTATTTTTTTTTGTTGTTACAACACACATTCTATCTCACTCTTTCCATTTCCTCACTTTCAGTTTTTCTCTCTCTCTCTCTCTCTCTTCTTCCCTTTGTGATTTCTCTTCACTATTCATTCGCTCCTCTTGTTCTTGCATAGTTTCAGTCAATTCTTTTATTCTTTTGCAACAAAGCAATTGATTCATCTGAATAGATTTTAGCTCTCTTATTTTTCATTTCTTTTTTTTTTTTATTTCCATCTCTCCCTCTCTCCATCGTTTCAAAAGACGTCTAGAAAGTCTCTTTAGTTAACTGACACTTGGTAGAGCATTTTGTATAGTTAGTATGCATGTTTCTTGTACAATATGTTGATTTCATCTTGTGTAGTTAGGAAAAAAAATGTCCTTGTTACATCGGTGGCATCTACTAAGTAAAACAAAATTAATTTTTTTACCAGAAAAGTTCTTGGCCTGACCAAGAAGCCCTTTAAAAAAAATTCTGTTTGTGAATTTGGTCAGATTTTGTAATTTTTCAGTGCCCTTTCATATGCGCAAAAAAATAGAAGAGATTTTTGCATATTTCAATCAATCATAGTTTTAATTTTTAATCACATTAACAAGTAATACAAATAATATTCTATCCAGGGCCGGTGCAAGGGTTTTCGCACCTACCTCCCCCGAATCTACATCACAATTTTCATAAGGTCAAATACAAATTTTATTCTAACCTAATTATATACAATAATGGATCATATGCAATATAGGTGAACAATTCAACAAGAAAAATTGAAAATAAATACCATGTAAAAATCCTGGTTAAAGACGTCATAATAGATCAATCTTAAATATAATCAATGTTTTCCAACAATTTTTAACATCAAGTTGAGATTTTCCTTGCTGAAAAGTCGAATAATTTTTTAAACATATGGATAAAAATAATTAATTTTAATGTTTTATTCGAAACTTAGCATGAGCAAAACAAATTCGCGGATTTGGACAAAAAAAGGCCCCGGAATGACGTCAAAATCCGCGAAAATGTTTCATCATTAATAGTTGTACTTATTGTAAACGTATATAAATATAGGTAGAAAAAAAGCAAATGTTGATAAGATAGTAATGGCCACAAAACACAACCTGGTCCCCACCCCAATCAGGCTTGTTCCTCCCTGATTCTATCTTCATTAAATGTTTTCAAGCTGTCTTGATTTTTTTGAAAATTTGTACTGTGTATCCAATATGTGAAAGTCTTACTATAGTGTAAAGGTTAACAAACTGTTCTCGCAGATCATTGCTACGATTGAGTAATACCTGAAGACTTGTTATCAAAATTACGTTTGCATATGTGAGAGAAATTAATCGATAAAAAAATACTTGGAAATAATCAATATTTGATTATCAAACCAGAATGCCGAGATTTTCTAATCAAATTTTCATATGAAGGTTTCTTTCCTTTTTTATTTTCATCAGTATATTTTAAAATCTAGTTGTCCATTGTGTGGAACATGAAACCCGTTATTCTGCGAGGGGAGGTCGTACAACAAAATCCTTCTGAAAAAGACTCCAAAACAGTTTAACGGTTCTAACTGAGGAGTGTATATATATATATATATATATATATATATATATATAGAGAGAGAGAGAGAGAGAGAGAGAGAGACGAATGACGTTAGTCATCTCTCTACTAGAAAAAAGTATTTCTATTTACATTTCTGCATCCAACCATTTTTTTGCTTTCAAGAATCAATTGCGCAGCTTTAATGCAACCAGAAGGTGGTGCCCATACGTAAACAAAACTCTCTTGAGGTTTCTCAGTCAACAGGCGCGCACCATTGAGTGAATTTGTGTGTTGTATAACCGTCGCATTCACAGGTATAAAGTTTTCCTCGGAACTTCGACATTCGTCCGTTGAAATTATTCAAATGATTAAGAAAGTTTCTAGAAGTTATTTAATGAACAAAACAGAGATAAAAATTTGATACTGAAGGTTAAAATTGGTCCGGCATCCGTTGAAAGCGATACGCATGCGTGCGGCAATCCGAAAAAATCGGCGATTGACTGTAACAGACGATTCCACGGATTGTTCGTAGAGTATTTAGCCATTTTAAATATCTCAACTGTCCATTCTTCGCATCTTTTGCGACTTTTTAGCACCCCCACACCACCACCACCATAAGGATTTTGCTCCCTGTGACTTCTTAAAGCTAAAATCACTAATGAAGGTGTGATTCAGACCGATGAAAGTGAGAGGGACGATGTGACTGAGTGATTCAGAAAGATAACTTTCCAAATTGTTTTGTAAAATTGGAAAGGACGCTAAGATAAGTGGGTGATGCCTCAAGGGGGCGGAGGCGCCACTATCCTAGGGTGGCTATTTTTTCGTTAATGTCAAACGACTAAATACTTTCCAGACATACATTCCAAAAGGTCTTTTGACATGCATATGCACATATTCATAACATGAAGAACAATTTTCCAGTAAGTGTTGCACTTCAGAGAAATCTTTTCAAATTCTAAAAGAAGTGTTTTCTGTGCGATTATAAACACTATTTCATTCAGTCTTTATTCAATGTCAATTATGACATGGATTAAGACAAAAAAATTAATTGTAAACACACTTGACAGAAGTACATGATATTTTACATTTAAAATTTAGCATTAATTTTGACATTTTTATTTGAACATTTTGGTCAAATTCCAAACTGTCAACTTATTTACTTTCTATATATGTAAAATACTAGTGTTGAATAGATTCATTTTTGTCGAACGACTGTCAAACATTTCCATTTTCGTGTGCAGAATATATAGTGTTTCCATATTGTGTTTGTATCTGTGTGTAATCAACTTTGTCATTTAAAAAAAAAATTGAACTTGAAGCTTTTCTTTTTATTTTATCGCGACAACCACAAAAAATTGTCTTAAACTTTCTTTGGTGATTGTTTTCCTTCAAAGTATTCGTTTGACATTGGAAATTTTGAAATATTAACAAACTTTTTAGGCTTTATTTATTATCTATGACTATTCTTCCAAGTTACTCCCATTATTTTATTGTTGGATAAGCACATTTTGTTCCAAAATAAAAGGCATATACAGCATACGCTTTCTCTGTCATAGAAATAAGGATAGAAACCAACGCATACACTTATCAACTCATGATATAGTGATTTTCCTAAGCATAGCTTGGATGTGACACAAGGCCGAAATAAGGTGGAACCCAGTGAGGACCGAACTCACTACTAGGTTGTAATGGTTCTAGCGAGACAAGCTTGCTAAACATTACACCACGCACGTCGAGGTGTCCATCAACTCATGTATAGCAATAATGTCGGTATTTCGTATCCAAGGGTTTGGAATGCGACGATTCAATCAAATGCAGATCGAGCATATTTCAATAAAAAATAATTAAAGTTCCAAAAATCAAAATACAAATGTCCACTGCATCGATCACTATACTGAATTTAGGCAATTTAAATTGTATGTGGGTAAACTATATTGTAGCTTCCCGCCACTTTGCAGCCCCCTCGCCAACACTGATTGTTCATCTTGTATCACTTTTGTCGCTACTTGTGTTGTCCGAATTTTTCATTATTTTTCTATCCTAAATTTGGAATAGAAACTTTTCTTGTCGTTTACTAAATAAATTCATAACATTTTATTATAATTCAATTGTTTGGTTTTTGGTAGATTTTGTTCTTAAATCATGTTGCTTTTTACCCCAAATTTTTCTAATGCAAATTATTACAATTTTTTTTTTTTTTTTGTTTACAAGTAACAAATTTCATACTATCACTTACAAATCTTATTCTAAAGAATGTACACAAATAATTTTTATATCAGAACTTTCTACAATTTTTCTTATTACTAGTATAAATATTTTCAAGATAAAATTATTTATTTTTTCTTGGGTATCGTTTTCCTAACGAATTTACATAGCATTTCATTGTATTAGGTTTTATAAACAATTTGCATATGATTTAAAGTATACAAAAATGTGCTTAGGTTGTATGCAAGTATAACATCATTTTATGTTAGGTACTTTAGCCTTCGCAGATTTTAGTTCCCGTAATATATTCTGTAGAACCAATCTCTTGAAGATACTAAAGAGCGGCTGAATATATATTGGTATTTAAAAGTATTATAACTCTTCAGCAATCATTCCAATTTCTGGATAAATCAGTTCCTCTTTGGAAGCATGGATGGCAATTTCTTTTCTTTCTTTTTTATATTCAATGTTGTCTTAGATTTCATCTGCTTGAGTAATAATATTAAATATCTCTCACGTCCTTACACAGACGATCGCATCATGAAAATATATCAAATACGTGTCTGCGTATATAGGAGAGGGTGTTGAAAGTTACTCGTCCTGACCAAATGACCAAACATCAGAATTTTGGCAAGAGCCATTCTTGATCGGATAGACAACCTTTTAGTACTTCTTTGTGTACGTGTGTGTATATATACACTTTCACTAGCTTACTCATCCCATAAAAATGATGTCTTTTACTATTAAGTTTTTACAGGTAAAGTTTCAAATATAGTATCCGTTAAAATATGCAATCCATTATGCTGGCGTAATGGATATATCGTTTAACTGTAGGATAGGTTCGAATCAAAGTAAGATTCAATCAATTGTCTTTATTATAGGCTAAAACACAAAAATATACGGTTGCTGAAAATTCTTAGGTCCGACCCACTTTCCAAAATATTCAAGTATTTGGAAGGGGCTTCTTGGTCGGACTAATAACTTTGCAGCATCTCCTCGCATATAATGCGCGTGTGTATACGTAACATTGCAATAGCCTGGATATGTGTTTCAATTTATTCAAAATTAAACGTACAGATAATATGACTGGAGTACGGTAAATCATTGCATATACAAACTAATACGGGCAAAAGTTTTCTAAATAAGTAACTCAACTCAGTATTCAGACACCCATATTCATACATTGTATATTCCCTCCGGATGTTAATACAAGCCTGTATGGTCGTACAGATGGCAGATATTACTCGGCATTACATTATTTTACGTTTCTTGCATCTGACAGAATACAGCAATAGTCATAGATGAGCTAGTTGAATGAGTCAGATATCGTTCCATAAATGTTCAATGAGTAACAGGTCTGGCGATCGTACACGGACATCATGTAGCAGACTTCACTGATGGAACAGCATATAAAAAATAGCAACAGCAGATTGAACAATATTCTAGAAGTACATATCGCTGTTCAACACTCCACCACAATCACTAAAGGTGAACGAACATTGTAGCCTACTCCATGATGCCAGGGATTAGGTCTGTGTATCGTGGGCGAATACACTATGAAAGATGCCATTCACCCGGTCTACATCGCACATACCATCGCTTGAATGAATGCTCTTATCACTGAACACTACAGTGGGTCATTCGATACTCCGATTGATTCTGTCATGACACCACTAGAGATGTGCAAAAATGGAGGTCTGGCTAGAGGTACATATGCCCAAGTAACCGATTCTCAGCGACCTGTGAACCACATTTGATCTGTGCTGTGGATGCCATGAAGTCTGCCATTGCTGCTTTGCAAGGTGTCAATGTCCGTACTATATGAACATACAGAATCTGATCTACGGGTGTAAGAATGTTCATTTGACTAATGTTGCCAACATTGAAACACCACCAGTGCGCTACATCTAATTTGTGTAGCAATTTTCCGAAATGACCAGCCACACCAAGTGAATGCCCACAGTCTGAACACTTTCAAACAGCTCTTATAAAATGAGCGCATGTGCGTCTGCATGACATGACATCATCTACTTTCAATGGAGGATTTAACTTTACTGCGCCATATCACAGTATGTGTTACCGTCTAAAGCTCAGACACAGATGATGCACTGGTATGAATGTTACTGGATCACAAGATAGTCAAAGATTAAATATTTCTCAGAATATCTCCTACTCTTTTGCATTCACATTACACTTCAGGTCCAATTCGCATCATCCTTAAGAGTGATGCAGTTTTCTTTTCAGTGTATCGCTATCTCTCTCTCTCTCTCTCTCTCTCTCTATATATATATATATATATATATATATATATATATATATATATATATATATATATACACACATATATTGTGTGTATATTCCAACAGTAGATCACCTGAATGCTTAGTATACATTCTTTGTTGGTTCTATTCATTCGGTCATATTTAAGTGAACGATTACTGTTTAAATATACTGTTTTATCTATCCTAACGTGTGTATTTGTAAGATATACATATACTATTTATATGTTATTTTTACATGTGTCTGTGATTATATAACATTAACAGATATAGATATTGGTGTGTGGGTGCTTTCTGATCTGACACCTGGTATTGTAACCTCAACCATCTCTTACCTGAGAATCTTTTTTCTCTCATCTTTCAAAGTGAAAATTTGTGATAGATATGATGGAATCTTATCCATTTCCGTTCGTTATTTTATTTCATTAAATATCAGTGTTTTTTTTTCTTTTCTTTTTTTTCTTTTTCTTTTTTTTTTTTATTTGCATCAAATATTATCAAAAACATGCGCGCTCATCTGTGTATGCACACATACATACTCACACACTAAGTGTTGTGTGTCGGTACTAAATATTACATCTACGTATATAGATGTGTATCGTGTGTATACTTATTTCTTCTCTCTCTCTCTCACGTTCGAGCGTGGTGTCTATTCCACTGTGGAGGACCCTGTATCCATACCTTTATATATTTGAATAGAAAACTTTTTTTAGCTCCAGTGTTAAGGTCATAAACACATCTTTCTGATTGTCTACGTTGTCCAGATAAATTGTTGAAAACAGGTGAAAATGTCTTCCCCTATAACAATCAAATGCCAATCATTCTCTCTCAAAAACTCCTTTTTTTTAATACTATGCTTATGGTAAGAAAATGTTGACAGTGAAACTTGTTGAATAGATTTTTCAAGTTCATTAATCTACAATCGACACAACAAGGATTTTTGTTTTTCTTTTAATTTGTTTTATCTGGTTCATGGGGCCCGTCTCGTGGATGAGGTATTCCGTTATGACCCCACTGGCTGGGGTTTAAACTCTGATAAAAAGCGAACTTACAAGATCGGTAAGCCCTTCCCATTCAATACACATTCAATGTTGCTATTTCAGATTAGAATTGATCATTATTTCTTTTTTTTACAAGTTGTGCACGTGCTATATTAAGAATTCAAATTAAAGTATTGAGTATTTCCACATTTTTCGAGAATACACACATTTTCGCATACAATTAGTCTAAAAGGAGTGTGTTGCCGTCACTGACTGTAGCCACAGCGCGTGATTTAAGCTATTCAAATGGAGTCTGTAACGCCACCTGCCAAATGAAATACCTATGTACAGTGTCTACCTGTAGCAAGTATTTGAAGCTCCCTCAGAACAAAAGCCGCGTAACAGTCATTTGAATAGAAGTCCTCCGTCATCGTCTACAGTCGAACCCTGCCCTGTCGAACCCTCACAACCCTCCTGATGACCCAGTCAGATCAGAAACGGCTGGGCCAATGTGACTCGTAAGATTCTTATATATTCCTCTCTTATTTTCCCTTGTCTTCTCTTTTTCTGCTTTTCCATCTCTCTCTCTCTCTCTCCCCCCTCTGTCCCTCACTTTTACTACCTTATTCGTTACGTTGTTTTTTTTTGTTTTGTTTTTTTTCAGCTTCTTCCATATAGCTTTCTTTCTTTTCGGACTTGTCCGTATCGTTTTCCCTCTTTTTCGGATTAGTCCCTCTTGCATTGTCTATTTTTCAGCCTTTTCCGTCTCTATCCCTCTGATTCTCTTTCAGTTTTTTCAATCTCTTTCAGTTTTTTCTCTCTCTCTCTCTCTTTCAGCCTTTTCCTGCCTCTCTCCCTCTCAGTCTTTTCCCGTCCCTCTCCCTCTCTTACAGTTATTTCCGTCTTTCTCCCCCCCTCTCTCTCTCTTTCACTCATTTCCTTGTCTCTCTCTCTCTTTTTACCTTTTCCCCTTTCTCTCTTTTTCTTCCTGCCTTTTCCGTATTTCTTTTTTCTACCGAATCTTTCTTTCCAGCCTTTCACTTTCTGTAGCTTTTCTCTCCCCTCTCTCAACTCTGATTTTTCTCTCCCCTCTCTCAACTCTGACTTTTCTCTCCCCTCTCTCAACTCTGACTTTTCTCTCCCCTCTCTCAACTCTGACTTTTCTCTCCCCTCTCTCAACTCTGACTTTTCTCTCCCCTCTCTCAACTCTGACTTTTCTCTCCCCTCTCTCAACTCTGACTTTTCTCTCCCCTCTCTCAACTCTGACTTTTCTCTCCCCTCTCTCAACTCTGACTTTTCTCTCCCCTCTCTCAACTCTTCTCTCCCCTCTCTCTCTCTCTCTCTGCCTTTTTCTCTCTCTCTCTCTCTCTGCCTTTTTCTCTCTCTCTCTCTCTCTGCCTTTTTTCTCTCCTCTCTCTCTGCCTTTTTTCTCTCCTCTCTCTCTGCCTTTTTTCTCTCCTCTCTCTCTCTCTGCCTTTTTTCTCTCCTCTCTCTCTCTCTGCCTTTTTTCTCTCCTCTCTCTCTCTCTGCCTTTTTTCTCTCCTCTCTCTCTCTCTGCCTTTTTTCTCTCCCCCTCTCTCTCTGCCTTTTTTCTCTCCCCCTCTCTCTCTGCCTTTTTTCTCTCCCCCTCTCTCTCTGCCTTTTTTCTCTCCTCTCTCTCTCTGCCTTTTTTCTCTCCTCTCTCTCTGCCTTTTTTCTCTCCCCCTCTCTCTCTGCCTTTTTTCTCTCCTCTCTCTCTGCCTTTTTTCTCTCCTCTCTCTCTGCCTTTTTTCTCTCCTCTCTCTCTGCCTTTTTTCTCTCCTCTCTCTCTGCCTTTTCTCTCTCCTCTCTCTCTGCCTTTTCTCTCTCCTCTCTCTCTGCCTTTTTTCTCTTCTCTCTCTCTCTGCCTTTTTTTCTCTCCTCTCTCTCTCTCTGCCTTTTCTCTCTCCTCTCTCTCTGCCTTTTTTCTCTTCTCTCTCTCTCTGCCTTTTTTTTCTCTCCTCTCTCTCTCTCTCTGCCTTTTTTTCTCTCCTCTCTCTCTCTCTCTGCCTTTTTTTCTCTCCTCTCTCTCTCTCTCTGCCTTTTTTTCTCTCCTCTCTCTCTCTCTCTCTGCCTTTTTTTCTCTCCTCTCTCTCTCTCTCTCTGCCTTTTTTCTCTCCTCTCTCTCTCTCTCTGCCTTTTTTTCTCTCCTCTCTCTCTCTGCCTTTTTTCTCTCCTCTCTCTCTCTGCCTTTTTTCTCTCCTCTCTCTCTCTCTCTCTGCCTTTTTTCTCTCCTCTCTCTCTCTCTCTCTGCCTTTTTTCTCTCCTCTCTCTCTCTCTCTGCCTTTTTTCTCTCCTCTCTCTCTCTCTCTGCCTTTTTTCTCTCCTCTCTCTCTCTGCCTTTTTCTCTCCTCTCTCTCTCTGCCTTTTTCTCTCCTCTCTCTCTCTGCCTTTTTCTCTCCTCTCTCTCTCTGCCTTTTTCTCTCCTCTCTCTGCCTTTTTCTCTCCTCTCTCTGCCTTTTTTCTCTCCTCTCTCTCTCTCTCTGCCTTTTTTCTCTCCTCTCTCTGCCTTTTTTCTCTCCTCTCTCTGCCTTTTTTCTCTCCTCTCTCTCTCTCTCTGCCTTTTTCTCTCCTCTCTCTGCCTTTTTTCTCTCCTCTCTCTCTCTCTCTGCCTTTTTTCTCTCCTCTCTCTCTCTCTCTCTGCCTTTTTTCTCTCCTCTCTCTCTCTCTCTCTGCCTTTTTTCTCTCCTCTCTCTCTCTCTCTCTGCCTTTTTTCTCTCCTCTCTCTCTCTCTGCCTTTTTTCTCTCCTCTCTCTCTCTCTCTGCCTTTTTTCTCTCCTCTCTCTCTCTCTCTGCCTTTTTTCTCTCTCTCTCTCTGCCTTTTTTCTCTCTCTCTCTCTGCCTTTTTTCTCTCCTCTCTCTGCCTTTTTTCTCTCCTCTCTCTGCCTTTTTTCTCTCCTCTCTCTGCCTTTTTTCTCCCCTCTCTCAACTCTGACTTTTCTCTCCCCTCTCTCAACTCTGACTTTTCTCTCCCCTCTCTCAACTCTGACTTTTCTCTCCCCTCTCTCAACTCTGACTTTTCTCTCCCCTCTCTCAACTCTTCTCTCCCCTCTCTCTCTCTCTCTCTGCCTTTTTCTCTCTCTCTCTCTCTCTGCCTTTTTCTCTCTCTCTCTCTCTCTGCCTTTTTTCTCTCCTCTCTCTCTGCCTTTTTTCTCTCCTCTCTCTCTGCCTTTTTTCTCTCCTCTCTCTCTCTCTGCCTTTTTTCTCTCCTCTCTCTCTCTCTGCCTTTTTTCTCTCCTCTCTCTCTCTCTGCCTTTTTTCTCTCCCCCTCTCTCTCTGCCTTTTTTCTCTCCCCCTCTCTCTCTGCCTTTTTTCTCTCCTCTCTCTCTGCCTTTTTTCTCTCCCCCTCTCTCTCTGCCTTTTTTCTCTCCTCTCTCTCTGCCTTTTTTCTCTCCTCTCTCTCTGCCTTTTTTCTCTCCTCTCTCTCTGCCTTTTTTCTCTCCTCTCTCTCTGCCTTTTTTCTCTCCTCTCTCTCTGCCTTTTTTCTCTCCTCTCTCTCTGCCTTTTCTCTCTCCTCTCTCTCTGCCTTTTCTCTCTCCTCTCTCTCTGCCTTTTCTCTCTCCTCTCTCTCTGCCTTTTTTCTCTTCTCTCTCTCTCTGCCTTTTTTTCTCTCCTCTCTCTCTCTCTGCCTTTTCTCTCTCCTCTCTCTCTGCCTTTTTTCTCTTCTCTCTCTCTCTGCCTTTTTTTTCTCTCCTCTCTCTCTCTCTCTCTGCCTTTTTTTCTCTCCTCTCTCTCTCTCTCTGCCTTTTTTTCTCTCCTCTCTCTCTCTCTCTCTGCCTTTTTTTCTCTCCTCTCTCTCTCTCTCTCTGCCTTTTTTTCTCTCCTCTCTCTCTCTCTCTCTGCCTTTTTTCTCTCCTCTCTCTCTCTCTCTCTGCCTTTTTTTCTCTCCTCTCTCTCTCTCTCTGCCTTTTTTCTCTCCTCTCTCTCTCTGCCTTTTTTCTCTCCTCTCTCTCTCTGCCTTTTTTCTCTCCTCTCTCTCTCTGCCTTTTTTCTCTCCTCTCTCTCTCTGCCTTTTTTCTCTCCTCTCTCTCTCTGCCTTTTTCTCTCCTCTCTCTCTCTGCCTTTTTCTCTCCTCTCTCTCTCTGCCTTTTTCTCTCCTCTCTCTGCCTTTTTCTCTCCTCTCTCTGCCTTTTTCTCTCCTCTCTCTGCCTTTTTCTCTCCTCTCTCTGCCTTTTTTCTCTCCTCTCTCTCTCTCTCTGCCTTTTTTCTCTCCTCTCTCTGCCTTTTTTCTCTCCTCTCTCTGCCTTTTTTCTCTCCTCTCTCTCTCTCTCTCTGCCTTTTTCTCTCCTCTCTCTGCCTTTTTTCTCTCCTCTCTCTCTCTCTCTGCCTTTTTTCTCTCCTCTCTCTCTCTCTCTCTGCCTTTTTTCTCTCCTCTCTCTCTCTCTCTCTGCCTTTTTTCTCTCCTCTCTCTCTCTCTCTCTGCCTTTTTTCTCTCCTCTCTCTCTCTCTCTCTGCCTTTTTTCTCTCCTCTCTCTCTCTCTCTGCCTTTTTTCTCTCTCTCTCTCTGCCTTTTTTCTCTCTCTCTCTCTGCCTTTTTTCTCTCCTCTCTCTGCCTTTTTTCTCTCCTCTCTCTGCCTTTTTTCTCTCCTCTCTCTGCCTTTTTTCTCTCCTCTCTCTGCCTTTTTTCTCTCCTCTCTCTGCCTTTTTTCTCTCCTCTCTCTCTCTCTCTGCCTTTTTTCTCTCCTCTCTCTCTCTGCCTTTTTTCTCTCCTCTCTCTCTCTGCCTTTTCTCTCTCCTCTCTCTCTCTGCCTTTTCTCTCTCCTCTCTCTCCTCTCTCTCTCTCTCTCTCTGCCTTTTCTCTCTCCTCTCTCTCCTCTCTCTCTCTGCCTTTTCTCTTTTCTCTCTTTGATTTCCTCCTCTCTCACTCCATCTTTTCACTCCTCCTCTGCCTTTCACCATCTTTTTGCCATCTCTCCCTCTCCGACGTTACCTTCTCAATTTCTGCATTTTTCTTTTGTTTCTCTCCGCTTTCTCTATTTCCTTTTTTCATACTGAACAAACTCACAAGTAGTGAAAAGGAAAGCTACACTTAATTCCCCTTCTTATCCATCTCATTGTTCGTATTTTTCACTATTTTTTCTTCTACTTTCTACATATAATTATTATCATCATTTACTTTTCTTTCTTTTACGTTTTTTTCTTCCTTGCTTTTTTTATTTTCTTTTTCACTATTTCTTTTGTCTGCTTTCTGGGTTTTTTTTGGTTTTTTTTGTTTGTTTTTTTACTTTTCTTTTAGTTTTCTGCATTGCCTTTTCTTTTTTCTCTCTCTTGTTTTCCAGTTTGTATTTTCTCATTTCTTTTAACACTTTATTTTTCAAATTTTGTTGATCTAATCTCCTCTTCTTTATCTTCTCTTAACTTTCTTTTTTAAATCTTATTTTCTCTTAACAATCAAAGGACTAATTAATATCATCAGCGTCTCCAAACATATTTTTATAAGGTTGAACGTAATACCATCATAGGCCTGCAGTAAGTTTCTCTACTACCGATTCAAATTGAAAATTTTTACTGTGTAGCATCGCAACCCCCCCCCACACACACACACACACACACATGTCACTAACACTTCACGCACTTGTTATCAACTGAAACAGCAGCAGCAGCAGCAAGAAAGGGAGGCGACGACAGAAGAAGAAGAAGAGGAGGAGGAAGAGTAGGGGGTGCCATCAACCACCGATCCGATATTTATTTCCATTCACCACTTGTTAGAATGTCCTGCCCAGTTTATGACAACTTTTAACTTTTTACCTCTTTAATACAAGTTTCCTTTATTTTAAGTTTTTTTTTTCGAATGTTTGTATGGAAGTACGTTGTGTACATTTAGAATTGGAATCTATCTTACCAAACCGACAGATGCTTTGATGAACGCACGCCCTTGGAAAAATACAAAAAAGGATTTAAATTATTTTATAAAAAATAACTAAACAAAAAAGTTAATATATAGAATAGACTGTTTTCTATAATAATAATATGTAGATCTTTAGAAATTTTCTGCGCACGCTCTAGAAGCCCAAAATAAAAGATTAACCACTGCAAAAGAAGCTAAACAGAAATGTGGAAAAGTAAAATTTACTATCTATCGATTTTTTTGTGGATCGGCTTCTATAGTAAGTATGAATTTTTGTTTATTTACTTTTCTCTTAAGTTGTGGGGGTGGGGGTGTTAAATTTTCAATTTTTTTTTTTTATGGAAAACAAATCATTGCTTCTTGATTTGGAAGATGTATAAAAATTTAATTTGTGCATTTCTTTAAAACCGAACGTGTGTCAGTGTATATGTAGATCGCTCAAAATTTCTCCAATTTCTTTTTTTAACGTTACACGTGAACCAGGAACTCGTTAAGCAACAATTTTGGACGCAATTGATCGTAAATTTCTATTGAATAAAATTAAAAAAATAACAACCAATCTTTTATTTTTGGGACTGCAGGATCTATTGACAAGCAATAACCGGTATTATTATTATTTTTTTTTTTTTTTTTTTTTTTTTTAAGTAAAAAAAGTAAGTAAAATTTATAGCACCTCTAATCAGTAGTATTCACTATCCTTAGGTACACGTTTATATTTCGGATTATAATTACAAATATTTATCTGCAACTAAAAACTAAATCATATTCATTTGTTTATGTTTGGAATTAAAAAAAAAACAACAAAAAACAAAAAAAAAACAACCTAATCGCTTGTATCTATTCTAATCGTTAAACTGCCCTTTCTGGCTTCTTTCGAGTTTAAAGTTTTTCAGCGTTTTTTTTTTCTTTGCTTCTGTTAAAAAATTGAGATGATTGGAGAATAAAACAAAGCAATTTCTTTTAGTTTTAGTGAAAAAAAATCCAATTTCCTTGAGTTTTATTTTTATCAATTTTTTAAGTTTGTATTGCATTTGCTGAAGTTTTATATATTACAAATAAAAAGTATCTCCTTTGTTTATGAATTGAATTATTTATTTTGTTAAAGAATAGATAATTTGGTATCTGTCAATTTTATTATCATATGTAAAATCAAAATGAAAAATGAAAATCTATTGATTGATAGGGAACATCTCTCGAAATATGAATGAGTCCTTTTCTGAGGTTTCATATTTTTTTTCGGAATAAAAAAAATCATTCTTTTAGGCTTTCAATGTGAAAATTTAGAGGGATAAGCAATCTTTTGTTAAAAAAATATTTTTGTTTTGAGACCCAAATTTTGTCATTCTTTATGTGTCACCTCCTTTCAGGACGTAGGCAGGCATGGCTCTTCACGGGTTCCCGTTTTTATTGTTCTAAGTAACTTTTTTTTTACCTTTTTTTTTAGTTTGGTTGCTCTCAGACTAAGAGCATCTCTCGTCGTCCTTTTTCTGCTATCCATACACAAACTTGCTAAGTAGGTTACTTGCTGTTTCCCCTTGCTTCTCTTGCCTTAAAGTTTAAATGTCTTGTAAGTGTTTAATTCTCTATACTCCCTTTTCTCATTTATGTATCCCAGAAATTTAATTTCTTTCTTTCTGATTGTAATAAGTTTCTATGGTATTCTTATTTTTTCATTGTATCCACTTCATAATTATTTTTAACATTTGTTTGTAGAATCACATCTGACAGTTAAAATCACTTCTTCATCTGTGAGGAAATTCTCCAGCATTCACTGATATATAGGAGATTAGATATTACAGTTCATCACGCTTTTCTTTCAGTATTTTCCACTGTCTTCATACTTAGCTTAATTTCTGAAAGACCTTTTACCTTTTCTATACACCTTTGAATTTCTGTATCACATTCTTCTGTTCATAAAGTTCATCGTTGGCTGTGTTTAAAATGCAATACAATATATTTTTAGGGGGTTTAGAAGCTATAATCAAATATGAACTAGAATTTCATATTCTGATAACAGCTTAATTATGTTACTTTCATTTTCATCTTTTCACTTTAGAGTTGTTAGAATTTGTTCCTTCTTTATTCAACATTATTGAATCTGAAAATTCTTTTGTTCAAATATTATTTGGTTTATTAAACCCAACCATTTTGTATATTTTGTCCATAAGTGTTTATTAGAGCAACATAGAACATGTTCATAAACAGTCACTGAAAGAATTTTAAGCTTATAGGTTATCAGTATCTATGCTTTTCTATATTATTCATATGATATGTGAATATTTGTTTTGTGTATGTGTGTAAAGAATTTTACCTATACTGAATATGAAGAAGACATGATTACAGTTCATTGATGTTAGAGAATGCATATACATGAAGGAATAGTAAACTCCTAGGGTACAATTAGTTTTAAAGTCTTATCAAAACATGTTTCTTAAAACACTTAAAGATGTTATATATTAATAATATAACTACACATTAAAAATGTATTTCATTTAAAATAAATTTATTATAAACTAAATTGTTTTATTTTATAATTGCATATACTTTATTTATCTAAGAGTTGCATATTAACATGTGTAAATCTTGTCTTATTTCATCATTTTAAAATTGTTTTTAGAAATTATGAAAAAGGGTTTTCATCGAAAGTGGAAAAGGCAAAATATTTTTAAATTTGTTTTTTTCAGTTTCTTTTAATGATTTGCTTATTTCAAAACCTTTCTCTTTTGTTTAACAAATCACTTTTCCTGAAATTGATATTTTTATCTAATCCTTACTGAGCAAACATTTTCTATAGTAAAATATATTTTTCTAATATTGCATATATTTACATGCAGACATATTACATTCTGATAGGTGCATTTATATGGCTATGTACAATTATGTTCATAGCTGTACAAATAAATGGATTATGTATATGCAGTAGTCTATATGTATATAGGTAAGCACATACAGATACATGTATATGAGCCTCAGTACTAGATTGTCTCCCATGTAAATGATCACAGCCACCCACAGTTTCCTTTTTCTTATACCTGTAAACTATGCATTACTATGATTTTTCTTTGAAAAAGTTTCATTACTTTTTTCACAATTTTAAATTTAGAGTTGTCCTTCTCCTAGGTTTGTTGACTTCTAAGACTAGAGATCCCAGTCTGTCCTGCTATTTAACCTATAGCTGGAAGAGTACCTCATATGTACAATTGAGAGTTTCTGTTACATAATTTTTGGAAATCTGATCTAAATTTGAAAGATTACAGTCCTTTTAAATTCAAAGGATTTGTGAAATTTTGTTAAATAAAATAGATTTGAAGAACTTTATAGGATGCTGATGGAAGATGATGATTAACATTTTACTAAAATAATCTCAATCAATTACGAATCAGTATCAAAATGATTATAATCACCTAACTTACCTTATTCTCTCATACAAGTTAGTATACTAATTAAATGAGTTTATTTTTTTATTTTGTTGACTTAGTTCTCATTTGATACAATTTCAGTGAATAATAAAAAATTTCTATAGGAATGTTTTTTTTTTCCTTACCCAAAGGTTTTGAAATGTCTGTTCCTACTTCTACCACTGCTCCTCACAAGTTTTTAAATAAAATTAAAAAAAGCTAAAACGAGAGAAGATACTTGATTATTTTCAGTTGGATTTCTCATCGTCCCATGAGAAGCTCTTCTTTTTCAGACAATTTATAAAGAATTAAACAATTATTAAACACACACAGACTTGAGTGTGTGTGTGTGTGTGCGCATGTGTAAACATTCAAGCATAGTTTGTAGTAAGTGTTGCACACATTTTTAATTATTGTCATCCTTTGTTTTAAAATTGCTTGATTGACAAGATGGGGTGTAGTAGTAAATGTTTTCATCTGTTTGTAAATGTAGTCTTTAATGTAAAACTTCTGAAGTAAAATATTTATATAGACTTACATATATTATCTACCTCTATATTTGTAATGCATCAAAATAGTAATATGATAAAATCTGCTTTTACACAATTTATGCATATTCTTTTTCTAAAGACACTTATAATTTGGTGTTTGCAATACAAATAGACATTCTTTTAATCCTCATTAGCAGCTGTTTGATTACAAGAATCCCATCGAAAAAGGCGACATGAAATTTAAGCATTTCATGTTCCTACAATGATTTATGTAAAAGTCATCATCTCCAAGGGTATAAATTAAATTTGAGAATACAATGTCTGATGTAAATACTGACCAACCTGTCATTTTTGATTATGTAAAGTTTTTTTTATTACTTATTTTGTCAAACATATACATAAGAATAAATGTTGTGGGGTAATTTTCTTTTGTTATTCTTGGAGATTACTCAATGAAAACTTTGTAGCTATTCTATACTATGTTACATGTCATTTTTTTTCCATGCTTGTTAAGATTGTGATCAAATAACTCCATATTGTTATTAGTGTGGGTTAGTTAAAGACATCTATTTATTTTATTAAATCCACAAATCACTCTTTGAAAAATGAATCTTCAAATCTTTGTCTATATATCTGTACATGCATCTGATAACTTTAAAGCATGAAAGTGAAAATAATTTTCCCTGATTCTGATTCTTGTAGGTAAACAATATTTGATTAGCAAATTAGAAAATTCATTGTTTATTTTATTATCATTAAAACAAATGGAATATTAGCAAAACCTTCTTCTTTGCTAATCGGTCATTATATATACTCTGAAATTATTTGCATATTTGTAACAATAAGATTTAAAAAAATCAGTGATAATACTTACAAGCTTACTTTTTTTTTTTTTAAATGACTTTCATCAATCATATAACATAATGATTATCATCATGGCAAACCTTTCCTTAAAATATGTTTTTTCCACAGTAATGAGAATATACTTGTTTTGTAATTGTACAATATATTCTTTTTTAAATGCGGTGTCCTTTCAGGGCATAGGTGATCATAGGCCTCCATTGGGAATTATATTCACTTAAGAAAGGTAGTGGTTGCCTTCTACATAGTTTTAACTTCAAAGACTTCTAGATTGACTTCCACTCAAGGTTAGAGAGCCCAGCTTACCATACTATTTAATCCATAGCTGGAGAGAGAAGCATTAATTATTGTCTTTCTTAAGGGTATTAAGATAAAGTGAGTGCAACTGACTAAGCTGTAGTTTGAACTCTGTTGGCTAATTCCACTTTCAGCATCAACTGCCATTGTACTACCCACATATCTATTACCACCCATACTAGATTTTTTAACAGTAAAATGAGTAACTGACTTTTATATCCTAAAGTTCACTCAATACAAAGCATAAGAGCTACACAAGGTTTGATGTTCAAATGGTTATGATGAATGAAGTGTATGATATGAAAGGGAAGATGAAGATTATGGGGATAGATAAGGATTGACTTTTGAAGAAGTTAATATTGTAGTGTTCAGGGAAGCATCCACATGGGAGTCTGTTCCATGAAGTAGCATTTTTTTTGGAGGTGGGTGAGATGTCTGACTGAAATTTTCTCATCTTTAGAATACAAAGGAAATGAGGGTGATTCAACTCTGTGGAAATAGCATGATATGTCCTACTTGTAATTTAGAATAGATATCAAAAACAAAAATTTAATTTGGCTTGAAAAACATTAGTATCTATTTTGAATGTTAGAAATTTTATTTTCAATCTTGCCCAAATCCTGACTTTTCTGTTGAATAGTACATAAGGTGTACCAATTACTAATTTACACTAGATATTTGATTTCCAGGACTACATACACACTCATATGAAGGAGAGAAAGTAATTTTAGATATTAGTGATACTTTAAACTACTTTGATAACATGTGATACTAGGATGAATGATTTCTTTGATCTTAGAGGGATTAAAGAATTAGTCTTGTGTAGATCAGGATGCTGTTAAATTATCTGGTATCATAAAAAATGTATAATTTTCTTTTTTGCTGGAACGCTAAAAATAAACTTGTTGAGAAACTGAATAAGCAGAAACATAAAACTATTAACTGATTTGATATGAAGAGGATTTCAAATCATTAAAAGCAACAGAAATTTTTATCATTGAGCCATAGAAACTGCAGTGCTGGAAATTCCCATCATCAGTAGTTTATAAGTTAAGCATAATTTTTGTGAATCTTCAAATGTTGACTTGATGAGAAAATTTTTGAACTGACTTCATGATTTGTTACTTTTGAGTTTTATTTGAGAATTAATTATTATGTACTTTTATATTTTTACATTTCTTTGTTTTCATTTTTAAATAAACACATTCCATGTTAAATTTAAATCTAAAGTATTTGTATCTGTACTTTTTAAAAAAACTTTATGACTGGGTTATTTTCTTTTAAAAGAAATGTATTGTTTACATGTGGCTAAATTTTCCTGGATTTAAAATATTGCTTCAGAAAACCCGTGACATTTTTTTTCATTTATTTTAATTTTGACAGAGCTATAAGAAACAACTTACAAAGAGTTCAGAAGTAAATATTCAAATAATTAGTTTTGGTTTAAGTTTTTAATTGTTCTTTAAGAAAATTTGGATTTTTGTTGTATAAATGTTTTGTTTATTTTATAACACTTATATTTGCATTTAATATATTAACCTTACATTCACTGCATCATTACCAATGATGATGATGTCATAAGTAGAAGCACCTATTTAGAATTAGTTGCAAACTTTAAAAACAGTAATTTTGTGTTCATGGATAAAGAATTTTCTGGAAAACTCCAAAAGTATAAAAACTAATAAACTGGATAATATTTGAAGGAAGATGCATCATAAAATCAAGGGTGACTCAGTCTCAACTTATTTAAATGATATAGAAATGGAAAAAGAACACTTTCATCTAGGCAAAGAAGTTGATCCTATTTTTTTTTTTTTTTTTTTTGTATGACCGGCCTGTCTGAATTTGTGGGATGAGGAGTTATCATTATTTACATTTAGACTGTCGTCCTCATCTTTGTTGTTGTTATCACATTTCTGCTCTTGTGTTCTCCAGCCTTTAGCAGGTGTTTGTTGATCTGGTTAACCTTCAGGGAATTTCAAACTGAACCCTTTATTTAATTTATAGTGATAAATTGTTCTCGTTCTGCTAAACATGTCTGGGGATATTTCATCTAATTTTTATTTTGTGCTGCTCTGTTATTGCTTACCATGTTTCCAATGAGTTCAAGTATATGCTGCCTGGCCCAGGGATTGAACTAGTAATTACTATGTTCCACAGGACACTAGGTTCATGAATTTGGTGGATTTGTAAGTCAATGAATTCCTTGACTCAAAATGTTAAATTTTCTAGACTGCTGTATACTTATACATTAGATGAATTGAGACTTCAGAACTCAATCTATTAATTGATATATGAATTTTTAAATGAATTAAAATTTATTTTGAAATTTCACAAAGAAATTCAAGTATGTTTTGAAATGTCACAAGACAAAACACATCATATGAAAACTTTTTACATTTTGTCATAGTTTTTTCTCTTATATAGTGACCAGATGCATCCTAATTATGCATGTTATTATAAAAGACACTTATAAACAATTATGAATTACCCAAACCATTTTCTTGATGAAGAAATAAGATTGACTTTAAAGCAATTAAAGAAATAATATATGCAATTATTTTGATATAAACTCTCTCTCTTTTATATATATATATATATATATATATATATATATATATATATATATATATATATATATATATATACATTAAGAAATGGACAAAGTCTGACAATTTTATTTATTAAAGACATTTTTTATGTTTAACGTTCTTTTTATAGATACAAGTATTTAAGTAAATGCTCTGTTATTAATAAACAGTATTAAATAACATTTACCGGCCTGAATGTCCGAGAAATTTTCATAGAAAATATTCCAAGGACGAATATTTTCTATGAAAATTTCTCGGACATTCAGGCCAGTAAATGTTATTTAATACTGTTTATTATAAACAGAGCATTTACTTAAATACTTGTATCTATAAAAAGAACATTAAACATAAAAAATTTCTTTAATAAATAAAATATATATATATATATATATATATATAAAATGTGTGTGTGTACATGTCTTACCAAGAATTTTAAGGAATTTAGATATTACAACCTGAATGTAGGACTTTTGTTACTTCCACAGAACCCCATTTCCACTGTCTCCTTTGAAATACTAATTTGAAGGAAATTGTGGAAATGAGGTTTTGGAGTGAATAATTAATTTTTCCAT
Organism: Acanthosepion lycidas; assembly: GCA_963932145.1. Taxonomy (NCBI): domain Eukaryota; kingdom Metazoa; phylum Mollusca; class Cephalopoda; order Sepiida; family Sepiidae; genus Acanthosepion; species Acanthosepion lycidas. Next base: position 69,257,671 of record OZ010602.1, read on the forward strand.
AATGAAAGCTCCCCACAATTAAGGTAGTATGCATGTCAATGTTTTCACAATAGAATTGTTATTAACAAACATTGGTGAAATTTTTAGGATGTATTTACATGAGGAAAATATTTTGTGTGCTAATGTCTATCTTTATTAAATATACTGATAATTTGTTTAGAAGTGTCTATATCAATAGCGTGCAACATATTTTTTTATTACTAAATAAATCCAAAAGATATTGATAAAAATAAAACCTATTTGATTAACACAATATTCCATAAATCTAAATGTTTTTAGTTATATGTTAATATGGGTTCCATTAATTCTGTAACCTTCATCAGTCTTTCAGTCATTGATTTTATTAATTTTTCTATTGTTTAGGCTTCAACATTTCTTGCAGCAGATTTTGTGTCCCAGAGTTTTTCTTTGCCTTGAATATTGTTTTCCATTCTCATATATATCTCTTTTAATGACTGATCGCAAGTTTCCTATTGGATTAATATCTGGAGAAGCATTCAATTAATTTAGTATCTTTCATCTCTTTTTGTCAATATGGGCTTTGTAAAATGTGAATGAGGATTGTTTTACATGATTATACTCTTTAACATAAATTCTCTTAATTGGGAACTATACCACTAAAAAAATGTCTTTTCCAAGAACTTGTAATTATTTGCTGCATTTATCCTGAAAATATCAACTTTGGAGGGACCTATAATTTTATTGCATACAACACTATCCCAACACAACTCCCCTTGTTATCTTCTAATTTATGTTGAGCAATTATTTCCATGAAGACCTCCAGTCATCAGATCCATCCAATGTAGCTCTTCATTCATCACTAAATATTACTGTTAAGAAATCAAAGTAAACAGAAAGATATCAATAATTATACTGATTTATATATATATATATATATATATATATATATATATATATAATGACAAACTCTAAAGTTGCATAATAAAATGTCACACTCTTAAAGAAGTTTTTGTTAATAACACTATTAAAAACAATCGTAAACTGAAAGATATGATATATTTATCATAAGTATATCCTGAAGATTTTAGCAGTTAATACTAATTTTTTTTCTGAAAACATTAAGTTAAGTTACTTAGTTATTTCTTTCTATTGAGCAGCTTGAAAATTTAAAAAAATGTATGTTTCATACTTTGTTTTTGCATCATTTTTCTTTTATTTACAATTAAATTTGATCTTTATAAAAAGAAAAAATTAACAGCATCAGAATATGTAGCATTTCACTATTTATATTACCATGTAATCGGGATACACTATTCTTTTATTATTTTAAACTTAATGTAGTTTTGTGATAAAGGAAAGTGCATAAAAATACTAGGATAAAAATTTGTTTGCTTGCTGTGTTTTGCATATGAAGAGATTAAACACATGAACTTTTTTAGCTTATCTACATTATAATTGATTTCAGCCTGATTTTCTTCAATTATTTATAACTGTTTGATATTCTTACAATTGTTAACAATTTATTAAAATATGCCAGAACTTTTCATATTTCCGATATGAAATTTGATAAAGAAAAATAATTTTTTATTTGTGTTTTCTTCAAAACCCCTTTTGCTCATTTGTATTTAAAAACATGTCCTAACTCAATTCTACTCTGAAGGGAATAGAAAGAACAATGAATGGGTAATGTAGGACAAGGTAGGTATTAATTTTAAGTAGTTGACCTGAATAAAAAATGGAAAAGAAAGTGGGGTTAGAGAAGAAAAGATAAAAAACTTACTTTTTAAACATTTGGATTTAACAAGATTATTTGAATAAAATAAATGAAGTGTGATGTTAACAAAGCAAACATTTTTAATTTTATATAACTAAAAAACATCTTTGTCTTCCTTATATCATAGCAGTCAATTTCTAATCATTATAGACAAAAAAAGAATGAAAATTTATATTCTAAAACAAATACCAATGAAAATGTTTAAATTTTTAAATTCTTGTAACTTATAATGGGGAAAATATTGTTAATTCTCACTGAAGATTTAACAATAAGTTATTAATGTTTGTAATGAATTATTTAGTTTTCTATACTAATTTGATATGTTTAAGGTTTTTCTTTTATGTCAATTATAGCTTTGTTTCACTTTTAATAACCCTAAAAACAAATTTCTTAAAATATTTGAACTTTTTCTTTCAAGCATTTATTTTGTGTGTGGGTGAGTTTTATTTCAATCTGAGGTATGTTTCCCATAACTTTATGTAAACTTCCATGATTTGCTGGGAGAGGCTCAAAAGAGGTTATCCCAGGGGTGTATCATGGTAGATGTTTTACTCTTGAAGATTGACCAACATGAAATATTCATATTCAGAGAAAGCTACTATGTAATTTCATCCTATGGAAATTAGCCAACATTTTTTTCTCATAACCAGATGTTATATAATCTAATTAAAAAAATATGCATATTTAACTATCTAGCAATTTAAAAATGATAACAAAATATCACTTGTTATTTTACTAATCAGCAATTAAGTAAACAGGTGATTTGCTTAATTTTGTCTTTTGTTTCTTTGCTTATTATATCTAACAAACCATGTCTCAGCACATAGAATAAAAATAATTTAAAATCTCACAAAAACGATTTATATTTAATATACCTATTATGTTTAGTAAGCAAGAAAATCGAACATGTCTTTAAAATAAGATTTCTTATGAGGCTAAACAAAAAAATGAGTTTATGACATAATGGACTTGCTAGCAAAATATATTTATAAAATAATTTAGCATTTTGCATCACTAATTAGATTTGTTTCTGAACATAACAGCATAATTTTAATAAGAATAATTTCCTTTAAATTTAATATTGTTCAACATTTTCCTTCCTTCATCTCAAAATAACTTCAACCCTTTTGCCACCCTAAATTTCTGTGGAATGTAAATTACTAAGGAAATATTAGTTTCAGGTCAGTGGGCAGCCATGAATGACTTTCAGCATCATTTCAATGGTTACCTTGTAAATATTCTTCATCTTATTTTACCATTTCACTTCTCCTTTTCCTCACAAGCTATGCCTTTAGTTAATTAAATTCTTTTCATGTTGATTGCCTTGAAATGAAGTCAATTGTTTTTAATAAGTTTATGTTTATTTCATTCCTGTCATATGCTTGAAAAATTTTTCTTACTAAAATTTTTCTCTTTTTATTGTTCTGCTTAAGTTATTAAGGGAAAAGCTTATTGTGTTGCAAAGCCTCATATTTCATTCTTGATGCATTTATCATATAAATAAATCACTGAAATAATTGTCGTAAACTCTTGTATCGTAGTGGTTGATAAGTATTGTAATCACACAAACTGAATATAGACAGCTTCTAAGCTCTTGTTTAGGAGGAGAAAATTTATAGTCTCCACTATTCACATTTAAATTAGATGAAAACTATACTTAATGATATTCAAAATATGATCACTTTCAGTTTTTGAAATTAGCACGTTATATGGTTTATCGGGCCACTCTAAAAAAAATCTCATGATCCTGGGACAGAAATTAAAAATGAAATAAGTAACTTTATTTCTGAAGCAACACATGAATTAGCATAATACCAATAAAAAATGGCTGGATTATTTACAATTGAATCAGCATTGCTGTCTCTGCCAAGGGTAAAAAATATTGTTTACCACTTCTGAACACTGCCAAGGATCAGTGAAAAGTGTTTTATACACAATAACCATCAACTGTATATCTGTTCATTTTTACTCAGCAGAATTGGAGAAAGCAATGGAGAGGATGAAGAGGAAAAGAAGGTTTGGAGAAGGAAAGGTAGAGACCCCCCAAGCCCTGTATAAAAAAAAAATTAGTGACAAGAAGGGGGTATAGAGGTTAAGAAAAAGACATCAAGAGACTTCTTATCAGTTTTATTACTCCTTTACATCTTTTGATCTTTTAAAGTGATGGAAGCTTTATTCCTTATTTTTAAGAAGGCAGGTAGATACTATGATATTAATATAGAGATATGACATGGCAGGTAGATACTATGATATTAATATAGAGATATGACATGGCAGGTAGATACTATGATATTAATATAGAGATATGACATGGCAGGTAGATACTATGATATTAATATAGAGATATGACATGGCAGGTAGATACTATGATATTAATATAGAGATATGACATGGCAGGTAGATACTATGATATTAATATAGAGATATGGCATGGCAGGTAGATACTATGATATTAATATAGAGATATGACATGGCAGGTAGATACTATGATATTAATATAGAGATATGACATGTCTTGTGGAACCATTATATTTTCATGTATTAAATAGAATCTTGTTGACCAAACATTTTTAAAAGATTATCACAATTTGTGAAAACATTTTAATATCTTGTGGATAATGTAAATAAATTTCAAAATATTTTTAAAAAAATGATTCCATATTAAATACAAGCTTTATAAGTATGTTTACTTACATCCTTTTGACACACACACATACAGTTGTAAATTTTAACCTTTTTACACATATGCAGTTCTAAATTACTCTTATTGACTCAATCTGTTTTTATGCATATAGATATCATCTTTCTCAATTCTAATATATAAATCACAGTCAAATTTACATTTGTTAATGTAAGATTTTAGACATATATATATGTGTGTGTGTGTGATTGTAACCTCATCTGATATGTGGCATATGGTGCACCAGTACAGGACACAGTGCTATGATGGAGAGAATGAGCATTCCAAGGCATAGGCAATTGACCACTTCACACAATTCACTTGTTCAGCTTGTTCAGTAAAAACTTAGAATTTACTGAACCATCATTCGTTGTTCTCAATCTGAGTATCCATCCACACACACACACACATATAGGATGTGATTGGTAAATTGTCAGTATTTTATATTTTTAATTTTGCACATGTGTGTTTGTTTTTGATTTTGTTGACTGCAGAATATAGTAGGGTCAATGAGGAAAAAAGAAACACCCAGACACAATTCACTCTGCCAGAAATTTGAATTTGGCATGTTGTACTGCTTGACATTCATGCCAGAATCTCTAATACAAATATTTCAGAGTGTTTTAGTGTCAGTCTAAAGATAGTGCAGAGGATTTGGAAAGAGTTGGATGAGTCTAATGATGATTATGAAGGTACAACAACTTGGAAAACTCACTCTGATCATTCTGATAAGAAAGGAACTCCCGAATGTGTTGGTGAGGGCCTCAGACTCAACATAGAGACCTACATCAAATGCCTTGAGGAGGTAGTGCTGCCCTGGGTTAAGAGGATGGCTGCTGGAAGATCCTATGTCTGGAAACAGGACTCTGCACCATGTCACATAAGCAGGAGAACCCAGTCATGGCTGTCAGACAATTTCTGCAACCACATCACCCATTACATCTAGCCAGCTAACTCACCAGACTACAACCTGTTTGATTATTATTTATGGGGCCCAGTTGATCGAAAGACCAACAAAACTCATTGTAACACCAAAAATGAACTGAAAGCAAGGGATTGTGGCTGCATTCATCAACTTAAACAAGGAGACTGTTCAGAAGAGTTGCAGGAGATTCCAAAGTTGTCTGGAGGCCATAGTTGAAGCCAATGATTTTATTGAATAAATTTACTCTATAGAATTTAAAGATATTTTAGTGTTATTTTCATTTTTGCATAATTTTGATGACAATTTATCCATTGCACACTGTATATTCTTTTCACCTGTTTTTTTTTTCTATTTAATTTTCTTACCTCCTATCTTCCCTGCTTTTTTTCAACCCTTTCTTCCTCTCCTTCAAAATACTTTCCCTCTTAGTATTATGTAGTCAATTGGGAAGCAGAACTTATTCCAGTTCACAAGAGACATGCATCAAGCAGATACTACACTCTGATCATACAAAAACTCTGAATATATACAATGATGCTTTACATGATTGAATAAGCTCTGTATTATCACTACAGTCTACACATTTTTTTTAATTATTTAATTTTATTTATTTTTTCAATGAATGTTTGGTCATTAATATTTTGAAGAGAGATAATGATTTTATTAGGCTCTTCACAAAGTAATTTCACATTTCACCATTATGATTTATGAGTTTACCAACCAAAGTTGAATGGTAGAAAACTGCATCTAGAATTAGTTTATCATCTTTTCTAATGACAATGCATTTATAATGCATTTATAGTAAACTTCAGATTTTAATTTGGAAAACTTGAAACAAGGGAATTTGAGTTCCTCATGAGCTTTTACTTGAGAATCAAACACAAAGTTTAACCATCTGTAGCAGTTTTTTAACAAGGAATGTCAGTCTTTCCTTTTCACATTGCATTGTTACTGATAATGAAAAATGGGTTTTGCATGTTAATAGAAAAGGAGAAAGACAGTGGTTATCACAAAATGAGAAACCAGTACCAACACCAAAGGCAGAACTCCATCCACAAAAGTCTTTCCTTTGTGCTTGGTGGAATATGGAAGATGTTATCTAATATGAGCTGATAAAATATGAAAGGACCAACACTACTTTATCAGCAACTTGATCAATAAATGAAGGATACATCGAAAGTGGCTTGCTTTGCTAAATAGAAAAGTTATTTTCCAGTATGACAATACTCTGCAAAACAAATACTAGGAAGATAAGGTACTCACCAAATTTAGAACCTCCTGATTTACATTTGTTTCTTTCACTAGAATGTTTCATAAATAACATTCAGAAACAAAGAAGTTAAAAAGTCTTTCAAAGTTTATTTTGTGGGGGAATTCAGATTTCTTATAATGTAGTATTAAAAATTTGTCTGCAGCTATTGAAAATGAAATTGATTATATTTTTAATATTTAAATAAATTTGATTTAACATTTGTTTTTAGATCTTTCTAACAAAACACACTTTCTTTCTAAACCCCCTATTATTATTATTATTATTATTAATCAACTTATTTTCTTTCTTTCCTTTTTTTTTTTTTTTTTTTTTTTTTTTTTTTTAAATAAAAATTATCTTCCAGTCTAAATCTTACATTTTCATGATATTTCAGTTTTATGATCTACACATTTACTGTTAATGATGATCCACTTCATAAATCAAAATTACATTTCTATGCTTTCTTTGTTTGTGTTATGATATCAGTAGAGTTAAGACTTGAAATGTTAAATATGGAGAAACAGATGGATACTTGTTTATTATTTTGGTTTTATTTGTAATCACTGCTATAGATTCATGGTCTTGGTTGTTTTAATGTAAAGAAACCAAAATTAAGATGAAAAATATATTAATCAAAAATGAATAATGTTTGGCAATGCTTCATTAAAAAGATAAAGGTCCTATTATAACGAATAGGATTTTTGTAAGGCTAAAAATAAATATTATGATAAGCAAACAGGTGAAAATTAGAATGATTTCAGCTGCAATACATAGGCAGGTTCTTCAAGGTAAAAGGAATGAAAGTTCAAATCTCACCTGTAGCTGATCTTTATTTAATTTTTTTTTTGTCCATGCTGTTTACTCATAGTTGAAGATCAACAGTCTAAGTTGCAATAAAAAGCAACTCAAATTAAGATGAGTGAAATATTAGGCAAAAATTAGTAATGGGTACTTGCTTGTTTAATTATTTATTTTATTTTGTAAGAATAAATTTTTAAATTTATCTTTGAATCTGTTTACAGTTTCCTATAACTTATAAAAGAGACTTTTGCATAGAATTCTTGATGAGCTTTGATTTTATAAAAGCTAAATTTCCTGTTTATTAATCACTGGTCATATCCAGAGCCTCTCTACAGCTGCGATCCTAGCAGTCAAGAACAAATGCTTATGAGAGCTCCTCCACATCTACTGGAAGCACAAAACCAATGACTATGTATGGAGCAAGGTCAAAAGTCTTGTGGGCCAACAGGAATCTCCCCTTGCCACTATTAAGCATAGGAAGATGTCATACTTTGGCCACATGACATGACAGCCTCTGCAAGACCATCATGCAAGGCACTGTTGAAGGCAGATGCCAGAGAGGGTGTCGACATAAAAGCTGGTCAGACAATATCAAAGAGTGAACGGACATGACAATGTTGGAACTCCCTAGAGCCACCACTAACAGACAACAGACCTGGAGGAGGTTGTCTGTTTCTTCTGCCCTTCAATCCCCTGACGATTGAAGCACTCAAGTGGTGACGAAATTTCCAAAATGATAAATTTTAGAAACAAGAACCTTTTTATTGTCATTTTACAGAATTCTTATGACAGAAGAAATTTCTTTAAGTATATTGTCTTTGTGAAGTTATTAACATTCCAAATTTTGTTTCTTCAGTCTGTCAGGAAAAAATAATGGATTAACTCAAAAATAATAGGAATATCAAGAATACAAAGAGTTGCAATTATTTCAACATGATTTGGAATGAAGATTTTAAAATAAAAAACTAAGTTGTTTTTGTTTTTTTTGTTACTTTTGTTATTCAATAAAAAAATTTCTTTTTAATTACTGTTTATTTTGCCTAAAAATTGAGTAAATACTTATGTACTATGGCCCAGAAAGATGAGTATTAAATAATCTTAGGTATAACACACTTTTAATAACTTTCTTGTATTGATAGATAAAATATAACAGACTGGAAAAAATAAAGAAATCTAGTTTTAAACAAGGAGCAGCATACTGGAGATATTTCTTGATCTCTTGGTAATGTGTTGTAAATTACTTCCCCATTTTGCAGTCTACATAAGAGGAAAAAAATGTATGAAAATTTCTCCAGTTATAGTCTTGTATACAATTAAATATTAAATATGATTTATGGTAAAGTATAATTATGAAATTGTGTGGTAAAAAAGACCAATTAATTTTTTGAAATATTTTTTCTTAATGAATTTTAATGACAGAATGAATTTCATAAGAAAATAATTAACATTCAGCAATTATTATCATTTTATATATATATATATATATATATGAAAAAATATGGCATTCATAAATTTTTTATTTTAAAAAAAATAAAGCATTACTGAAAATTGACTGAAATTTACACCAAGGTAGCAGAATCAGCTGACTTCCTAATTTTCTGTACTATATAGTAATGATTTAAAAGTTAATAAATAATACTATACAATTGCTGCAAATAACCACATTTGAATCCACAATTATTTACATCTAATAGCCTTTAGAATAATTTGAAATATAATAATTACAACCTACCCAATAACTGTTACCATAATATAAATTGGAAATTCCTGACCTTGCTACCCATAACGCATCATTAACGAACATATAGTCAAGCCAAAAGACAATACACATATCATGAATATTGCAATCAAGGATGAAACAGATTGTCACCTTCCAGTATTGACTAAAGTATCTACTTTTATATTTACATATGCTCTATCCATGATATTGAGCACTTTTCTCCATAAATATACCATATCTTAAAATATATTTTTATATATCAACAAATAACAACATAAAAATATCACAAACATCACTGTCAAACTTATTTCAATGAACAAATAACTAAATTATTTGGACTTCAATCCTAAACAATAGATAATTCTTTTTGTAAAATATTCTGTAATCATTAATATAATGCTACCTCTGTCCCATAAGTTTTTACATTTACTGTATGAAATGTGTTTGGAAATGTAACAAATTTAAACAGTTTAAAGAAAATATACAATTTTTTTTTAATAACATGATCTTAAGTTTTTGACTAATTTCTTAACTGTTACTGCTTTCACTATTAATATACATTTAGTGTTGCAGTCTTTCTATTGAAGGTAGATATTCATTAAGTTTAACTCACACATGACCTTATTGAAGCTGTTAGTGATGCTTGAATTCACTAACAACAGCCTGCAAGACACCTTATTTTATATTTACACACTTTGTAGTATTTGAAAATCCTTACAGTAATAGTACCAATTAGAAAACTTGACCAAGAAGCCAACTTCTAAGTTCAAACTTAAATTTAAATTAAATTAAAATTAAAAATTAACTTAAATTAAATGTCTTAAATGGGAAACTTTTTTGTTTTTTTTACCCATTCTACTTTCTTGTTTTATGGGAATTAAAACAAAGTTTCCTTCTCTCCTGTTGTCACTTCTGTATGTCATATTGTGTACTGTGACATTTACTTATTGCAGGATATCATATCCCACATGATGTCAGTTGTCATTTATGTCTTCTTTTTATTTATTTTTTTATTTTTTTTTTAAACCCAGTCCCTAAGCATAGCCTAACTCAACTTTGTTCACTCTAAAGTGACATTTTTGTCAATTAACTCAATGAAACGGACATCTCTTCCCCTTGGTTTTCAAATAGTCTAATTATTATGCCTCTTACTAAATGCATCTCTGTAATCCACTCCTCCTGACTTGGTGTGTGTATGGGGGGGGGGAGTATGTCACTATTGCTGAAGAATGATGGAGAATATCCTTCTTCTTCTTCTTTCCTACTTATGGGGAAGTAGCAATGCTGGTTATTGTTTATTATATATTTTTCTTTGCTTGAATAGATTCTTTAGAAATATATTTTATTTTTGTCAACCTACTGTCACTGTGCCAATCTCTAGAAAGGGCAAGAGAGCTTTTTGATATCTGATAAAGATTATCGTTAGTCAAGCCCAGTGATGTTAGGGTGATATGGAGACGCATGGGTAAAGGGGAACCAAACTGTGTCACTTTGGGATAACAATGGCCGCAATTTGAGTTGACATTTCATACAATTTGTCCCTGTCACAAAATCTGTTTAATTGCACCCAGTTTACAGTATCTTATTTTAACTGGATAATCAGGTTTAAAATAACTGAGATCATCGTTAAACTTCATTGGAAGTAATTTTTGGTTAAACTTTCAAAAGAGAAGTAATAAATAAAAGTAATTACAATGTTTTTGTTTTTAAAGTTGGGTATCATTTCTATGCTCCTGTTTCAAACCATAATTGATTATAGATTTCTTGTGTACATGTAGGTTTTAAGATACTGCAGTTGATTTGAGTTGTAATTGGCATATACAATTGGTGTAAGGAGTTATATTTTACACTGAGAAGTGTACAGAATTTGAGAGAGATTTCTTTGTTAATATTCTTTGTTTGCTTGAGCAAGTTGTTCTTACCATTCTGCCAGTAAAAATGTAGAAATTGCTCTTTATAATAACTTGGAACCACACCAGAAGGCTTTTGTTGGTGTAAGTATTTAATGTTACCTTGTTAATAATCTTTTTCTCTTAAACTCATTATTTGCTTTTCCTTTTGAAAACGTGTATCACCACAGCTTATCGTTCATATCACTGTGACATATGAAATGACATATCGTGCATAACACTGCAGTATATGAAACTGCTCATCATGCATATCACTGCAGCATAGGAAATGGCTCATCGTGCACATCACTAACAACAAAATTCTCCTTGTAGATATTTTATATTTTAATGATAAACCTAACAACTTACCACATGATTTCATTCTCACTTGTACTGCTTATGAAAAAACAAGGAAAGAATTTGTTTGTGTGATTAAACAATATTATTAAAAATACAAACAAGTCTATAAAAATTTATCAAATTTGTTTAGAAACAAAACAACTGTTTAAACTGAAGAAAGTCTCATGCTATGCAATGTCTTAGTTTTTCTCACCAAAACTTGTTATAAGCAAAACCATTTTTTTATGAGATTTTATTGCAGTTCTGTCTGTAATTGAAGAAAATTACAAGTGGTTGAAGTTGGTGTTAGAAAAAAGAAATGGAGTTTGTGTGCAGTTTGAAGTTTTTCTGAAGTAGTTTGTCTACTGATAATGAATCCTCTTAGAAAAAGCATGAATCCACATTTCCCTGCACTCTCTCATCACCAGATACTTTGATAAATGTTTGTCTGGCATGACATAATGTTTGATAAAGAGTGAATATTTAATGAAGAAAAACTTGTATTTGGCTCTTTTGAATGGCTTCTGACAGTCACTGAGCTACATGGGGCTTCTACTAGATATTAGTCAAAAACATGTAAATTGTGATTATAGAAAATGGAGGTAGTCATTTGCAAGGTTTTAAAAAATCTCAATGTAGTATGTAAACTCTTGCCATTGTTGGGAGATTTTCAATGTAAAATGTGTTAGTTAATGCAAAACAACCATCTGAGAAAAATTTGTGAATAACATAATTTTGCAAGTTTTTCTAAGTTGTAAAGTTTGTAAACCAATATAAGTTTGCTAGTTTCTTTAGTTTAGTCTTTTCTTAATAAGAAATTGGATTTAGTTACAATTGCATTAAAATATTTTAATTTCTGATTGACCTCAATTTCTCTTAGAAAAAACAAAATTACATTTACTTATATACTTTTAGGAAGACTAGTAGGTATCATTTTTGAAAGAGGTTGGGGTTTTTGTTGAACAAAGCTGATGTTTTTTTTTTTTTTTTTTGTTTTTTTTTTTTACCTGCACAGCCAAGGACAAGTCTTTTACACTCTGTTGCAATTGTTTTTGTTTCCTTCAAGAGTATTCTCTTGTAGACATTCAGAATTAGAAGTGAATTCATTCATTTATGGGGGTCACATAATTTGTGTTCTTTGTATGTCTAGATGACAGGAAATTGCTTATTATAATCTGCTGCCAAAATTGGGTTTTGTTAGCATTTAAAAACATTTTGGGTTAGATTCTTTCCTTAGTCCATTAGATTCTGCCCATCCTTTAAAAACCAAATTCATTTCATAATTACTTGAAAATACTCAAAACAAAAGCTTAATTACAAAATGAATGAATTACAAAAAGGAATCTGCACTAACAAATATACCTTTGTTGTTTCTAAGATTATCATTATTTTAAAATTTACTACAACCAAAACTTATGTCGAAATTCTATGAATGTATAAAAGTTTGTTTGCTTATATTATTAATGTATTATATTTTGTTTGGTTTCATATTAAATTGCTTTTTAATTTTCAAATATTTTGCTTCTATAATCAATTTTGTCTTTCAATATCACTGATAAATATGTGTCTGGTGTTAGAATTTATAATAAATTGACACTTTAACTGCAGTAAATTATGAAACAAAATGTTGAGATGTATTCTTTGAGAAAAGTGATTTTAGATTTTTATACTAGAGATTCTTTACATATTCTAAATATCACTTCAGTTCCTTTTGGAGATGCATTTGCACAAAAATAGTAGACATAGTGCATATCTGAATGTTTGGTTCGACATACTGCATATCTGTTGAGAACATTGCATACAAGTACAGATTTTACTTTTATCTTTTTCAATTGTTTCTATTTTTCAAACAAATATATCTATTGAAAGTTTTCATTCTCTAAAATAATTTCAGCTTTCACTCCTAGATTAAAAGATTGTTACCTCATTGATGATACTCGTGAAAGCTAACTTTGTGCATTTTTCAATTAGATTAACAACTTAAATTATTGACTAAAAAGCATAAGTAGTTTTTTACTCCCCCCCACTTATGGGGAGAAAAGAATATCTTTTTCTTTTCCTCTGTTATTTAGATACTTCTGTCTTCTCTTAGCTACTATAAGAGAACCTGTTTATTAAATGTTTTCTTGATTAACTTGATTAAATCTCTAGTTTAAGCATTAAGGAAGAATTTAAAATCTAGTGAATTTAGGATTGTTAATCAGTATTAAATGTTAACATATCTAATAAATTGCAAACAATATTAAAATTAATGGTTATTGAAAAATAATTATTTAAAAACATGGTCAGTTTTCATGTATACGCATGCAAACACAAGACTGTGCCATGTTCTCTCTTTATCTCTCATATATATTTATATAACCCCATGTATTTGTTTTGAGTTTCGTCAATCCTAAATTGTAAAATTTTACCAATCTTCCATGATCTGAATGTCAATATCATTTTCAAAAATATTTTATCAAGCATTTTGGGGTTTTGTTGAATGACCGATGTCACTTTTGTTATCTTAGTATTTAATAAAAAACTATTGCACATTAAGGATCTATAAATATCTATATACGCATATTTTAGACAATTTATATTTATTCCTGAAAAAATGACTTTAATCTGCAATTTTTATGTGTTAGTGTGTCATTTAATAGAGTCTATAATTGAAACTTGATCTTTCATACAATGTGGTTAAATTTTTAAACATTCTTTTCTCTTCCTCTCCAAAATTAAACTTGAGCAAAAACAAAGCTCTTTGGACTTTAAATTTTTGAATATTGTAGACTAGATTTTCACTATTATAGTAACGTATTTTGAGATCCTTTTTAGATTTTATGATACCCCTTCACCATCTGCCACCAAAAAAAATTAGTTCCTTTCAAACTTCTTGAATCTTCCAAGCTTAAACAAAATTTCCCATTCATTCAGGTTGTGGTTTTGTTCAATGGTTAAATATTAGCAACTTTTTTATATTTTATTTTTAGAGATTTTTCTTTATTAAAATAGTTTTTATTTCAATTAATTTGTATTTCATCAGAATTGCACAAACTTCCAAATACCATCTGTATGTATGTATGTATGTATATATATATATATATATATAATAAATTTTCAATTTTTAATGAAATTAATTTCAGTAATTAATCAATATTAATAATTAAGAATAAAACAAGATAAAACGCTTAATTTGCACCCCACATATATATATATATATATATATATATATATATATATATAATGTGTGTGTGTGTATAGTAGAAAACACAAATATGGATGAGGCCACTTGTAAAAAAAGATTAAAAATAATGGAAGCCCTAATAATAAAAAAGAAAAAGCCAACTCTTAACATAGGTACCTCCACAAGATCGCTAAAAAAAGAGCATATCATGATGAAAAAGATGCCAAACTTGACAAAAACAAAATTTTATCGTCTAAATGTTTGTTATTATTAAGAGGAAAGATCAAACTATTTTGGGGGTATTTTTTTACATCGTTCCTAGCATGTTCCTAGCATGTCCAAAATTTTTGTTAAAAATCTTGTTTTTTTTTTTTTTGAGTCAGCAAAATTGACCATTTTTTTCCATTTTATAAAAAACCTGGAAATCTCACTTTGAAATTCTTTTAAATATCAATTATAATTTTTTCAAAACTTATTTTAAGAAAATCAGAAATTATAATGTTTATTTAAAATATTTTGAACCAAGCTTAACTTAGCATCTGCACCAAAAAGATGTAATTTGAAAATAAAACAAAGCAGGTCATGTCACTTGACAGGTGATGAATGACATTGACGGATTCCGTGAGGCTAATTTGTTCTACGGAATGAGAAAAGGGAAATAATTTACATTTAAGTGGACACATTATTTACGTTGTTATTTTTACGGATAACTTTCAGTGCTCTAATTTTTTTTTTTTGTACTTAGCTTTCACCTTTACGTTTATGATGCTTTATGGAAAATATATTATAAAGAAATTAAAATAAGACTATTAAGAGTGAGATTAAATTTCATAAATCATAAGAAAGGTATCTAATTATAGGTACCTTTCTTATGAAATTTTATCAGAAGTGTACATAAAATACTATAATTTTATGTACATTTATTACATTTTACGGTGTTATTTGTATTTCCATTCATTTTATTATTAATTTTGATATTTCATTTATGGAAAAATGTCGTAACTGAGATTAATATAAAAATAAGATCATATAAATTTCATAAGATGATACTGATACTTGTAGGTACCCTTCTCAGTTGAAATTGAAAAATCAAATTAACTTCTCCACACGTGTTTTGCAAAAGTAAAGGCCTTAACAGTGGAGAACAATGCTTAACTGAAATAAACCAACTTAATTGTATTCTGGTTGGTCTTCCATACTTTATAATTACAGCCCAATTATAAACACAAAATTACATTTCTTAATTACTGCGGATCTTCTGATTTGTTAAAATGATACAATTTACAACGCGCTAAAAAAGATCTATCTTATAAAGAGACTTAGGAAATCTGATGCGGCTTTTAACTAATTTTATAATATTTTAACAACTTAGATGTAAAAATCTATTATAATTAAGAAATAACAAATAATTGTATTAAAAATTCATTTTTCATCAAAAAATTTTTTGCTTTCAGAAAATATTGTCCATACTCATAAAAACAACTAAAAGCAAATAAAAGCATTTGAAATTAAATAATATATTTGTTTTATTGAGTTTTGTATGTTACCATTCAGAGTTGATTTTCAGGTAGGGAGGGGGGATCCAATTAAAAACAAAAAAAAAAACATGATTTGCATTCCTCAAAGTCTTGTGCTTTTAACTATTCTAATCACTAAACCCGATGTGATCGAATTTCTAGCGTTTTCATAAAATTAGTTATGGGAGGGGTAATAAATATTAAAAAAATATTTCTGCCATGACTTTAATAAAAAAAAAAAAAAAACATATTTATAATAATTTCGATCATCTGTGAATAGTTTCTGAAAGTTTCATTAACATCCAACAATTATTTTAATTTTTGCAAGATTTTCCAAATTAATGTGTGTCATACCAAAAAAACGTGCTAAAAATTGTCCTTTATTTTACTAGTTCCGGTGATACAAAGAGAAACAAGGTTTTTTTTCATCAAAATTTAGAATGTTCTAAAAAGAAGGAAAAATTTTAAAAAAAATAATTAAAAAAAACTTTGTCCTTTCCTCTTAATAATAAGCAATTAGATGATAAAATTTTGTTTTCGGTATGGTTGGTGTCTTTTTCATCAAGCTATGCTCTTTTTTTAGCGATTTCGTGGAGGGTACCTATCTTAACAATATTAACTACAAACTAGGCCACAATGTGCTAACCGTGTTTGGAAAATAAAAACACCTCTATAACACACTAAAAGCATACACATAACACACACATACACTCATTTAAACTGAAAAATAAAATCATCCTTTATAATGGCTAAAAGTAGAGCCCAAAACGCTCAGAACTATAGAACATTTGGACAGTTTCTACACACACTGTGTCCAAAAAAGAAACCTCTTGTGCAAACACAAGAAAAATTAAATAAAAAGCTTAACTGTAGTACCTTGTGTGTTGTTTTAATGAAACCTGCATATATATATATATATATATATATAAGATCAAATGCAGGTCAAATATGGATTAGAATCCGAAATATATATTTTGTTTGTTATATAAGGCCAAACCATTTCTTGTACAACCTTAAGATTTGATATGCAAATGTGTGTCCTGAGGAATGTTTTTCATGTGAAAAGAAGGGTTTTACTTCTTTATAGTGATTTCTTTAACAGTAACAACTATTTTTTGTAATTATTAAATGTAAGAATATAATTTTTTTACTATTAATATTGAAACCAAAAAATATATATTTCATGTCGTTTCTTCTTTGAAAACTTACCAGGGACAAAGGAATTATATTTTGTTTAACTTTTAAAATTGCTGTCACTGACAATAAGAAATCTTTCATTGACAACAAAGAATGTAAACTAGACATTTCTTCTTCTCATTTCTTTTTTCTTGGTTGATTTTAGATTGATCTAATTTAATTTTGCTTTCTTTCAGTAAGCAGACCCACTATCACCTCACATGTCATTCTACAGTCATTATAAATGTTTATCTAGTGTAGATGTGTATTTTAGTTAGCATTAAATAATTCCTAAAGTTTTATTTAAAATTGTCAAGTCATTCATTTAGACGTTCATTGCTATTCAAACTGTTACCAAATCTCTAAAATATAATAAAATTTTTCTTTGTTTATTTTTTATTCATCCCAAGAAAGTCAATAAAGCCACTAAAACACAAGGTGCTACTGAATGTGAAAGAATTTAAAAATAAAACATTATTAAGGAGAAAAGATAATAAAAGAACAGGAATTAAAGAGATAGAAGATGATTGACAGTTTTTCTTTCCAGAATCTGTCTTATAAGTCTGTCATTCATCCATGCTTTGAATATTGTTGTCACATCTGGTCTGGTGCTTCTGTTATGTATCTAGAGATTCTTGATAAAATACAAAGAAGAATTTGCAATGTTATTGCTCCTAACCTGGCATCTCGGCTTCAGTCACTTTCCCAGCATCATAACACAGCTTTTTATGGTAATGTGCCTTTTATGGTAATTATTCTGATGAACTTTCCTCTATGGTATCTAAACTTTATGAATTTAAGCACAGTCATGGTCTCATCATTTTACAGTTGAAATAGCTAGATATAGCCATAAGTTTTATGCTAATAGTTTCTTCTCTCGTACTTCTCATTTGTGAAACTCTATTCTGTCTTTTTGCTTACCAGTCAACTTTGATCTTCAAAAATTTAAATGTGATATCAATCATTAATCCTCTGTCTTAATTCTTGTTCTTTTATTGTTCTCTCTGTAGTGTTTTGTTTTCTCATATTCTTTAAAACTCAGTAAACCCTGCATGTTAGTGGCTTTATTGCCTTGCTTGAGACAAAATGATTTAAAAAATACCATGTTTGCACAGTCATTCAATTATTGATATATTTAACATTTTTGTCATAATAATATTAAAAAAAAAAATTGATTTAATCATTTTAGCTAAATTCTCATAAGAGGGTGAAAATTTTATAGGGATCTTTAATTCTTTGTCAGTTCAGTATCTTCAATCAAAATACTTTTTATTGTAGCAACAATATTATTTTACTAATTCCTTATTGTTAGTGGGGAGGGGTTATTATACTTAATTATTTTTTATTTATAATTTAGAAATTCATTTGTCAAAATAATTTGGTATAATTAAAACAAAACTTGATTTCATTCATGCTCATTTCAAAGAAAATTATAATTTTGTATGACACATACATGTGCATGCACACACACACACACATACACCTCACTTTTAGATTTGCTTAAAAAGAAAGAAAACAAACATTTCTCAACTGGTCATGCCCTTTTTCAAGCACAGATGCCTTAAGCAAGTTGAAATAAGTCAACCACAACTTCAATCTAGAGAATTCCACACTTATTAAAAGAGAAAATAACTTACTTAAACAGAAAGTTCTTGAGTGTCACTATCAAATCTTGCCAAAATGTAAATCTGTGCACTGGATTTTTTTCAAGTATCTCTTTTCCTAAAAGATATATTCCTTTCCCAAGCCAATATAAATGACCATAAAAATGTTTTAAAAATTTTTTTAAATAAATGTTAAATGAAAACCTTCTCTTATTTAAAATAAATAATTACATTAATTACAAATAATATAAAATAATAAAAAAAAAATCAGCAACAACAATAACATTTTCTCTCTTCCATTTATTTGACATTAAATTACATCAATTAGCCCTAAGAATATATTTTAGCATTCTTAAAAATGCTCAAAATATATTCTTAGGGCTAACTGTGAAAGTTTTAAAAATTTTGAAAACCTTACAATAGTTTTATTTCTTTTTATAAATGCATGTTGCAAAATAAAATCTTTACATTTACCATCAGTGGATGAAATGTATTGGTAAAGAAAAAATTTCCTTTTGTCTTTTTTTTATTCACACACACATAGTTTCTCTGTTCTCAGCTAATCAATATATAAATAATCTTGTCATTTTTTATGGTCACTTTTATGTACTAAGACCTTTTACGACATAGGTAATTGTGGCTCTCCACAACTTCCTGTCTTTTATTGCTTCAAGTAATTTTTGGCCCTTTATCATCCCACTTTGCCATCCATTCACGCACACTCATTAAGTAGGTTACTTGCTGTTTTCCTCACCCTCACTGCTTTTAATATGTCCTGTGAGTGTTAAATTCTCTAGGCTCTCATTCCTCATTATGTTTCCCAGAAATTTCAGTTATTTCTTTCTTATTGTTTCTTGTTTTTCCTTATAAAGAGTTAAGTGGTTTCTAATTTTGAATCTGTAGTTTTTTTTCCTTTTAAAATTAAGCAGAACAATTGAGAGTGAGAAAAGTTCTTTCTTTTCCTTAACACTTTTTCATTTGTCTCTAGAATTGCATTTCTGTTAGTTCAAGTGGGAAGAAAGAAAATTTCTTATGATAATTTTTTTTTTTTTTTTTTTTTTTTTTGCAATGATAGATCAACTCAATATCCTCTCTTAGGCTCATGTGGAATGTTCTTTCTTTCCTCAAACTGATTATCAATTGTTGTATTTCTTTTAATATTAAAATGCTTTTTATTTCTTTGTTGTTACCAAGACAATGAATGCAAAGAATTCTGAATCACTTTTGCTTCATTTTCTTTTCTCATTTTAATCTTTTTATTTTTCCAATTTTGGAATTCATGTACGCTCTTATTTTTGTGACATTGTGTTCACACACCTTGAGACTTGATGAATGGCTTCTCTTCTAATCTGTTGCATTGGCTATTCAAAGTTTTTGAGAAGAATCCAAATGATTAATGGGAAATGCTGCTGACTTTTCTCACTCTCAATTGTTCTGCTTGATTTTAAAAAGAAAAAAACTACAGATTTAAAATTGGAAACCACTTAACTCTTTATACACACACACTGCTAACTACTGTTCAATATATGTGTGTATATATGCACCTGTAATAAATATATATATATGTGTGTGTGTGTGTGTGTAAATACAAGGATGTTCTGTAAATTTCTCAGCTTGACACATTTCCCAAAAGTAGTATTTCAGTAGCTTCACACTAGCATACTGACTTAAGGAAGTGCACTAGACCAGCTACTTTTCAGCACCCCATGTGTGTGTATACTCACATTTCTATATATGCCTTTTCTGTATAGGAAAATCAGTAGATGTCATATGTTTGTGTCTGTATGTCACTAGTTAAATCATCAATATAGATGATGTGGACATTTATTGATAAGAATATATATTTTATTTATGTGAGTATAAGTTGAGTGGAGGTGGGGAATAGTCACTATCATAGAAAATGGTATCTGTGAAGCAAGTATATGTATAACATTGGAAAGGCATGGACCCCATTCTACCTGCACTCTGCCCTTTAATTAGGTATCTTGATTAAATGCTACATCATTGTCATTTAACAGAACATGTAAATAAAGACCTGAGAAAGTTTTTTTTCATATAACTATACAAACAGCAGCAGCAGCAAAAAGCTGTTAACCTTGGCAGAGGTCAACAAGAATGATAAATTGAGTTTAAAAGACTGAATTCTTCAGCAAAAATGTGATTAAATATAAGTAATAGTAGTTTTGTTTGAATTAGTATGTATGATAGGGAATGACAGAAGCAGTTTTTATTTTACTTCATAAAAATTCTGAGGTAAAGAATTGAAATATGTTTGCCAAGTTTTCATTTCAGTAATTCTAGTTAGCTATAGCATTCACAGTAAATGTTTACAATACTGAATCTTTTGTGCCTCTTTTAGTTTTGCAATAAAAGGTGCTTAATATATGCTCTCAAGCAATTTTCTATTCAATATCTGGGTATCACCAGGTTTACAATGTGTTATTCATTTCAAGTTGAATACAAGTTATATGAAAATAAGTTTCTAAAGTTTTCATAATGCAATGTGTTGAGATGATCTGACTATACAGAAAACAGAATAATATTAATCATAACTCACTATCAAGTGTAAAATTCACTTTAAGTGAGGAAACAAATGATTTTCTCAATATCCAATAAATTAAAAACTAATTAACTCTTAGTACATGTGCAAACTTTACAGTTCATTTCCATATGAAAAATTACTTTTGTAAACCTGTTTTTGAGGATTAATTTAAATCCAATTTACAATAATTCCAAAGAAATTGCATGAAAATCTTTTCCAGATGACACAGATTTAGAATTTATATGATTTTACAGATCTGTTTCTTATACATTGTATCTCATATTATTTACCACATCATGTTTTATTGATATGTAAAACACTTATTGAAATCTAAATGTTTATTTGTTGAATTATGAGAGCATCTATTTGTATAATTATAAAGTTTAAAGCTGGTTTGTTATGTACAGGTATAAATATTTTGAATTCAAAAGTTTCAAATATATGCATAAATTGCCAAGTTTGAAAGTTTAAAATGGTCCATAAGAGTTGGATTAAGAAAATTATTCAATAACTTCAGAGGTTTCAAAAATTAAGATAATTCTGGAAATTGCCAAAATGATAGTAGTAATTAGTTGAAAATCTTGATTATCTTTCAAATCTGTATCTCATATCAAGAAAGAAGTTATAAAAATATTTGCATCTATTAAATTAATTTTTAGCCAAAAAATGTCAAAGCACAAGATACTGATTCCTAAATCAAATGGCAATCATGTTAGATTGCTATAACATCTCACTTCCACATTCACTGTTTGGATCCTTCCCTGAAACTTTTGAGACTGTAAGAGTGCAAGACATATTTTGTACAAGGAAACAGATCAAAACAGTGCATACAAGAGTTTCAAATTCATTCTGTGACTGATATTCTTGTCTTTCCATATATGGGCTTTAGTCTTACCAGTGTTATTACAGTTTGGAACCTTCTTCATTGATGATGGCACCAAGATATTTAAACTGCTACATTGTTTCCTGCTGTTGTCCATTGACAATGATATTGATTTGATCCTTCCTACACTGATCTCCATTCTGTACTCAGTCAAAGCTTTGTCAAGTTCATTTTTCTACATTGCCTGGTACTCCATCAATATTATCAGCAAAATGGAGATTTATGAAGATACATCCTCTGATGTTGATAATTCCAGAGTGTTCTGAAATGTTTACTGTATAATGTTTCATCTATATGATTAAAATTTACCAGCAAATTAAGTGCACTGACAAGGAAGAAGATTGTTGAAAAATATTTGAGTGAAATAATTAATACAGTAGTTAAAAGGCATGTTGATATTTTTTATATTTTATAGTATAATCTATAAATGTCATTATTTTTACCAATACATATTGCATGAATAATAAATAAATAATAGTTTAGCTGGAATTTCCAGTAAAATACAAGAAAAAAGAAAGAAAATTTTTGCTAATTTTCCAATGGCCAAGAGACATTACTTGGTTATAAATTGGTTCTAATTATTTTCACATAATATTCTATTTATATTGAGATTGATTCAATATATTTATGAAAAGATAATATAATGGAATAATGTCTATTTCAGCCATAAGTTCTAAACAAATGCCTTTTTACTATCTTTACTTCAAAAGATCAACATAATAATTTTAATGCTTTTCATTATATATAAAATATATTCTATTACAATATTTTAATTGAATAAATTATTTGAAACAAAAGCAGAAAATTAAAAACAAAACCTCAAAATATATTTACATAATTAAAAATTTCCTTGTTTTTCTTCTTTTTTTTTTTTTCTTTTTTTTTCTTGGATTCTTATGTGGTGGTTTAATTATTAGAGGATTACAATGGGTCTCTTTATATATGAAAAGAATCTGATTATATCTAATATCAAAAGCACAGTTTTTGTGTATGTCCACTCAGTACCCTGAAAATTAATTAAATATGTGTATAACAGCCCACATGTGCAGGTGCAAATACTATGTAAAGCTGTAACATGAATTGGGATTTTTATTTTTTGAATTTACCAGCTTTTATATTTTGTCTAGCTGCTCTTATTTAATGGAGATAAATATTCAAATTTAAAATCATTTTTTAAAGATAACTCATTAATTTCCATTTTATCTGGTCTTTTATTATCTTTATAAGTGATATTTTTTTGTTTAGTTTTTATGGATTTTATAGTTAGACAAATGTGCCTTGAATGTGATAAGCACCTTAGCATGTATGCAGAGGTAAGGAATGTATAAAGAGAACTATGAAATGTTTACATGCTTCATAGTATATTTGAAAATCTAACAAATATTATAAATTAAACAGTCTTCCATTTTGAAGCATAAATAAAGTACTACCAAAATGTTTTGACCTATTGAATTGTTTTTACAACAACAATTTCACTGATGCTATTTTATGCCATATGCAAATCTTTCAAACCAAGGAATGATTGCAGAGTATATTGAAATAAAACAAAAGGATCTGGCTGAAGTAGTGTTGGTGTTAGTGATTATTGAAATCACATTTTTTAACAATTACTTGAAACTATCAGACATACCATTAATATTTAGACTTTCTACTTATAATTATTAGGTGTGTGCAAAAATTCCTGGGAGTCTTCTTTTTTCTTTTTTTTCTTTTTCAACAAGAGCCTGATTACATACAAAACATTTATAATATACATGGTTTTCTTATTGAATACATTTTTTACAAAAATAGGATCACTTTTAAACATGTTAAATTCTATTAATTTTTTATGTTTTGTTAGAATTATCACACACACACACACACACACACATATATATATATATATATATATATATATATATATAATGTTTCCCTGTTAACTGTCAATGAATAAGTACTATTATTGCAAATCTAGCAGCAGAGAACATTTATCTGATGATTTTGTTTTGAAGAGGAAATACTTCAGTAATAATTACCAGTATTATATACATCACTTGTTGTTGCTATTATTATTAGGCTCAATTACCAAACATCAGAAACTCCTTCAAACTATTTGCTGGGCTGTTGTTTGTAATTTAGCCAAGAGTACCAGTTTATATTTAGTCAGTGTGCTGTACTTTCTATAGTAAATTAGTGCTTTTTGGTTACTATATACATCTTCATTAAAAGTTGGCCATTTTGCCAAAAAGTCACTCCTGTAATCATAGCTAATTTCTAGATTTATCAATGGCTGCTTCTTGAAATTAGTTTTTGGCACTTTCTGTAATTGACACATTTTAAAATGTAACGAGCTCATTGAATGAATAAAATGATAGCGCGACAGGTATATAACAACAATTAAGGTCATCTTGTAAATGATTCATTGATCTTCACTAAGGGTTACACTAACGTAGCCCTATGGCAGACAAACTTAGTAAATATGTATATGCAGGGATTACCTCTTGATAAATAATAAGGAAAATAATTAAAACAAATTACATAGGGTAATTAAAATTTGTTTTCTGGGGTAAAATCATAAGTTATAGATTAAACTGTATCTATTGTTCTGAATCCATAATCAGAATTATTCTAGCTTTATGTGTACATGATTGGAGATTCAGTACTCAGACAAATGATGCTGCCACCTTCTTCATTTTTTATGTGCTATGTCCCTTCAGGATGTAGGCAATCATAGCTCTCTACAACTTTCCATTCTTTTTAGCTCTTAGCAAATGTTTGCTTTTTAACTATCCTTCCACTCTGATCTGATATCCATTTAGGTTTCACTTGCTGTTTCCCTCTGTCTCTCTTTGAGTGTCCTTTGCCAAGCCCACTTTCCTTATGTGTTCCAGGAATTTCAACTGTCACTTTTTCCTGCTTTTTTGTTTTCATTTTCATTAATGTTTCCTTAGAATTTTCTTTGGTTTCATCCACCTGAAATCTATGCTGATTTAATAAACATTCTAACAGCATATAAAAGAATAGGACACCAGCTTATCACCTCAATTTATTTATTTTTTATTTCTATTTATTTTCCAATGGATCTGGGTGCTATTAGTAATGAGAATGGTAAGAGGCTCCACTTGGATATAACTGAGACAAAATTAAGATATTAAGGCTGGTTCAGCTTCCTATAGTTCAATATACAAGTGTGAGTCTTTCAAGCATTTATGAAAATATAAGAAAGGGTTTTTATATTTATTTGGTTATTTCTCTTTATCTAAATATACCTGGAATATAAACATTCTGGAAAATAAATTAAAGATCTGACAGGCCATAACAATTAAGAGTACAAATTAAAGTGCACTCTATTTAATCTAGTATAGTATCATTTATCAGCCCAGTGTTATAGAATAAAAATCCCTATTTAATGATAATAACCTTTTGAATTTTTCAAATATAAAATTCCTAATTTGAAACTTTGCAAAGATTTGGCATCATAATTATATTGGTTTTATATTTAATCTTTCTCAAAAGCCCCTTAAAATGAGACATAATGAAAACAGATTGTTCTGCCAGCGAAACATGTAATAGTCAGTTGTAATTGGTACGGTTGGCTGCTCATTTCCAAGCCTACTTGTATGTTAAGGTGGCTAGTTAATCACTGTTGCTGATGAGCTGTTTAGGTACATTTGTGCTTCTTCAATACCCACAGAGCCAATCTGCAACTATTCTGTGCAGACCTTAGTTACACTTTCTATTGAAAAGTGCATAATCTGGCATGATCAACAGTTTGAAGAAGGTCAGTACACTGAAACCCTCACACATGAAAACTTGTGACTTCATGCTAGCATAACCATCAATGTCTTCTGAACTATTTCATCTACAAAGTTTGTGCTAACTGTGGTATGTTTTTCAGGTGCCACATGATGGAATTGTCTTCCCAGATGATATTGTCAAGTCACCTTGATAAATTGACCATGGGTGATTTTAATCTGACACTTCATGAACATAATGTTAATGTTCTTACCATTCAGTCATGCATCTACTCTGAAAGATAAAATAAAAAAAAAAAAACATTATTTTGGTTATGAAGAAAGTATAATTTAAATTTAAACTCGACAAACAAGATTGAATTGAATGGTAAGTTAGCAATGAAGTTTAAAATGAAATAAAAGAAATTGGAATAAAAATTTTGTCATTCAATAGAAAGCATTTACTGTTGAGTCATTGGCATTTAACATTATGGAACAATTTCTTGTCATTTCATTTAACAGTTTAAATATTTTTAGATTGCAAAAATTTCTAGGGTAGGTCTTGCTTGCCTACTTATAATTGCTAAGGTGTTTATTGCTATTCACATTTTAAATTTTAATTTTTACTGCTTGTCACACATGGCCTTACTTGGTCAATCACTTAATTACAGCCTGCTAAGCCTCACCTCAAAAAGAGTCATTATGTTCTGCTCCCTGTAACTCTGTATAGTCTTATAAGAAAATAGCATTCTATCTTTAATTACAACAGACACTGGTTCTTAGTAAAGCACTTGATGAAAACTAGTCAAGAGACATGATGAAATTCTATCTTGGCTTATCACAAGTTCTGAACATACTCAGAATCAAAACTGAAGAATAGCTGAAGAAACAAACTTTCTGTGTGATTTCTGGGTTACGGAGTAATTGTTATTTACATTAGGACTAATTTCCTTATCTTTGTTGTTATTACAATGTTTCAAGCATTGTGCCTGCCAACCATCTTCATGTGTCTGTGGAGGTGTAGATGAAATAAAGAGTTTGGTTCAAAATCCACTGGAAGTTAACTTGAATTGACAAGCACTTGAAGAAGGCTGAAGAGCATGAAGATTGAAATGTGGTACCAACAACAAAGATGAGGACATTAGAGATAAGATTTTGTTCGGGCCTTCACTAATACATTCTTTCACTGTTCTCTTTCACTCACAGTTTTAATGATTTTGACAAGTTTAATATCACCTGTAGTAATCATCGTTCTCACTTTTTCTTAAAATTTCATATATTTTTGGTGTTTTGTGTCTTGAATGTAATTGTAAAAGAAACTAGCATTCAGGATGTTGATATTGATTTCATAGATTCTTTCTTATACAATTTTTGTATGCTTCCATTCATCATTGGTATTGAATATTTGTAATATGAAGCAGGAATGATAATCAACATGTTGTACCATGACATACTCAATAACTAAACATTTGGTCTGTAATATTTGTCTTCATGTCTAGCTAATGGCTGTTCATCAAGTCACTGTGCTCTTAAGAAAATTCACAGCTCTACACTCTGATAACACAGATCAAATTTACAATGGATAAAAGAACACAAAAATTGAAATCAAGTCCAAATATATAAAAGTCTGTTTATATATATATATATATATATATATATATATATATAATGTGTGTGTGATACAAGTAAAAAAAAATATAAAAGAATAGTACAACTGTTTCATATACAACAAACACAATATCAAGTAGCATCTATCAGGTCATCCCATAAGTTCTGTCCAAATTTTACCTTTTTTTAAAATGAACGAAATCTAAAGAGTATTTCATAATGTCTAATGGAGCTGAACATTATTTTTATGTTTAGATGTATTTAAACTGATCAAATTTTATTTCAGAGAACAATAAAATTAAATTTTGTTTGATTAAAACCCTGCTAACATGGAAGTACCCAAGAATCATTTGAGGCACATAATGCTTTATGAGTTCAAGAAAGGAAACTCAGCAGCTGAAGCAGCTAGAAACATTCACTCAGTTTATGGAGAGGATGTGTGAATGAAAGAACTTGCAGAAGAAGGTTTGCAAAATTCAGAGGTGGAGATTTCACCCTTGAAGATGAAGATCGAACCGGACGTCCAGTTAAGTTTGATGAAAAGCTTATTGAAGCAGCCCTTGAAGAAAATCCTGCTTTATCAGTTGAGGAATTGGCAGTGGTTCTCAATCAAACCATACAACTGTTCATTGTCATCTTCAACAACTTGGAAAAGTTCCTAAACTTGGAAAATGGGTGCCTCATGAATTGACTGAAAACAACCTCAAATCCCGAGTTGACACTGCTCTTCTCTCCATTCTCGCCAACTTGTTTCACCTTTTTTGGATAGACTTGTGACTGGCGACGAAAAATGGATCTTTTATCAAAATGTTAAGCATCATAGACAGTGGCTTGGTAAAGGGGAAGGACCCCAGCCACAGCCAAGAAGGGAACTTCATGGGCAAAAGGTTCTTTCAATCTGGTGGAATCGCTTTGAATTCTTACCAACCAATGCAACAATTAATGCTTAAATATACTGTCAGCAATTAGAGCGTTTGAACCAAGCTTTGAGGAAAAAAAGACCTGCTCTAGTGAATCAAAAAGAGATGATGTTTCATCAGGACAATGCGCAACCCCACACAGCAAGAATCACGTCACAAAAGATTGAAGAACTTGGTTGGGAGAAAATTCCTCATCCACCTTATTCTCCTGATCTTGCTCCTTCAGACTGCATTTGTTTCGTAGCTTACAGAATCATTTGGAAGAAACAGATTTTGTAACACAGGAAGAGGTTAAAACTGACATTTGTCAGTTCTTCGAATCAAAGCCAAAAGAATTTTACAGTAATGGAATTAGTAAGCTTGTTAATAGATGGAAGGAAGTCATAGATAATCAGGGAAAATACATTGTTGATTGAATCTGTAATTAAATGTAACATTTGGTCACTTGTTTTCTTTATTCAAAATTCAGACAGAACTTATGGGATGACCTGATATATAAAAATGTTAATATAAACTAATATAAATTAAAGACACAAGACAATAAGCACGGCTGTCAGTTTCTTACTAGAAGATCTTCAGGTACCTGAAGATTTCATACCAAGAAATTAGCAGATGTACTTATTCTTAGTGTTTTTAATTTATTTTTTACCTTATCTATTTTTAGTGGATACCTGTGTTTGAAATGGACATCCTGTTTTTATCTTTTTTTAAATCTATCATCTTTTGGCCTGCACTATGTTTCAGATACAAAACTTAGCAGATATGGGTGTTCAAAAAAATCTAAACAAGAGTGTGTAGTCTTTAAAAGGGAAAATAGAACTTTGTTGGTCTGTGATGTCCTCTGAGGCTGAGCAAACTAAAGCACAATGGTTCAAATGCTGGTTTCACCCTACAAAAGGGGATGCCGGTTCAAAACCTGCCAGAGAACATATTTATTAAGATTTCTCAAGTATGCAGGCAGATAGATGTAATACACACTGTTTTAAAAAGTAAAAATGAGGCTGTCTATTTGAAACACAGGTATCCACTAAAAATAATGTTTGAAAATGTCAGATTAAAAATAAATTCATTAATTCTTATAAAAATAATAATTTATCTAAACTAAATATAAAATTTGTTACAACTACTTCAAAAATAATAGGATTTAATAAATATAAAAAAATAACAACCTTAAAACTAAAATAGTAATGTACAAAATTGACTGTAAAAAATGTTACAAGTGATACGTGCATGAAAGATCTCGTTCTAGAAATAATTAAGTGTTCACTAGAATTTATTATGATAATTAAATATTGAATATAATAATTATATGTTGATAAGCCATAAAACAAATCAAATCTTTTTTTATTGCCCTTTATTTCCCTATTATACTTATTTCATATGTTCAATAATAAAATTTTATACTTCCATAAAAATATTAAAATAATTAAAAAGGTGCTTGTGATCAAGCTGTTATGAATCTTACAAATAAAAAGTTGATACAGAATTATTTTTAATTACTCTATTGTTTGTATTCAGTAATGAAAAGACAAGAAAAATGGAAAACTATTAAAACAAAAAATAACTAAATAAAATGCAGTAGAGACATCTACTGAGGGACTGGGATGAGGTTGGGGTGAAAAAATATCCTTTATTCACCCTGAAAATGGGTAGCATGTGTATTTTGTGCAAGTGTGCCTCCTATTTCACTATAAATATGTGTTCAATCTAGTTTTTAATGCCACATCTCCTATGTGAATTACCCTTCATAATTTTCATAGTTGAACCAACATAATTTTCATAGTTGAACCAACCAACAAAGTCATTTCAGTAATTGTCATTAAATTGCTTTTTCTGGCATTTGTAATTAATAGTTAATCAGTTATCATTCAATAATCTCTTTTAATGGATCTAAAGGGTTTGGTGTGGCAGTTACAGCTGGCCCTGTAGTGTTCATCAAAACACCACCTTTTCTATTTTCCACTAAAAATAAGTTTACTAACTTTATTAAATTTTAGTTCACTTCATCAAAGCTAATAATGTTCCTTTACTTTTTTATTAAAAAAAAAGACTTGATGATTCCTTATCCAATAAAGTTTGTGTGTGCATATATGTATATTAATCATACACATAAACAATTTATTTGGGAATTTCAACATGGTGTAATGGTTAGCAAACTTGTCTCACAAGATCAACTGAGTAGTGAATTTGATCCTCACTGGGTCACCCATATTTTCGACCTTGTGCCACATCTAAGCTACATATAGAAAACCACCTAAAATGATTTATTCATAAAATCTCAATGTAAATTTTCTTGAAAAATGACCTGATGTATCTATATTACATAAATATTGACTGGGCAAAAATTTCATTTACCTTAAAATGACATTTAATAGCATTATCAAATTATAATTAAAATAATCATCCTTATTTTGCCCATTAAAAGCTACTATGTTGTGTTAGAATGATTTAATTTTAATTTAAAATTATTCAGTTGGCAAACAGGTTGACCTACAGCATTGTCTATTCACATGCAACAAAAACATTTCTGTTCACACACCTCGGGTAATTTTAAAATGTTCTTAGTATCTTTTCTTTTTTATTGTTAGGTCTGTCCCTATTCACCTTAAGTTCCCCCACCCTCACTTGAGAACCTGAATTGCTATTCATCATAACTGCTTCTGTGTCACTCTCTGGAAGCATGCCTATATAAGAATATATATTTTTAACATCTAGGCCAGTCTATAAAATAAAGATAATTTATCTTTTTTATATGATTTTTCTTTCTTTATAAAATCTTTAACTTATAAAGAAAATGTCTATACATTGCTGATATTTTCAATGAAAAACAATAAAACATAGTTTTAGGATTTTTAACATAAAATATTTGTGTTCATGTTCTTCATGACTGTAGGATAAAACACCTGCTTGGAAATGACTGATTGAGGAATATGGTTGGTATGTAAGTATATTTGAAAAGGAAAATATATGTACTTATCAATGAATACCTTTTTGTAAATGTTAAATCACTTTGAAAACCTTTTATAAAGTAGCAGTTTAATGAAAAATATTCCAATTTTATAATCTCCTTTATTTCAACTCTAACAGAACTTAGTGCTGTGTGTGTGTTTAAAACTTAACTGTGGCATCATTGTTAAATTTATTGAACCCTTAGTATGCTATAAAAGATCTACTAACAGCATCTAATCACTGAAAAGGTTTTAACAACATATAAATAAAATAAGATTGTTCATATGAACAACTTTCTACTTGCCATTTGCTGCTCTTCACTGCTAATTTGTTTTATTACACAGGCAGTTCTGAAATAAATGTCCAGGCATAGTGTATCAGCAAGTGGTGTCAAGTCTTGGGATTCAACTGGTTAAAGACCAATTCACTAATATAGTGAATATAATCATTGTTCACTTTGCTACTGTATATAATAACACTATAGCCTTATGTTAAATAAGCTAACATATCTACCTAAATAGTTCTGTGGATATGTAGCTTGGAATGAGAAATCAGTAAGCAGAATTTGAAATCCTACCCAGTTCATTACATTCACTTTCACATAAATGCCCTGGGAAAGGCTTGAACTCATCTTTTCTCTCCCCAACTATTTAAATAGCAGGGTAGACTAGGATCTCTAGCCATGGTTGGCAGTCATTCTAGGAGAATAACAACTCTGAATTCAAAATTCAGCCACCTGAAGCCATACAAAGATGCTTACACATGATGCAGATACAATGTCTATAAAACAATGATAGATTTCAATGGCTATGGAGAACAATTATCCAGAATGCTGTTGACTCCAACAGGCATTCAACCCAGAGACGGTTGATGGATATGTCTGTGTCTCTTTATGCATTTTATGTTCATTTCCAGGATGAAATAAGGTTTTACTATCATTTATACTCAGTTTATTCTGAAACCTGTATTAATAAAGAAAAAGAGTACAATCATTATGTCGCAATTACACGATTACCAACATTAATATTACTATCCTAATTTATAAACATAATGTTTTATTAAAAAAAACATCACTATTAAAACTTTTACCATAGTTTAGTATATGCAATTGTATTATATTAGATTTCAAAGTGATATCTCTCAATAAATCTGATAGTGGAATGGGTCAACATCAAAGAGCAGAAAAATTAGAAATTCTATTTTCAGTTGAGGATGTCATGATTTATATAACTTATCAAAAGCAAGAAGATAAATGTTGCATTTTGTTCAGATCAACATTGGTTAGCAAAAGGATGTCTTTCTATGATAGGACAAGATACTATTTAAATTTCCATAGCAGTCGGATATAGCCAATAGTCAGTCTTCTGAAAATCACAAAGTCAATGCAGGTGTTTCCTAATGTTCTCTCCTTGGTCATACACTCTTTCTACTTTTTATTAATAATCTCTCTAAGAAAATTCTTAGATAACTAATGAACATCTATGCAGATGATAGCATTGTTTATCAATGCACTTCCAAAAACCAAGATGATCCAAACTTTGCAGCCAACTTTTTCTCTGACTTAGCTCTAACAGCTCAATGAGAAATTAACTGGCTTGTTATTTACAGTACCTCAAAAAACAAGTTAGTATCCTTTCATCACCACTGTTCAGGACCCAAGTTTTCTCCATTTACATTGAACAGTTCCACTCTCTTTGAACATCTATTGGATATCAAGATGACCCCTGACCTCCTCAAGTGGAACTCATCTATACATTCCATCATCAAAGATGCTGGGAAAATGGTTGGTTTACTATATTACTCCAGGAAGTATCTGACACTCTCTGACATGTTGTATTTTTACAAAAAGTCAGTTTAAACCAAAAATGGAATACTCTGCTGGCATACTTGAAATGGAACTGTTCAATCACTCATCTTGATATAGTTCAAAATCATTTACACAGTCTTGTAGAGGATGACATGTTTTCTATTCTGCAGTTTCTTTCTTACAAATGTAATGTTGCAAGCCTGTTGCTACTCTGTTGCTATTTCCACAGCAAAGAATAAGATGAGCTCACTTTTGTTCCACCAGTTCAGAGCTTTACTTCTAGGATATGCCATGCTAAATCCACAGATTTGGATCAACCTTATTTCCTCGATGTCCCAAATGTAAGAATGAATTTTCCACTCTTACAGTTTTTTTCGATGAACTTCCACTTTATAGAACAGACTCCTGCATGGATGCGTCCATGAACACTTTAATCTTGACCACTCCAAGTCAAAGGTCAATTATCTGTTCTCATTATTCTCATAAATGCTACTTCCTACTACTTTCTATTCCATTTATATCACACACCTCATTCATCATTACCATTTTGACTGTAACTCTCTACCATGAGTGGCTCTCAAACCTTGTGTTGCATGATATTCTAGTGTGTGTATATATCTATATATATATATATATATATATAAATCACTTGAAGAAAAGCAATGCAGTATTTATTTTAATTACATAGGTAGAACAGCCAACATTCAACAAAGAAGGTTGTAGGTAGTTGATGGATGTTCAGAATTTTTTCAGTCATTTTTTTAGGTGATTTGCCATTCTCTTGATTTTTAAAAAGCAATCAAAGGCTTGAAAATTGCCTAACCAAGTATCAGCCCATCATCAAACATGCCAAATTTTTATTTATGGTACACAGCACATTTCAATAATATTTAGGAAAAAATATATTCATTTTGTATATATATATATATATATATATATTTCTATTTAAAAAATATTTTACATCACTACATAAAAATTTCTGTTTCAGAACCTAAAATTGACCGTCATCTATGTTGGATCAAGCACTTTTTTTTAAGTGCAAATGCTAAAGTATGGTAGATTCTTAATCTGTCTGTTCTTTTTCTTTATTTGGATACACACACACACACATATTGATTTTTCAAGTATAGCTTAGATGTGGAACAAGGCTGAAAGTAGGAGGCACCCAGTGAGAATCAAACTCACTACTCGGTTGTAATTGTTCTAGTGAAGCAAGCTTGCTAACCATTACACCACCTTCAGGTACCCATACACACACACACACACACACACACACACATATAATATATTCATTTTGCATAAGAATTATATCCAAATATATCCTAATGGTTATTTAGACCCTTTTCATAGAAGATAGAGCTTTCACATGCAACAAAACTAGACTCGTTCATAGATTGCAGCAGGAATTACTGTCCTTCACAGGTGTGTCATAGAAATTCAAAGATGGTAATTCCTGTCCTCTACAGTTGATTGGTCAAGTGATTCACATGACTGAATCAGTCTACTGATGTGGATTGCTTATGTTTGAACTATTTTCACTATAGATTGTGAAATGGCCAGAAAACTTTCTATACATATCTTCAATATAAACTAGTTGGATATTCCACAAAAGAAAATAACAGATATAATAATTTCAGTGGCTGAAAGAGTAAAACCTTCTAAATCAAATAGTAAATGGATTAAATTTCAATTTGAATCCTCTTTTAATTGCTTAAATGCAAAATAGAAGCCTATTTAAAAATATAAGAGTTAACTTACTTATTATGTGTACTCATACACCTTTTACTGTATTGCTTGTAATAATTGTGAAATTACATCAAAACCAAAATACCAATACCTCTGTGATATTCCAAAGGAAATATAAAGAAATGAGACAGCCTGTGGTTTATACTGCAACTGTGCAAAGCAGACCTTATATACAATTTCTGGGAGAGAGCCCCTCATCTGGTCTGACTGGTGGTTGAACTCTGACAGTA
This sequence comes from Acanthosepion lycidas, assembly GCA_963932145.1. Classification (NCBI taxonomy): domain Eukaryota; kingdom Metazoa; phylum Mollusca; class Cephalopoda; order Sepiida; family Sepiidae; genus Acanthosepion; species Acanthosepion lycidas. The sequence goes on from OZ010602.1 coordinate 69,292,873, forward strand.
CATCCTAACCCTCACTCACCTGCAGGGGAAATCCAACTGAACACTCAAGAAAACATTTGGGTCATAATGTTAAGGAGGGAAAACATGATTTTATTTTGACAAAATTTAAATTTTTTCTTTTAGATTGTGGTAAGGTATTTTAAATACTAACACTTGTAAGATAGATGAGGAAACACATTTCTTCAAAGATTATCAAATAGTTATTGATGCAACATCTTTTGGAGGCACTTCTTTTAATGTAGATGATATGGTTTATAAATGTTGCCATTATTTATCTCATAATTTTGTGATATATATAGATATATAGGTAATGTAATGGTTATCAATGCAAAAAATGGAATTGGTAGACAAAGTTCAAATTCCAAATAAATCTGTTCAGCTCAAAAAGGTATAGATTTATCTTCTCACCATCTCAGTATTGTTAAAATAATAAGACAGTTGGAATTTTCTAGTCTTGGCTGGCAACCAGATTAGTTTAAAAGGATAACTCTGAATTCCAATCTCCTGCCATCATGCCATGGCCCACTGTGAATGGGTAAGACCTATTTCTTTCAAATCCTGACACATTTTATCCTGTGATAAACTGAGAAAATTAATGATATAACCTTATATTGTTTATATTCAATGTCTTTTCAGTGTCTTCTAAAATTGGTGATATAGAATGTAAAAATTGGATTTTCTCAGTGAAAGTTGAACTGTTTATAAAAACTAAAACATGTTTATGGTTAGTGGTTCATGGATATTGAATTCTATTTATATTAACCTCAATCTAAATCTCATTTCCTTCATCCAGTAAAAATTTGGAAAACAGAAAATCACTGATTTAACCACATTTACATGTGATGTGAAATGTACCAATCTTGACACATCCCAAAAGTTTTTGCAGTACATCATTATAAACTGCACATACCAGGGAATTATTTTATAAATATTCTTCATTGCAAGTTCATTGTAGGATAAGAATTGTTAAAACTCATTTGTTTTTTTTGGGTTTTTACATTCTGATGAGTTTTCTTTTATTACCTTATTTTTATTAATTTCTAAAATATTTAAATTTTGTATATATTTAAATTTTGTATATATTTAATATTTTTTTTTTCTTTATTTGTCAACTCTAAACTTAGTTTTGTTAATTGCAATTACAAAATTTCCTCTTGACTTCTTTTTCTATATTCTTCAATAGAGAATTAATCATCATACTATTTTGTTGTTCTTTTGATCATTAGAATTTATATATGTAATAATAGATGTAATGATAAAAACCATTATAATTTCATGTATCTTTTACAATTTACAGATATAACAAAGTAATTTGTGTATTTTAACTATACATAAAAAAAACCTTATTTGCATTTTTACAAGTCTTGATTTTAAATAAAATTGTCAAATATATATTTGTAATTATTAAAAAATTCCTGAAACTTTTAGCTTGATATTTTTTCCCCTATAGTCAAGCATTGCAAATTGTAATATGAAGTTATCTGTGGTTTAATATTTGCACATTCTAAAACTGTCATCAAAAGTTTGGTATTGGGTCTTTTTGTCTATAAGTGGCATATATGGTAATCCTAGATAAATTTAGTCATTAATATCATAGGTAATTAAATAACTTGTGACAGTCATTATTCTATTTTGGGGGATTGCAAGAATGCTAAAAGTATTACATGGTTGATAGGAAAAATGCATTAAAAGCAAATCCCACCCTGAAACAAGGAAAAAAAGTTTTAATTTAATTACAAATAAATATGTGTTCATTCATGTGTACATTTTTTTACTAAAAAACAATTTTAAAACTATTAATTTTTTTTTAATTTGCAAATTCATTTTAATATTTTTTACTTTTTGGGAAGCTATGACGAACCAATACTTTGTGGTCACATGAGAAGGTAATACAAATAAAATACATAGCAATGAATATTTTCAACCTATCCTCTGAAAAAAATGTGTTCATGTAGTTTTGTAGTTTCTTGCAAAGCTCATCAGTTGGGACTTTAACTTTTTGTCTTATGATGAATTCTTGAATGCTTGTTAACTTGTAATAGAAAATAATACAAAAACATTCCAGAAGACTATTTGTATTATAAATAAGGTTTCTGCTTATTACTAAGACTCTAGGTTTTATAATCTCAACTGTTTTCACTTTTTGCTCAAAATACTTTTCAAGTAATTTTAAAATAGCTATTTTTGTTTTGTTGAAATCTATACAACTTTGTTTTTGCTGAAAACTTAAATATTGTTTAAATATTGTTGAAAGTTAAAAAAAAAAAAAAAAATATGAACTTGTATAAATGGAAAATAACTATAACAGTATCAGGTAAAATAATTTTGTTTAACTAACACACCTTTGTCAAATTTTATCTTTTGACATGAGACCAAAAGAAGTATTTTGCTTTTACTTTTCTTTCTACTTCAGTACACAAATTCTTGTTTAGACCACCAAAATGATTAAAGATTTTGATGACATGCTGAGTGTTGTATGAAAAGCAATCATTAATGCTGGGAAAAAAGCAAGAATAAATTTCTCACGATATCATCTGTGACGAGACAAAATTCATTTTGTTTGGAAATTTAAGTCTGAATCTATTTTTAAAAAGATTTTATTTCACACTTTCATTTTTTTAATACCTCTGACTTTAACATTTATAGAACAAAAATAAGAAAAAATTCTAGTCTTATAGAGTGTGCTACAGGAAAGATAGATAAAAATTATATGTTTATTCAATTCCTTTCATAAGATGATTAAAAACATCACTTAACACTAAAAGATTATTTAAACAATTTTCTGAGATAACTACTCTGTTTTTTTATTCATTTGCTGTTTAAGTATCTTTCCTTTTTTTAATATTAATTAATTTGTAAAAGAAAAAAAAAATATTTTATTAATAAATTACATAATTTCTATCCTTAAAAAATTTTTACTATTGATAAATTGAAGGGAATGAAAAACATCTGAAAGTGTTTTAAAGTTAATATTCTAAATGGTGAAAAAGTTAATATCATTTGTTTTCCTCAGTGAAATATATAAATTATCTTGTGATGTTAATTTTATCACCTGTAATCTTGACTCTGAAAAACTAATTAAAAATATGGCCAGACAGTAAGTACAAAAGCTTACTTTATTCTGAACAGCTTACAACCATATCATGTCATAACATTGGTTCCCATTTGATCACCAAAGTTAAACAACATTGAGCCTGGTCTATACCTAGATGGGTGACTGCTTGGGAATACCAAGTACTGTAAGTTTGGATGTGCAGGTAGTGTAATGGATAACAGCTTGGAATGAAAATCAGAACTGAGTATGAATTCCAAGTGGGTTTACATGCAAATACCTTTAGGGAAGGTCTGGATCCATCTCTTCTCCTCCCAGCTATGGGTTAAATAGTATGACTTGTATCAGAAAATATCAAAAAAAATTTTACAATCCAATCAATCAATTTACTCTGAACTAGGCAGTCAAAGTGTTACTTGTTTTCAATAGATTCTTCAATAGAAATCCATTCTTGATGAGGCTTGGTCAGAAGATATTTCTCAGAATTTATTTTGTCCAATTTGCTATATTGGGAAGCAGTTGTTTATCAAACAAGCTAACAATAGAAATAATTATTACTTTTATCATTTGTTTATTCTTGTTATTCATATTTAAATCACAATTTATAAGTATTGATAATATGTAAAATCTATCTATTAATTTATGATTGAAATATTTAAATTTGTGTATATTTTTAATTTGAATGAAGTAATTCTGTTGACATGACCTCCTCACTTGATATATTCAACTCATTCTTTGAATTTCCTCACTTGATATGCTACTGCCAAACAGAGTAAAGGTTTGTAGTGTTTTGATTTTGTTGTCAGCGGTTATGCCATGGTGAAATCATTGAATTCTGTTCTAAAGGATCCCAAAATAGGATGTACATAATTTAGGTTAAAAGGTCATACAAAGTGTATTAGGAAATAAGTGTCTCAATGTCAACATTTGTTTCCCAGGAAGTCCAAGATTATTCAAACTATATTCTGTCAACCTATGAACTGATATCAAATCACTTTATTTTTGTTTTTCTCTTACATGGAAACTATAATTCATTACATATGTCAGCAATAGAAGAATTAATATTTATTTAGATGGTATATCTGTTAAAATGATAGTGCCTTTTTTATAAACAGATTGAAATGTCTACACATAACTGTTTCTATCTGAATTTCTGGGATGAGCAGTTAACAGTATTTACATTATTTACATTCAGACTAATTTCCTCATCTTGTTATAACATTTGTGCCCTCTGTTCTTTCTCAGGTGATTGTCATTCCAGGTATTCTTCATGAAATTTGGAATTGAATTTATTATTTAAGCCGGGATTAGGTTGTTCTTGTTCTGCTGCTCATGTATGAATGTATGTCTCATCTTGTTCTTTTTAGTAATGTTTTGATAATAACAACAAAGATGAGAATATTAGTCTGAACATAATGCAAATATTTCCTATACATGAAGCTACTTAGAAAAGATTGTTTGGTAGAAAATAAAACAATGGATAGAGGTTAAAAAAGAAATTATTCATGTACTATTTCTACTTTACTTACAATAAAACAAAGATTTTAAAATAAAGTGTTTGGGATTAGTATTCTTAGATTAATATTAAAACTTTCATTATGACCAAAACTTGATATTGGCTGAAAAGAGTATGGTTCACCCCCCACACACACACAGTCACAAACACTCCAAAAATTTTAAAAAATTTTCATCATACATTTATTCAAACATATTTTTATTTTGTTTTAGATAGGTTTCAGCCTCATTTCATCAGGTCATCTTCTAGGGAATATCTTGTTTAAGTTAATTCTTGTACTACAGGTGCCCAATAAAAAAAGATGACTGATTCAGGAAGAATTTCTGTGTGTTTTATCAATCCCCACATCAGATGTTATTCTTTGAAATGTACGATAAGTTGATGCTCAAGATCAGCGAGTTATTTAGCCATATGAAAATTGCAGAAAGTTGTCTGCAAATAACCTTTAATTGATATCATAAGATTGAGCAGCAATTAATCAATCATGAAAGAACTAATCAGTTAAGTAATTATGCGAAAGTCAATGATTATTCAAGGTCATGAATATTCAAGAAATTTATTCAAGGTCAGTTATTCCTGAAAGATAAAACTGATAATGTGCCACTTTTTTGAGTGGTCTCTCTGTATTTTCTACTTGTGATACTATTTCTTGCTGAACCAAAATGGATATCACTGACTAATCCAGGCCTTGAAATCTCAACTACCAGGTAACTGCAACACCTTATTAATAAAAAAAATTATGTTTACAAGGTAAGTGTCCCAAAAGACATGAGGGGATCTGTTTTTGGAACTTTTTAAATTCAATGTTAGTTGATTCAGTATTCATTATATTTGATTCATACCCTTTTTTTTTTTTATGTCAATAATAATTATTATTAATACTTAATTGATTCCAGCTGTTTTTCTCATCTTAGTTGTTATAGATATCTTTTTCATTGCTTACAGGTTTTCGAGGTACCAGATGTGAAGTGAATACAGATGATTGTGCTGGCCATAAATGTGCTAATGGTTCCACATGTAAAGATGGCATCAATAACTACACCTGTCTTTGTCCTTCAACTTACAAAGGTAAGTTATAGCTTTTAAATAAACAATAAAATATTAACATCACCTTGTTGATAATGCTGAATTGTATTAAAAAATGTGTACTATATACCGGATTATATATTGAATATATAGGTGTGTGTTTGTGTGTGTATGCTATATAATGGATATCAATCTAGCAAATGGAATAAGCAGGATGAATTCAATTTTTGGCAGAAGCTGTTATTCTCACTTTGCACTCTCCAATTATGGGACAATAATATAGTTAGGCAAACTGGGCTCTTTAGCCTTGGTAGGGATGTGAATGGTGTAATGGATAACATCTCAGAAGTTCAAATTCCAGTTGGATTTGTTACATTCACTTACTCGCAAATTCCCTTGAGAAAGTTATGAATTCTTTTCTTCTCCCAGCTATGGGTTAAATAGTAGGACTTGTTTATCGGGGGAAAATCATTATTCTCAAAAGATTGTTAATACAATATTCACTTGCAAAAAATGAATTATTCTTACAATCCAAAATCTGTTTTGGATTTAAATGACCCACAAATGGTTAATGAGCTGTAAAAATCAAATCAATCAACAATAGCCTTGGTAGGATCTAGGAGGACAATTCTGAATTCAAAATCATAGCAAAGACAACAGGAAAATATTTCATTATTCTTCTCGAAGAACAGTCATGACAATTTACAGGTATTAAAGAAGCTGTGGAGAGCCATGATTGTATCAGAATGGGCATACTTGGACTTGACAAAATACTTAACAAATAAAACTTATTATCACACTCATGTCCACACTCACATATTTGTGTACATTTCATTTAGAATTTGTAAAAAGTTATGTGGAGTATAGATATTAGCAGGATTAATGCTTGAATTCAATAAAAGTCAATGTTAAAGGTTTATGGTAGGTATATCCACAAGATCGCTAAAAAAAGAACATAACATGATGAAAAAGATGCCAAACTTGATGAAAAAATTTTTTATCGTTGTTATTATTTTTATCTTTGTTATTATTAAGAGGAAAGATCAAAGTATTTTGGGGGTATCTTTTTTACATTTTTTAATTGTTCCTAGCACGTCTGAAATTTTTGTTAAAAATCTTTCTCTTTTTCTTTTTTTTTTTTTTTTTTTTTTTTTTTTTTTTTTTTTGAATCAGCAAAATTGACAGATGGCAAAAAATGAATCCCAGTTTGAAATTCTTTTAAATATCAGTTATAATTTTTTTTTAAGAAATCAGAAATTATAATGTTTATTTAAAATATTTTGAACCAAGCTTAACTTCTGCACCAAAAAGATGTAATTTGAAAATAAAACAAAGCAGGTCATAAACTTTCATGTCATTTGAGAGGTGATAAATGACATTGACAGATTCCGTGAGGCTAATTTGTTCTATGGAAGGAGAAAAGGGAAATAATTTACATTTAAGTGGACACATTATTTACATCGTTATTTTTAAGGATAACTTTCAGTGCTCTAATTTTTCTTTTTTGTACTTAGCTTATTTGTATTTCCATTCATTTTATTATTAATTTTGATATTTCATTTATGGAAAAATGTCATAACTGAGATTAATATAAAAATAAGATCATATAAATTTCATAAGATGATACTGATACTTGTAGGTACCCTTCTCAGTTGAAATTGAAAAATCAAATTAGCTTCTCCACACGTGTTTCACAAAAGTAAAGGCCTTAACAGTGGAGAACAATGCTTAACTGAAATAACCCAACTTCATTGTATTCTGGTTGGTCTTCTGTACTTTATAATTACAGCCCGATTATAAACACAAAATTATATTTCTTAATTACTGCGAGACTTCTGATTAGTCAAAACAATACAATTTACAATGCGCTAAAAAAAATATCTATCTCATAAGCACCCTTACAAAAATGGATGCGGCTTTTAACTAATTTTATAATATTTTAACAACTTAAATGTAAAAATCTATTATAATTAAAAAATAACAAATAATTGTATTAAAAATTCATTTTTCATTGAAAAAATTTTTTGCTTTCAGAGAATATTGTCCATATTCATAAAAACAACTAAAAGCAAATAAAAGCATTTGAAATTAAATAATATATTTGTTTTATTGAGTTTTGTATGTTACAATTCAGAGCTGATTTTCAGGTAGGTGGGAACCAATTAAAAACAAAAATATCATGATTTGCATTCCTCAAAGCCTTGTTTTTAACTATTGTAATTACTAAAGTGGACTCTATCGAATTTCTAGAGTTTTCAAAAAATTAGTTATGGGGCGGGTAATGAATGTAAAAAAAAATATTTTTGCCATGACTTTAATAAAAGAAAACATTTATTATAATTTTGATCATTTGTGAATAACTTCTGAAAGTTTCATTAACATCCAACAATTATTTTTATTTTTGCAAGATTTTTCAAATTAATGTTCATCATACAAAAAAAACATGCTAAAAATTGTATGTTATTTTACTAGTTCCGGTGATACAAAAAGAAACAAGGATTTTTAAATTAAAATTCAGATTGTTCTAAAAAAAAAGGAAAAAATTTTTTAAAATAATTAAAATAAACTTTGATCTTTCCTCTTAATAATAACATAAACATTTAGACGATAAAATTTTGTTCTCATAAAGTTTGGCGTCTTTTTCATCATGCTCTTTTTTAGCGATCTCGTGGAGGTACCTAGGTTATGGTATTTTTTTTCTATAAATCAGAAGGATAAAAAGATGAAAAATCTGTCAGTACCTCATTGATTTTTCTTGAATTCACAAATGAATCTTGCTGTCTATACTTCACATAACTTTTTACACATTTTAAATGAAATGTACACAAGTGTGTTTGTGTGTGTGAACTGAGGGTCATTATATTATTTGTTAATTTTATTTTGTCAAGTCCATTCTTAACATTAATAATAATAAGACCATCACAAAAAAATTAAATTTTTGCAATTTAATACTTGTGTGACTAAGAACAAGTTGTCATTCAGTCTAGTTTTTGAGCTCATATATCACTGGAGCTGCACAGATCAGATATTGGATAAATTATGATATATGTTAGTTTCAAGTGCCAAGGAAGATTTAGACATTTGATAAAAGACAATCAGAACAATCCTACTTTGAAAAACACCTTTTATGCATTACTTATCATAGATTTATCATTTCAATACTTATAAATATTTGGTTAGTCACTTACTGCAATATGTATACTACAATATAACTAACTATAATACATAGTACATCAGAAGCACACATGCTGTAGAATGTTGCAAAAAATACATGCAGGAATTCAAATAAAAAAATATATGAACACCCAAAGGATCTTTTGCAAAGCAACACACTATGCATTATTCACTCATCATAAGTCTGACCAGATTTTCAACTTGAAGAATGCAGTTTTAATTAAGAGAAAGTAAATTATAATTATTTAGGCAATAATATATTGAAAGTGCACTAATTTCAGAGTCTTTGGCAGTAAATTTACATCCAGCATTATATAAAATATCTTTCTTAACAAAACTATTGCTATTACAATGTGGTATATTTAAAGACAAAAGCAATATGGTAGATAACTAAATGAAATTATGCTTTGCATCTTGATACATCGAACACCAAAAATTTAAATATAAAATTATGTGTCCCTGTATCTTCAACATTTCTCAATATAGAATTGTAACTGATGCTTGTTGTATTTCATTCTCTATGCACACACACACACATATATATATATATATATATATATATATATATATATATATATATATATATATATGATGATTGCATCAATATAAACATTATTAGCCTGAAGAAATCCTCTCAAAGGAGGAATCATGTAAAATAGGATTTTTTTCCATTTTGTCACTCGGTTACCTACCATTAGTTTGATATATTCTATAGATTTTGCTAAATGGTAATTTTTTTATGGCAAATAAATTTGTTTACTATCTAAAGGGTTGTGTGAGAAAGTCCAGTAGTAAATAATTTAATTTGGGTCTTTTATTGTCATTGTAAATCATAATTTCAATAGAAACATGAATTGCTTAAACTCAAAAGTAACAAATTTATAAATCTATTTTAATTTTATCTTTTTCTGGAAATTTTTTTCTGAAAGTTTATACAATAAATAAATTACTTTTGTTGAAATCTCCACAATCATTGCTAAGAACTTTACATAGATGTTTTTATTATAGGATTTGATTTGTGTTTGTCAATGTCTCTATTAGCGATACACATTTAGTCTTAATAAGGGACAGATTTTGAATTCTTTTTCACGCAGGCAGGCAAGCAGACCCAGTTACTTAAAATATTAACATTATACAATCTTCCTATTTCACTCTCAGTACATTCATATTTTTGTAATTATGTATTACATGATGTGTATGTATGTATTTATACAAGCATACAGTTATGCTATGTGCGTAATCATATACATTTTTCACATGATCCTACAGTTATCTTTTTCTCCTGACACCTCTCTCTCTCCCTCTTTTATATATATATATATATATATATATATATATATATATATATATATATATATATATAATTATATATGCAATTTGATGGCCTTTTGATGTAATAATTGGTGGCTTATTGTAATTTTAATAATGGCAGCAGGATGAAGTAGCCTGGAATATCTTTGTCTACTTTTCTTGGATACTTGTTAGTCTTTCACAACGCCAACCACAGCAGGTGACTGCCTCTGCCTTTTTCTTAAGCAGGAAGCTTGCACAGGAACATTGGGTAGGAAACTTGTCAAATTCATTTGTCAAGACTTCCTCAAGGTTCAACATTAGCAACATTTTTATTTCTTTTCCTGTTACAGTTTTTCATACACATTATTTTTTCTCTTTTTCATTAAATATATTTTTTAAAAAAAAGAAAAAAAGATTAATTTAGATTAGCCTATATAAAGTTCTGGTCTCCCCCTATATTTTTTTCTTAAATTTTTGGGGATTATTGTCCTCTTTAAATTTTGTGTCTGTACTCTGTGACCTTCCTTTTCATAAATAACATTTTTTTTAAATAAATGAAACTGTAAGAACTATAAAAATAAATTTATTTAGCTAATTGGCCAAACACACTTATACATTGAAAATATCCTATACATATTTCTAAGTTATTTGCAATTTTCTTAACATTTGTAGAAAGAAAGAAATATAGTTACATAGTAAGAAAGATTGTCTAATTTGTCTAACATTGTGTATTTTTGTAGTGAATCAAAAACAATATATTTTTTTCTTTTGCACATTTAGTAGAAATTCTTTATTTTATTATGTTTTTCAACTAGTACAGTTATGAAATTGTCCTCCACAAGTATATTCAATTTTTTATTTTTTATTCCTTTTTTATTTTTTTTCTGTAAACAACTTACAGTCTTATTTTGTACCATGTTCCAACATCTTGTGTTGAGTGATTGTGGACCGAGAAGTGTTGAAGAAGTAGTGAAAGGCATTCATCCTGTAAAAATCATGTCATTCTTAAGATAAGGGGAGGAAGTCCTTAACAGTAACCAGACTTTTTCTGATTATTCACTTCCACTTTTATAGATTACTATCTTTTGAATTAACAAGCATTTGATTATATAAAAAGATAATCTGTATCTCCCACTCTTTTTGTATCCAATTTAAAAAAAATTAAATCTGAGTTGAACCACTTTAATAAAACAAAACTAATTTCTGTCACATGTTGGAAAAAATGATATCACAAATACCAATTCTCAAATTCTAAAGCATGAAAAATGTTTCTGAGGATTTTAGAGACTATCAGTGGGATTTTTAGTTTAATATTGGAATAAAACTTAATATTTAATTTGAGATACATTAATTGCAAACATCTAAATACAAATTAAGCATCTTTTCCATATATCAATTCAAATTGGCCTCATTTATTGATTTTTTTAGAGCATTTCAGTAGATGACTGGTTTACAAATCACAAAGAAAAGCCTATATTTTATGTATATTTAAGAATATTATCAAGACTAAAAGAACTACCAAATTTTACTTAAAAATGATAAAATGCACTACATACATAACTGTTTATTTTTTTGTTGTTGAGCAGGACCAGGATTAATCTTGCACAAATCAAGGTGGATCTTGCCTGATAGATGAATTGTCATAATGATTTTAAAGATCAAATATGGATTAGAATCCAACAGAATGATGAGATCAAGAACAAATAGAAAACGTTTATCAATTTAGCATGTTTCACTTTTATTAAGGCATCTTTAGAGATTGAGAAAAGAAAAAGACAATCTTCATCTTATCACACACACACACACATCTATATATATATATATATATATAGGTTGACCATTGACTCCTATAATAGTTCATCTATCCTTTGATAGGTCTTGTTTTTCATCTTTTGGGGTGACATGCCACTCTACTCACCATTGAGTGGGGAGCTGATTTAGATGCCAACCACCATCCATGTGGCAAGTTGTACTGGGTTACATGTTACCAGTAGAAGGCCTGACCTGACATGAACTAATATTTTCACAAAGTATAGATTTTTGCTGCTAGAACTTTTGAAATATTTACAAAGAAGCTCTTTAGAAGGATCAAAGTTCTTGTCTTTAATTTTTTTTTATTGATAAAATTATTTTAAAAGAATAATGCTTTTTGTAGTAATTAAAGAAGCACAGGCCAAGTGGATTTTCCATACTAATTGCCGTTATGGTCTTAGAAGAGGATTTTGGTTGTGCATGCATATAATAAATTTTTGAGGATATTTGGTTTGATGAATGGAGATGGGATAGAATTATTTATGTACACAGTTAAGGATAATGTCAATGGTTTCATCGACAGGGACAATTGTGAATAAATTTTCAATATAGTGATAAGATGCCTTGGGTTGGTTTTGTACATTTAAATTTTGGAAGGTGGATATGATGCTGTAATTAGTGGGTGGGTATGGGGTAATGATGTCATTAAAGAATTTTGATAGCTCGTAGATAGGGGTTGGGATGTGGGAAATGATTGGTCATAGTTTGTGTATTTTTATATTTCCATATAAGTATCCAGGTTGATAGTCTCTGATGGCTTTTTGGATTTTCAGGGAACCATGTGTCCAAGTTGGGATTAGTGACTGGTGTAGAATTTCAATTTTGGTCTTCTTTGTAAGGAGATCAAATTTAGGTTGAAGGTGGTAATTTGGCCCTATATTTAAGAATTCTTTTTGTTCATCTGTTAATTTATGACTAGATAGGTTTATATATTTATCATTGCTGTTGGGTAGTAGTATGTTTCCTTGGTATAGTTTATATAGACAAATAAGTATAAAAAAAAATGCTTGAGGTGTTACAGTGCTTCTTTATATTCAGGTTTGGTCAAGGTGTTTTTTTAGTGTCTTATGTTTGTGGATTTCATTATTTAAGTGTTGGATGTCATTTTTAACTGTTTTTATTTGCCTTAAGACAAGGTTTTTTTCTGAATGTAATAGTGTTACTTTCCTTTTTGGCTGCCAGGTCATGTCATTTGATAATTGGGTATTAAGGCAGCAATTGCTCTTTTATACATGTTTCATTTAAAAACAACAGACAAGGTACTGCGATTAAGTTTTTTTTTATTTAATTTTTCTTGTGTTTAAACAAATGTTTTCTTTTCCGAATACAGTGTGTGTAGAAACTGTCCAAGTGTTCTGTAATTCCAAGCACTTTTGGCTATACTTTTAGCCATTATCAAGAATGATTTTATTTTTACTTTTTAACTGGATATATAGGTCATGTGTATGTATCTAAAGTTATATGGATGTGTCCAGAAAAGAAAGCACTTGTTCGAATGCAAGAAAAATTAAGTAAAAAGCTTAATTGCAGTATCTTTTCTGTCATCTTTAATGGAACACACACACACACACACACACACATATTGTATGACAAAGTGGAAAAAGTTTACATGTGATGTGTTTTGTTCATCAGGACTTCATCAGACTAAATTTTATGTTGGTAGGACTATAAATGCATGCAACAGAAATTTTAGATATTTTTTTTTTATCTAGCCAAATTCATTTAGTCTTTTTCTTTTCCTTTCCTTAAGGTTTCTCCTATGTATTTTTTGTGACAGGCAATGGAGTAAACGATACCAGCATATATGAAAAAAATAAACAAACAAAAAATAACTACTGAAACACAAAAATTTAACAAGGAAATCAGGAAATTAATTAAAAATAAAAACAAATCATTGTATAGACTCATATAATATCACCCTAGAACACCCAAACTTTACAGTCTTCCTAAAACCCACAAAACTGGTATTCCAATGCCCCCCATTATCTCTGGAATGGACAGAGCCCCACCTCCTAAACTAGTAAAAGCCGTAACAAAAATTCTAGCCCCTCTCCTTGAAACAATCAGTTCATATAAAGAACTTAGAGACAGCCTAGCTAAAAAACTAAGGGAAATGAACATGATTGACAGATGTATGACCAGTCAAAATCCCTCTACACCACTGTCCCAGTTGAAAAATACCTAAATATCATAAAAAAGCATCTAACACAAATCAAAGATAAAGCTCTCTTTCTACCAACAGTGGAGTGATGGCATATATCTTAGAAAATCTTGAATCAAGTCCTTTCCAAAATATTTTACCCAAACAATCAATATACTTCCGTTATATTGATGATACTCTACTTTACATATATATATATATATATATATATATATATATATATATATATATAATCTCCTTGTGATACCAATTTACTTGACTTAATAGATCAACTAAGCAAAGTCAAACACAAAATGGAATTTACATATAAAATGGAAGAACACAATTCCTTACCCTTCCTAGATATCAAGCTACACCATGTTAACAACAGTTTAAAACTCCGTGTCCATCAGAAATCAATCAACAAAACATCTTATTCCCATCATAACAAGAAAATAAATTCCAGCATAATCATCAATTTCTACCTAAGGGCACTAAAAATATGAAGCTTGGATTATTTACACAGAGAAAAGAAATACATTGGAAATGCTTTCAAACTTTTCCAGTACCCTAATTAGGCTCCTAAAATATTCCAAAACAAAAAAATAACAGCCCCTCCTGAGAAACCTAATTAATCAAAAAATATATTATCCTGCCTACTAATTCAATCACATCTACAATCAATAAAAAAAATCTATCTAAATTCAACATAAAATTTGTTACTACTAAATTCAAAACGATAAAAGACTTTGTCAATAGTAAACAAAAGAATAAGCTAAAACCTGAAGGAGGAGTTTTCTCCATCACCTCTAATAATTGTCACAAAAAATACATAGGAGGAACCTCAAGAAATCTTAATAAAAGATTATATGAACACAAAAGGGATATTTTTAAAAAAATAATGTCAAATGCATTGGTTACCCGCCATAACGTAACTGACAAAGGAGAAAATAATTCACTGCGACATAAATATCTAGAGAATGCCTTATTCACATGGTCATCTACAATAAATTTACACCCTGCCTCTGAAAACATTTCACCGTTCCTGGCAGATCTTCTAATATCACAGTGTGGAATGCCTACTTACAAAAGTAATGAAAAAGAAAAAGACTCTGAATAAATTTGACTAGATAAAAAAAAAAAAAATTATAAAATTCCCAGCACCCCTCTGTCATGCACATGTGTAGTCCTACCAACATAAAATTTAATTTGATGAAGTTCTGAAAGACAAAATGCATGACAAGTAAACTTTTTCCACTTTGTTATACAATATATATACTTCCAAAAATGCCTGGATAAAATAGTAAAAGACATTAAAAATAGTAAGACGGACAAAATTTTAGTGAAATTCGACAAAACAGGAAACTTCTATAAATTAATGACAAAGGACTACATCGATGTATAAGGATTTACACAAGAACTATAAATGGTAAATAATGACCTCAACATGGTGGAGAATATTAATACTAGCAGTAAAAAAATGATAGATGAACTGAAGATTAGTGATAGAGTAGGCCAACTATATGAAAGAGTGCTATATAACCTTAAAGGACCACAAACCAGATTTTGAGGATAATCCGACTACAAGGATTATAAACCCAACAAGACCTGATATCGGAAAAATTAGTAAAATGATCCTTGAAAGGGTAAATCAACAAATTAAAGAAAAAATAGGCCTGAAACTTTGAATTAATACCAAATACGTGACAAACTGGTTTGCTTATATAAAGGAGAAAACGAACTGTACACTAATGCAATTTGATATTGAAAATTATTATCAATCAATATCTAAAGAACTGTTCATGAATGCATTGGACTTTGCTACCCAGTACACGGATTTTACTGAAGAAGAAAAGAGCATTATTATAAATGCAAAAAAATCGCTACTGATACATAAAGGTGAGCAATGGATAAAATAATTCATATGACCACTTTGACATCACAATATGATCACTAGACTCAACTGAGTCTTCTGATCTCATAGGTCTTTTTATATTATACAATCTTACAGCGCACCGTGAAATTAATACAATTGACATTGGTTTATACAGAAATTATGGATTTATGGTTATAAGGAACTCTACTAACTTTAAAATTGATAAAATTAGAAAGATATTATATAAAGAATTTAAATGCCTGAACTTAAAGTTAACTTCCTTGATATAACATTAGATTTAATGAAAAATGAATACATACCTTATAAAAAACCCAATACCAATCCTTTATATATACACCCTAAATCAAATCATCCTCCATTTATTTTATTAAGCAGATACCTTTATCTATTGGAAAAAGAATAAGTACAAATTCAGCAAATGAGAAGATTTTCTGTGAACATATTAATTTCTATAATAAACCTCTAAAAGATAGTGGCTACAAAAACCCAAAACTAACTTATATAAAAAAAGGAAACTGGAAAGCATAGAAAAAACAAAAGTAGAAAAATAATTTGGTATACACCACTATACAACCAAATGGTAAAGAACAAATTAGGACAAAAATTCCTTACATTAATAGTTAAGCACTTTCCTAGAGAAAGTAAACTAAGTACTATTTTCAATAAAAATACACTAAAATTAAGTTACAGCTGTACTGAAAACTTAGAAAAATTATTAAGAAACATAAAGCTAATATCTTCAATAAACACTTAGACCAAAACCAAAGAAATTTAGACAATATAAAAATAAAAACAAAAACAGATGTAGATAAACAAAAATTATGTCGATGTAGAAACCCTCATAACTGTCCTCTACAAAATAAATGTCGCACAGAATCATTAGTATAGCAATGCAACCTCATCTATTGAGAATCCCGAAAACATAAAAATCTATATAGGTTGCACGAGCCATGAGTTCAAAAAGCAGTTCAATCAACATCAAACTTCATTTAGGATAAATAAGTACAGAAATCAGACATCGCTTTCAAAGTATTTCTGGCACTTAAAAGAATCCAATAAAACACCTACAGTAAAATGGAAATTAATAAGAAAAGCTAGAATATGTAGGTCATTAAATGACCCATGTCCTTTGTGCATACATGAGAAACTATATATTACTAACTTTATAAAAAATAAAAATTTACTGAATCAGAGAAATGAAATAGCTATTTTTTGCCATCATTGTCAAAAATTTTCCTTAAATAATATTTAAAAATAAAATTAATAAATTGGAGCTGGTAATATACATACAAATATATTTGAAATGAAAAAATAATTTTAAATAATGTAATTCTATTACATTTACTTGTTTTTAAAAAGAAATATAGTCTATTAGTAATTAAGAGTAAAAATATTTTTAAAATTGTAGTTTAATAAAACGTATTCTAACACAAACACGCATAAAAAAAATTTGAGTATACAAGAAAGAAAACGCCAAAAAACTTTTTGCCATTAAAAACCCAGACAACATGCATTTAACAGATGTCAGGATTCGTTGAAAAATACACCCCTACCCTCCCTAAACTTAACCTCTTTTTTGAACGTAACTCATAATTGATACAACAATAGTTAATAAAAATGAACATGCTACCGCCCCTGTATGAATGATTAGACATCTCTGTATCCTTGGAAACAGTAAATTGTGAATTTATATGTGCATTTAAAACTCAGTAAATTTAAAAATAAGTTATTCCAATATTCGCTTGAAGATGAAACAGAACTAATGCTTTTAATTTAATTACATAATTAAATTTAAAGTTTTTAGCTTCCATTTTTGAAATATGGTTATTACTGTGTAGTGAAAAAAAACATTTTAAATCAGTTAATTTATGATATTTATGCTCTGTAAATTTACATTAAGCACTGTTTTATAAAAATAACAAGAACACCGGATTATATATCTTTTTATTTATATATATATATATATATATATATATATATAATGAAAAGTTTGGTAATCTGTATGGATAACCCCAAATAGGATGTAATCCAGAGAGCTCAATGTCCAACCAGAGTGAATATTAATTTAAGAACCCCCTTCCTGGGGAAATAAAATATAATCAATGGACCCTTAAAGTTGTCTGTTTTCTAATTTTAATTAAATTATATAATATATTTTAGTTATAGGTAGAGAGACCAATTTTTCATTTCAAATTTTCCTTAATTTTAAGGAATTCCATTTTTTTTTTTTTTTTTTCCCAATTTTCAGTATAGATTTTTGTTTTTGCTTCATTATAATACATAGTGAGAAAGTGTAACGATATATAAATGCTATTAAAACAAGAAAATAAAAGGAAAATGAAAATTTTACTCGCTGGTATATCTACCCATTGGATGAGTTGCTACAATCCTAAATAAGAATTTTATCTACTTCTTTAATCTATCCCAAAATTTTGCTATCTGAACACCGTACTAATTAAATATTAAAAAGATAAACTGTTAAAATGTTAATAGCATGGACTTTATATTTTACTTCTTATAATTTTCTTTTAATTTCAAAAGAAACTCTTATCCTTTTTAAGGACCTTTTTCTTTTTTGTCACCACCCCAAAATGAATGTGATTGACTATTGATGAATGAAAAACCTAATTCAATGAAATAACTCATTAATTAACTAATTCGCTTTTTCTTTCATTTTAATTAACACTTTCCAAATAATGCATCAATTGACTTGTCCAAATTGTTTTTGTTAAAAGTAATTTGATTATAAAATTTAGAATGTCTTGATTTCTGGCATTTGCTCTTAAACTGACAATCATTTCACTAATGTTATGAAAGCAACTAAATTAGAAGAAAAACAAATTTCCTGTCCACTTCTGTCAAGAGCTTTACTAATCCCACTTTTC
Source organism: Acanthosepion lycidas (assembly GCA_963932145.1). Lineage (NCBI taxonomy): Eukaryota > Metazoa > Mollusca > Cephalopoda > Sepiida > Sepiidae > Acanthosepion > Acanthosepion lycidas. The sequence goes on from OZ010602.1 coordinate 69,311,668, forward strand.
ATGTATATCAGGTAGCTAGACCAGCTTGAAATAAAAGGCCATACCTTCCCACAAAAACAACTATTCTTGTCATTTCTTTGTCTTTACTTTCTAACTATCTTCTGTCTATTTATCAATCTATTGGACATTAGCTTTTGTTAATAGTTCCTTTTGTCTTTGTCTTCTTGTATGATCATTTTTTTTTTTTTCCTTTGTGATGTTTAGATGGCCAAACAACATAAGAACTAGTAAAGGACTGATCAGTCTGACACAAATTAATTCAGTCAAGTTTTGTTTATAAACAATGTTACACCAAGAATAAAAACAGTAAGAAAAATCACTAAGAGAAAGGCATTTCCATTTTAACTATATAAAAACATTCCAATCTAATGAAGACAAACCAGTTTGGGTAGAAGATTTTTTTATTTTTATTTTTTTGTGTTTGTCATCTTCAGATTTCTAACTTCCCAGTACTTGTGCTGATAAGAAGCTGAAGAATAGGGCTGCTATAACTAATCTACCACCTTCTGAAATAACCAATATTAGTATTCAAAAAAATGACAATTTCCCATTTCTATTCTTTTCTTATCTGACCTTAAAACTTTTACAAGTCTGGCTGTTTGTTTCCTCTGATTTTCATTATTTTTAATTAATTATTTTTGAGAAATTAGTTTGTTTTTCAAGTAGAAATTTTTTAATTTAATAGCATTTGTTACACATTGCATTGTGTAACTTTTATACATGACAGAAATTTTTGTTTGTTGTGGGATCTAACTTTCAGGCCAAATGGTAGTCAGTGACCTTTGTCCTATTCAGACAGAAACTGTTAAACGGATATCAAGATAACTAATCTGAAACCATCAAGCTATTCAATTGAATTCTCTGTTCCTGGATATTTTCCGCTTTTGAATGGATTCTAGTGTCTACATGCCTGGACTTGGTGTCTATGTTCATGAGTATCTCCCACTGGCAAGGGAATTGTCTCTTTTGTGTCCAGATTGTACTTATATGTGATTCCAGCTTTCACTATTAAACTGAATCAGCTATCTCTTCTTCCTTTATCATTCCCTTTCCTCTTATGACTGTTGCTTGCTAGACAGATTTTCTAATAGTATAGATAAGGCCTTCTCTCTACACTCAACTGCAAATATTTTTGTATTCCACAATTTCAATGCCTAACCCCACTGAGTTTACTGGCATCTTGACTTTGAATTTCTCAAATGCTCAATCTCTCCCTCAATAGCAGACATGTTTTTTCTAGTAACTCTGAAGTTCAAGTTTCTCTACTTGATCTCTTTCTTACCTCTTTCCCAGAATCATATCTTCTACAGCTCTGCCCTCTTGACAACTCTGATCACATAGTAGTGCCTATAGATATCTCTATCCGCTCTCCCATCAGACAAGAACCCGCTATTAACAGAACATCTTTCTATTATCAATGCACTGATTGTGACTCATTTTGTGATTTCCTTTATGGTGTCCCTTGGAATGATATTTTTAATCACCCTGTTGAGAAATCTGCAACTGAGGTCTCTTCCTGAGTGAAAGCTGGCATCAAAGCTTTTGTACCAGGATGGAAATATATAGTTAAACTACAATCTTCTCATTGGTTCTCTCCTGTCTGTTCCAATTGTAAAAGGCATCTTTTTTTTGTCACTGTAATATGTCTCCTCAAAGAGGCGAAATCACTATTCGCTTATAGAATGGGAAGCCTATATATACAAGATGGGTGGAAAGTCTCAATCATTAATATTTGGATAATATCTATACTCATTGGACCCAAACACAAGATTCTTTGTATGGAAACAAGAAAAAAAATTGAAAGCAATTTTTGTTTATCATTTTTAATGATTATATATATATATATATATATATATATATATCCACTTTTTCACTGGAAAACAGCATGGCATAATGAAAAAGGCCTCAAACTAAATAAAAATAAAGTATTATTGTCAAAATGTTATTATTAAGATGAAAGACCAAAGTATTTTTTAATTATTTTGGAAATTTTTTATTCTAAAACATTTTAGTTAAAATCTTTTTTTGTTTTTTACATATGTTACCACCCACTTACTTAATTTCATGAAATTTCGAAGAAAACCTTCCTATTTCTTGAATTTTTTTTTTTTTTTTTTATTCGTTAAAAGTAGGAGAGATTTACAGAGTTTTAATTCCTCTATTCTGTAGGAAACTGGAAAAGACTGAATGTTAGTAAACATATAAAATGGAAGTAGCCATTCCTTAAAGATGAGAGAAAACCCAGAGTGATATATATGAATGATTTTATAATACTTCAACACTAAACTGAGTCACATACCATTAAAATTCCTATTTTGATAGTCAAAGTAAATTATTCTGTTTTAAAAGTTTGAATAATTGGTAATATTTGATCTTCAAGATTACAGCCAGAAAATGTTTTATTTAAGCAAAATCAATTGAATTCAACATGTTTTTTTCTTTTAATAAGGATGAAACAAATAGAATCTGTCAGGTACATTTCTGATGAGAAGGAACTAGATTCATTCACTAATCCGCAGTTGATTGTATAATTATCATTTAAAAGAAAAACTAAATGCATTGTAAATATATTTTTTTTAATAAAATCTTTTGTTGATTTGATCTAAACTGATGATGGGATTCTTGCATGCTTTGGCAAATTGGTAAACAACTGTCAACTTTCAGATTATGAAGAGAATATCAAGCTTACACACCAATAACCATCAGCCTGTTTATTTTATCAAATTTGGAGGTCTGATGTCTAATTTATCCCTTCTATTCTTAATTTATCCCCAAGGAAAAAATATTTTTCATAAACTTAAAAGAAACCTTTTTAAATATGAGAAAACATTTGCAATTTCATGTTTTCTTGACTAAGAAACTAATTGTTCATATGGGAGTAATTACATTTTCTTTTTATGATTAACACAAAATATTTCTACTGGGAAAGTTTTAGTCTTATGACATTATTTATTTATATATATATATATATATATATATATATATATATATATATATATATAAATTATGTAAAAGTTACTTGTCAGAGATGAATTAGACCAGGAAACAGTAGTATTAAAAAATGCTCAATACACGTATAAAGAAAATAAAATAAAAATTTAACATTCATAGCTTTTGAATTTAAAAAATTAGGAGATCAGCTGATCTTGTTACCTTGGTTTCAATCTTTTAGTATCTTCAGGCGCTCCAGACTAAATAATTTCTTAATGCTTTATTTAAAAATAAATAAATGCGCAAGCAAAGAATAATAGTAGGGGAGGAGAAAAGTAAGGATATTGAAATTTTATATGAAATTTACATGCTTTTATCTTGATCCATACAAACTCAAAAGAAACATTTTCGTGTGTATGCCATTATTTCTGGTTTCTGGATGAAAGCATGTACATTTCATATACCCCCTCCTCCGACACAATTTGATTACCCTTGATTTTCTCTTCCCCTTAAAATTGCACTTCGCATTGTGCATTTATTTATTTTTGAATAATAAAGCATTAGGAAATTATTTAGCCTGGACCACCTGAAGATGCCAAAAGGTTGAAACCAAGGTAGTGTGATCGGCTGATCATCTAATTTTTATATTTATATAGGTGCTTCCACTATTTTGGCATAAATTTTCAATACCTAAAATTTAAAACGAATTTTTAAAAATAAAAAAAATATTCTTGAAGATTTCATTTTAGCTTTAAGTGAAAGATTAATGATTAAATTTATTATTTCCAGTAAGTAAAATATTCTGCTGTATTTTAGATAGAAATTATATAGATTGAAATATCAAATTTAATTTCAATTTCTTAAAGCAGCCATTTTATTTTTTTTGTTTACAAATTTCCTAAAATTAATTTTAGGAAATTTGTAAACAAAAAAAATTTATCAATTTTAAAATTCTCTCAAAAAAATACATATATATTTCTGACACGTTATTTGAGTAAAATTAGAACATTTGAAGTTAAATTAATCTGATTTGAAATGAATATTACTTACTTATAGCATAAGAAAGTAATATACAACCATTTATTTAATGATTGGTCCTGCTTAACATAGCTTATCTGAGGTGATAATGGATGGCCAATGAGTGACAAAGCGATGACAGCTAGTATGGCTGGCTAGAGTCGATACAAAATTTAAGAAATCTAAGTGAATGCATTTTCTTTTTTTTTTTTTTTTTTTTTTTTTTTTGATTTTTTAACTACCTAGTAATTTTTACAAATGAACATATTTTCCACAATTATCTAGTAATTTATTGGCTTTTATTTACTTTTCGAAAATGCTTTATGCAAAATTAAAAAAATTTTAAATATTATAAAATTTTCTTAAATTAATTTCCCTGTAAAAAGACAAAACTCTTAGATCATATGACTGTTTCATAATGTCATGTTTAGATTTTCAAAGATGAAAAGAGGGAACAAATTAAGTAAAAAATAAGAAATAAAAAATTATTTTAAAAATAGAATAGCATAATTGTTTATTGATCTTTTCAATTTTGGATTCTTAAATTTAGTTCCTACTTAATTACTATATCACATCCAGGAAATACCCCAATACAGAATTTTATATGATTTTGGACTATTATAAATTATTATAATTAAAATTAAAAAAAAGAAATGGAAAAAAATTCTTGTGAAAATTCATTATTCATCAGAAAATTTTTATTTCTTCAGACAATAGTGTCCTCAATATAACTTATTTACAAAAGCAATTAAAAATTTTTCTAATTAAATAATTAGATAGTTTTATTGCATTTATTATTTTTCAATTCAGAGCAGTTTTTCAGTTAGAATAGTGTAAGTTTGCAAAAAAGATTCGACAATTTAGATTCTCCAAAGAGTCCTACTTTAAAAACAAATAAAAAAAATTCAGGAAATAGAAAGGTTTTCTGCAAAATTTCATGAAATTAAGTAAGTGAGAGGGTAACATATGTAAAAAAAACAAAACAAGATTTCAGTATCTGTCTATATTTCTGAGATGAGGTATTATGTACACTATTTACATTATTCAGACTATTGTCCTCATCTTTGTCACCATATTTATTACAAGGTCCTCAAGGATACATGGCACAGTGGATAAAGGCATGGGTTAGATCCAGTGACAGGACCCAAAGAGTGTCAGTTCAATACCTGTTTAAGGCAGTGGAGAACTTGGAGAGGGAAATTAACAGGAGATCACTGATAACTGACATCCATTAAAAAACATGGCACATGGAACTAGAACAGTCTAACCCAGTGAGTAAAGAAAGGGTTCCATGCAACATTCCAACCACCTGAAGAAGGCATACAACTGCCAAAATGATGTAATAAATATGGCAACAAAGATAGTCCGAATAATGTGAAAACAAGAATTTAACTAAAATTTCAAATGTCTTAGAAAAGATTAAAAAATTTAAAAAATAATTAAAAAATACTTTGGTCTTTCATCTTAATAATAACATTTTGACAATAATACTTTATTTTTATTTAGTTTGTGGCCTTTTTCATTATGCTATGCTGTTTTCCAGTGAAAAGTGAAGATACCTTTTATTTATATATATATATATATATAATCATTAAAAATGATAAACAAAAATTGCTTTCAATTTTTTTTCTTGTTTCCATACAAAGAATCTTGTGTTTGGGTCCAATGAGTATAGATATTATCCAAATATTAATGATTGAGACTTTCCACCCATCTTCTATATAACCCCACCTCCCACGCACACACAATAGTACAGGATGTGATAAATGTTTGCTTTCATGTTGAGGTATCCATACATATGGAGTAGTAACAAAAATTGCCCTAGGCAGCAGTCAGAATAATCCAAAACTCTTCCTTTGTTGCAATGAGAGAGGTGCAGCTACAGGGTTGGAATCCCTGGAAACAAACTTCCTTCAATGTGAGTCCATGAACTCATTGAAGAGAAGAACAGTGCTGTATGGGAACAAAGAAAACGAAGTGGAACAGGTACTACATTCTGATCCTAAGCAAGTGCATATGTAATAATCCCATCTCATTACATCAAGTTTCTAATATCCAACTTTGAATTTATTTTGTTTTGTTTTTAACATCATCAACATTTTTTAGAATTCCTTTACAGCAAGTCTTGTCTTATGTTTGAGTATCATGTGAGATAAATCAATTAACTGAGAATTCAATGTCACTTGAGTACAAATTCTATAACACAAAATGTTTTCAGAAAACATATTGATTTATTTATGGATAACAAATTTGAAATAAAGTAATTTTTCAGTTTATTTTCCCTTTCTTTGGTTAATTTAGTATTTACTTTTTACCAGTTAACAAAAACAAGTAACATTTAAATAATTTCAAAAATGTTAAATGTAATGAATTTAGAGTAAATTTATGAATCTTGATTTTTTTTTTTTTTTTTTTTTTTTTTTTTTTTTTTTTTAACATTTTCTAAATTTTGTTACAACCCATACTATATACATTAAAAACTTTAATCTTTCTGAAAAAGTTCATTTGAACTGTTTAAAATTATAATTATCCACTTTATTTGCTTGAAAATATTTACTTACTTTAAAAATTGTGATAGAAATTTTTAAAAATGCCTAAAATCGGTTGGATAGAATTTTTCTTTAGAAAACTTTTCAGATCCTTATTAGTTTTTTTCTTCTGCTGCAGTCTGATCTCTCAGTCACAGTGTCATTAGAAATACAAAAAAAAAACAAACACATTATTTGCTTTATTGAAATCCATTTTTATATGACTAAATTATTTTTTCTACCTTTTTATACAACTTACTGTGTACAGGGATTCATGTGGTTCATTAATAATAAAAAAATCCATCTCTTCTCCCATCTATGAGTTAAATAAAAGTGCAGGCTGGACTCTTTAACCTTGGTTGACAACCAGCCTAAGAGAAGGGCAACTCTAAATTCAAAACCAGTTGTGTATGAGGCTAGTAACTTCATATGGTCATTCATTTTTCTATTCCCTTTTAACTTTGTTCAAATATTAAATGTACATTTCATAAAAAACTGGAGTAATTTTTTTCTTTCAAAAATATATATATGAACATGTTAAAAGTGGTTTTGTTTTTTTGTTTAAATTGTATTTTTCAGGCATATTTTGTGATAGTGATGTGGATGAATGCCTGACTCAACCTGGTTTATGCAAAAATGGTGCTACTTGTAACAATCAACCAGGAAGTTACCTGTGTATCTGTGTAAATGGTTGGACTGGTAAAGACTGTAGCATTAATATTGATGACTGTAAATCTCAACCTTGTTACAATGGAGGAACATGCCATGACAGAGTTGGTTACTACCATTGTCAGTGCCCAAGAGGAAAGACAGGTATGTGTATAACTTTATTTATTTTTTCATAGGAATATAAGATTTTATAATTCTCCAAAGAATTGAATCAAGTTAACATTTGTTTTTGTTTATCTAAATTGTATCAAGTGAAGAAGAAAAAAATTAGATAAGAATGATGTCATTGATAAGAGAGAATCTATAATAGAAATTTATTGTAAATTTATTAGTTATTTACTTTCATGAGCTATTATTATCAAAGAATTTTCTGTGTTGAAGAAATTGTTTCATTGGTGGTTTTTCAATGTAGGATCTTCATGTGTTGATTGGTATATAATGTTGGTTTTTTTCTGGTATTGTCACATATCAGTTTGTCATGTTTTTTTTTTTTCTTTGATTTTTGTTATTTTTAAAAATGAAATATATTTTGTAGATTAGTTCCAAAATTGAATTAAATTAATTTTATTGATGTTGGGTTGTTTTTTAATGAGTGAGGTTTGTAAGTTTATTTTTTACAAAAACATAAAATTAGAGATACAATTCCTTATAGAGAATCAATAAAATTCATTGTCATCATTTTGCAGTCCATTAGAGATTTCTTACAGAAATGTTCAGAATGTATTAGAACTTGGGTGGGGGCTGACATTTTGGGTGGGGGCTGACATTTTGAAACACTTGATTTTGATTTATATTTATTTATCTTGTATCGTTTGTAGTTAATTCCTTCCTAAGTGTGTTTGAGTATACACTTTCTTTTTGTTCATTTTTTTTTTAACAGCATGAATTTAAGAGATTTAATAAAGAAAATGTGCTCTCTGGCAGTATTTAAACCTGTGACCTTCTTTGTTGGAGAAACCATGATCTGATCTGGTATGCTTTCAACTGCTCAGCCACAGAGAATATCCACAAAATAACATTTGAATTAGTAGGACCTAATCTCAGATAAAAAAAATCCATTGATTCCTTACAAATTATTTTTATGTTTTGGACATGAAAAATGGGCAGATATGGACTGTCAAGATCTGAATATGAGGATGTGCATTCTTCAAAAAGGTAATTGAACCTTGTTGGGCTTTGACAAGCCAGTATGAAGGATGCCAGATCAGACAGTGGTTTCTCCTACAAAGGAGGATGCATGTTCAAATTCTGCTGGAGTGCACATTTTCTTTAGTAAGTCTGCCAAATGCACAGGCAAGAAGACAATTCATACTGTAAACAAAAACTGGGCATATACTGAAACATCAGTGTGTGTGTATATATATATATATAATATATATATATATATATATATATATATATATATTCAAGCAAGTGTGGTTAAATAAATTAGATGTATTATGTCTATCTATTTTAATTTTAATCTTTTCAAATCCATGAATTAATTTCTTGGTACATCTAAATTATTTAACCAGACATGCTTGAATAAAAATATGCGGCATATATATATATATATATATATATATATATATATATTTTTTTTTTTTTTTTTATTTATTTATTTTTTTTTTTTCTTTATCGGATGGATAGCAGCTTCTGTAGATATCCAAGGAGGTAATTTAACATTCTTAAAATCTAGTTTGTTTGCCAAACACAGTCTGGTGCCTTGTTCTAAGCATTTTTGGTTTTGTTTTGTTAATTATCTACTCTAAAATTTCATAACTTAAAAATTACTTCTAAACATTATAACATTTAAATGACTATTGAAGCCAACTATCAGTACTGAAAAAATAAAACAAAAACACAAACTCCTCAACCCTACTATCACATTTTTTTTATAAATATATTTTTTAAACTAATTCCTAACATTATTACAGGTCAGTTATCATTTTTAAGGATGTATAATAAAGTTTTTCAATTAATTAATTTTAAGTCTTCACAAACATCATACATCCTTTTAACTATACACAAATTATAATGGCATGCAAAACAATGATCAAGAAAAATTAAATACATTATATACAAATTATGATGGCAATTAAAATACAAAAAAAAATGCAAAATAATCATTTAAATAGGCTAAATTACGAAACGAAAAAATAAAAAATAGCCTTACAATATATTTCATGCTTATAACAGTTTAAAAAAAAAAAATAAATAAATACAAATATGAATGGAAGACAAAATGCCTTACGTTGTATATTGTGCTTAAAACTGCTAATAAAAAATTAACTAAATAATAAATTAAAGAATAATGCATATAAAATTGGGTATAACACTTAAAAAAAAATAATTATACAGATTTACAAGTAGCACACTTTACAAATTGACAAGAAAGAGAGCCTGTATAAATATAAAAGTGGACATTGAAGTCGACACCCAAAGGCAACAGTCTGTTTCATGCTAAGCGCAACCATCAGGCTATCACCTCTTGGTGTTGACTTCAATGTCCACTTATATAAATTAAGAATTTGCCTTCTCCAAGACTTGTTGCCAACCAAGGCTATAGTTCTCAGATTGTTCCACATATCCAAGCTTACAACACCTGGTAGTAATCACCAAGCAGGAGATGGAAAACCCTGAATTCAAACTAACCTGGAAAGGATAGGCAAATGTGCTTCTTAAAGAAACCAACAACCAAAATGCAACTAAGAGATAGAAAACCCCTACTCAAAATTCCTGTAATACTAGCATCATCTGATATATGGCACACATTGTACCAGTCCAGGATATAGTGCTATTATATATAGAGAGTGGGGGACATTAAAAGAGGTGGGCAACTGACCATTTTTTTAAAAAAATTCACTTGTGAGGTTGTTCAGTAAAAACTTAGGATTTACTGAACCCTCATCTGTCTGTCACTTTCAATGGGTGAATCCGTGTGTGTGTGTGTGTATATATATATATATATATATATATATATATATTTAAAAAACAGAGAAACTGCAAAGATTTTTGGTTGTAATGTGGATTTTTTTTAAAAAAATATTATGCTTTATTTGCCATAATTTTGCTACATGTAAAGCATGATATTTTAAAAAAAAATCCATATTACAACCAAAAACGTTTGTGCTTTCTCTCTTTCTTTAATATACACACTTTTCTCTTGTTGGAACTACTATGACCTCTTCCTTATATGTGTGTGTATGTATGTATGTATGTATGCATGATTGCATAGGTGGTAGGCTCCAGATTCTCAGAATGGAGAGAAAATCTTTAGGAAAAGTTGAAATAAAAATCAAAACAACTGAAAAGAGAAAATAGGTTGAGCAACTAAAATTGTTTCTTTTCCCAGTCATCATTTCCTTCTTTTTTTTTTTTTATCCCAAGCAAGGCAATAAAGCCGCTAAGACACAAGGGGTTACTGAGTGTGAGAGAATATGAGAAAAAGAAAACATTAATAAGGAGAGCGAACAATAAAAGACTTGTAAAATCCATAGTGTATGTGTGTCTGTCTGTGTGTACTCAATTCAATCTAATACCATGGTGACATGGGAAAAAATAAAATTCAGGAAATAAGTACAAGTAAAAGAATGGATGAAAGTGTTTTTTCTTTTTTTAGATGTCGTTTTCCTCTTGTTGTCCATTTCTTAAATACAGGCGGGCTTTTGTGTTCCCACCTTCATTGTTGGAGTTCCAGTGTGTGAAAAGGCAGTAAATACTTTGCAGCTATTTAAGATCTTGGACCTGCTTACCTGGGAAAACTTCTATCACATCTTCCTTGTCTCTTTCATATGGTAAAATATTACTGCAGAAACTGTAATTGGAATCTCTCATATCAAAGAGTTGTTCAGCTAAAAACAATATAATATCAGTAGACCTTGCTTTATTATTTTTATGTATTTTTTCTCCCACACAAAATTTCTTTTATCTTTTTATTTTTCTTTTACTTACTATATTTTGTTTTGTTTTATTCTGATATAATCCATGTTTGTGGCTTTTGTCTGTTTTGTCTGTTGTCTTTTGTTATTTGGAGCCAGAAGTCAAATAAAAATTTTCTAAATTTAAGGGGTTAAAATATTTAATGATTTTAATGTATGAGTAAGTGTTCATATTTTTACATTGAATATTGAATTTACATTTTATATATACCAAAATTGAAATTTCCTCAATAATACATTTATACAATTTGAACATACAGTTTCATGTAGTTTCTTGCATGCACACTATATTACATATTAGGTACTGTAGAATAATAAATTTCATATTTGATTTATCACTTGAATGAAGTCTCAGGAAATTTTCTATTAATTTTTTAGTGATAAGAATTACTTAAACTTTTTTTTTTTTAAGTTTCATTTTATTCTAGAAAACAAACTTTCTAATTGTTGACTATAACTGGACCTTGACATAACTATAACTTGCTATTTTGTCAAACTCAGTAGTTTGGGATTTTCTCATTTGATCAATTTTTTCCTTCTATATTTTATAGCTTTAAGCCATTGCATATTTAATCAATATATAAAGCAAATACTTTTGTAATCTAATCTATTTGCTGGATGCTGGTAGCATTTATATGCATAATTAGAATGAAAGCCAGTTCATTCTGTGCTGATGCAAGCAAATGGCAACCATTTGCACAAAATTTTCTGAATTTCTTTACAAGTTTGAAGTTTGAAAATAGGTCATAAAGTTGATTTGACAGATAAAGAAAAATGTTTCATAATTTCAGAGCTGGAAATTGTAAAAGTAAATAGCTGTTACTGAACTGAATTTAAAATTTGTTGAAGTTCATAGATGACTTCAATCAGTCAATTAGGTGCTATACATGCTTAGGTGATCATGTCTCCTTCAATTCATGACTGATTAGGTAAAATATTTTCCCATAGTAGGTTGCCATTTCTTTGAGGTATACTAGTTACCATTCAGGGCTATGGGACACAGTCTGTCCTGCTATTCAATCCATAGCTGGGGAGTTAAGAAATGAATTCAGACCTTTCCTAAGGTTATTTGCATGTAGGTCAATGTAATGAACTCAACTAGAATTTGAACTCGGCTCTCCAATTTCTCTTCTGAGCCAATATCCATTACACCACCCGCACATCTAATTCAGGTCTTAAAAGGGCAAATTGAGAACTTCATCTCACCAATCTGTGTTCTATATTAAAAATCTTTTTGTCAAGCTGTAAAATTCTTAGTCACTATAACAGTCAGAAACTGTTGAAAAGTACAAGATGTCTGCTTCTAAGTCAAGTGATAAAATACATGAAACTTACCACTGAGAATTCTTTGAAAGGCATCCATCAGGAAAATCAAATAAAATGGGCAGCATAATACATGTTGATAAATCTTTCAACCTGAATTTCACTGACAAATGCAACATTACCCTTAATAGGGGTCAGACAGACAGAGCAAAAGCTGAGTGTGGGGGGGGGGTATAGGTGATGAAGAGTTTCCACATAGGGTTAAAATGAGAGCTCAGATGTGCATTGATTTTTCTTTTGTTTAATATATAACAATATTCCATTACATTTTTCAAAGAAAACTAATGGAATCTGAATAAAATAAGTTTTGTTTGAAAAAGGTGACCAGCAAATTTAAGGCATAAAATATAAAAGTAACTTTATTTAAGATAAGAAACATTTTGGAAAACTTTGCTATATATTTATATATGGTCTTATATATTCTGTCAGCTTTTCATCCAAACTTTTACCTATTTTTATATATATATATATATATATATATATATATATATATATATATGACAAAGTTGAAAAATTATTGTGTGATGCATTTCATATCCTTTAGTACATCACTGAACTAAATGTGTTACATTAGTGTGACTACACATGTATGTGAACAAGAGATGCTGGGAATTTAAAAATTTTATTTTTGGTATATAATCTATCCAATTTCATTTACATTCTTTTTTTGTTTTGTTTCCATAACTTTTGCTATTAGATATCCCAGCAGATCTATTATCACAGTGTGGAATATTGAATCCTTGTTGCAGATTCTTGCTCAGGCACATTTCTTCTGCTTCAATACCCAGAGTCAAACTGTAGTTTATAATGTACTGTGCAGACCTTACAGTTACTGAGATAGAGTGCATAATCTGATATGATCAGTAGTTGAACAAAGCCAGCATTTTCAAATCCTCTGTCATAATCGCAATCTCTAGCAGAAATCATTGACAGCCTTTCAAATAGTTTTGTCTCCTCGATTTCACTTACATTGCTTGAGTCAATATGAAGCATGGTTTTGAGGCACTTGTCTATAATGTTGTACATTTGGGATCGTCTTCATAGACTTCTGACAAATCAGTGAAATTAATTAACCTAGATCTCATGGTCAGAACACAAATGTTCTAACCCTGCAACTGGAATTTGTACTCAGTATGTCAATCACACTTTCCATGCTGATAACCACTATGCTATGAGCATATCCTTGTGTATGTATGTGTACATGCAGTATACTTAAAGGGTGACAATATTTCTCAAAAAAAATATGTCAATATTTGATTTGCAAAGAAAAAGTGTAACTGATTTTTGTCAATAACTCAGTATTTGTTTATATCAACCTTAGTAACATTATTGAAATCAATCATGTATCTCTATCAACTTATTAGCACTTGTGTGCGTGTTGCACACACACACTTCAAAAATCAGGAGGCCAGTTGAATCTGCTACCTTGGTTTTAACATTATGCCATCCTAAGGCAATTTTTATCAAATGACCTCTTAATGCTTTTCTATTTTTTTTTTTTTTTTAAACTAATGAATGCTACATTATTATTTTCAAAAATAAACATACAAATGCACAGCATTGGTTGTAATAGAAAGGGAGGAGGAGGACAACCTGAGGAAGTGGGGAGAAGAAAAGCAAGTGTATTGTAAATGTATTGGTGGGGGAGGGGGGTAATTAAAAAGAATATTACTTTTTTTTTTATCCAGCCTCATATATGCTTAAGAGGAATTTTCAAATATATAATCAAAGACTTAAGACTTCTGATTTCTGGTTCAGAAGGTTCTTTGGATCTGGAGACATCATAACTGACAACTTCTCCTGCTGGCAGACGTTGCAAATATTGTTGTGGTTATTATAAGGCTTTGCCTTTTTTATTTTTTTAAATTTTCCACCTTACAATCGGATCCTTGTTGTTTTTCTTTTAAATTCCACACATGGTTAGCTACTTTAGTAGAGTACTTAAAATTTACTAGCTTAAATGACAACCTATGATTGTACCTTTTATTTTGGACATTAATATCTGTTACTTATGCTTTATAAGTTATAGCTTCTGTTTTACAAGCTCCATTTAATGAATTGCATAAGATATTCAATAAAAACACAGTTAAAATAGGCTTCATCTGCACTAGTAATTTAGAAACAATAATAAATAGACAAAATGCCAGAACTCTCTAAACTAACATGCAGTAAAATATAGTTAACACTAGTAATTTATGCAACTGTAGAATTAAGAATAGATGTCCATTAAATGGAGCCTGTAAAACACTTTTTAATACTACTGTTTCTTGGTTTGATTCAACTCTAACCATTAACCTTTCATGAATATATATATATATATATATATATATATATATATATATATATGTGTGTGTGTGTTTACAGGCATACTTTTGTATACATAGAATCATTTTAACTGTACATAATCTTAAAACTGATCACAAACCATTAAATTATATTTGTATATTATTACATTTTTATCATGACTGTCATTTTTATTTGTTTAATTTTAAAAGGCATTGCAATAATTTAAATATCTTTCTTGTAAGTTGTTTTAAAACAACAAAGAAATATTACTTTTACATACTTAAAACAAGTTTTAGATTGTTTTCAATATTTTGTTATTTTGGTATAAAAAATTAAATAAAGAAGTTATTTAATTTATTGCAATATATTTTAAAATTAAAATATGTCTGAAGATACCTAGTGTATATAATTTTGTGTGTGTCAAAGAATGTTGTCCTTTGCTGTCAATAAAAAAGAAGAAACCAATTCTCAATAATATCAATTATAAAACATGGCCACATGCTGACTGTGTTTGTAAATTAAAAGATTCATATAGATAGAAAAAAATTAACATATTCAAACAAAAAACATCCATAATAATTGTTAACTAAAAAACCTACAAATCATTTGGAC
This sequence comes from Acanthosepion lycidas, assembly GCA_963932145.1. Taxonomy (NCBI): domain Eukaryota; kingdom Metazoa; phylum Mollusca; class Cephalopoda; order Sepiida; family Sepiidae; genus Acanthosepion; species Acanthosepion lycidas. Next base: position 69,326,954 of record OZ010602.1, read on the forward strand.
AGTTTTTGCACTAAGTTCAAAAAAGAAATTGCTTGTATGACAATAAGAAAAATATAATAAAAAGCTTAATTGCAGTCCTTTGTCAGTCATCTCCAATGAAACCTGTATAAAAAAGGGATTGCTGCCCAAATATACAATTATCTTATATATTATAATAAATATATATTATTACTATAAACGCTATATTTAATTGGTACGGTTGTAGATATCCCTGTTGTTTTTTGTTATTTTTTCCTTTTTTTGTAAACAGTTATAGAAATTAATATCTACTGGATTAAAGATCAAAGGTCTACTAAAGAATTTCACTGTTTAAAACAAAAAAAAAATATAATTTATTCAAATGCATTAACCTATTAAATTAAAATTACCTATTAAATTATTATTGTTAATAATAATTACCTATTAAATTATTATTGTTAATAATAATTACCTATTAAATTATTGTTGTTAATAATAATTACCTATTAAAATATTATTGCTTGTAGTAATGGGAAATAACATTGGATTTTAAAATGTGTTTTATGAGGTTTAGAAATTGGCTCATAAAGCACATTGCATGCCACATTGAAAATGATGCAATTTAAAGTTGTTTATATTTAAGGCTCAGATTAATTTCTTGCTCTGACTTTAGAGAACAGGAGAAAAAAATTAATGTATCAATATGAAAAGTTTAATTTTATTGAAAATGAATTTTAAAGTTTATTAATTTTATTTTTGAAACTTTCAAGAAATGTATTTTTGTATAAAGTTACAAATTGTTAAAATATCTATACCAAATTCAGTGATTAAATAAAATGTTTCTATGGCAAAAAATCCCCTAGTTTGGTGCCAGAAGAGACAAGCTTTACATGCAAACTCCATGGGTAGTAGCTCTAAGGTTCTCACCATTGAAGTTCAGCCAAGACTACACTGAGTTTCAACTGGCTGCAAACTAAATCTATACATTGGATTGAACTGATGACAATATATCTGGGGCTTTCTAGACTTGAAGTCAACAGACAGGACAGTATGGTTCCTTCAATGGGATCAACAGCCACATGTCCATGACCAAGGTGAACCATCAAGTCAGAGGATATCAGCTGTAGTCTGACTTGGAGTGGGAGAAGGTATTGCCATGTCTACTTTATACAAGACATGCTATGAATGAACGCCTACAGTGACATGTGCCAGTAACTGTTCAGCAGCAACCCTTTGACCACACCTGGTCATGAGACTGATGAGGAAAAATCAAAAATCATATTTTCTTAAAAAATCAAATCTGAAGAAAACTTTGTATAGGTTTTTAAAATGCATAATAGTTAATAAAGGTGAGTAAAATGTCAATGAAAACAATAATATTAAATTTGTAGCTGTTAATTTTGATGGCATTAGACATTGATCATTTTTTATTTCATCTTCTGGTTTGGATAACAAAAAAAGACAATTTTTGCAAAAACTGTAACATAGTTTTTATTTTTACAACTTAATGATTTAGGATTGATTTATTTTAAAAGAATTATTAAAATCCAATAACACATACCTTATATTTTTGTACATATAAGCTTATTATTTATTCAAAAAACCTTTTGTTTTTTGAATAAACAATATTGTTAATTTAAGGCAAGTTGACTTCCATTGAATAAAAAAATATATAAAGTATAACTTTGGTCCAAAACAATGGGATATTATTTAATTATTTTCCAATGATTCTATAATTTACACTTAATAAAATTAAGGAAATTGAAAATGTTTGGACTATTTTATAACTGGAAATCATTTAGTAATTTTTTTTATTTTGTCTGATTTGTTAATGTGTTGATATAAAAGTTAAATCTTTATTCACCATAAACCATATCATGATTTCTCTCTGCTGTCACCCTTTCTCATTTTTTAACTGTACCACTCACTGTCCTGTTCTTTATCCCTGTCACATTATGACCTTAACAACTGCTACAGTCTTCAGAGAATTGAGTTGGAGGGGAAATAGGTACCACTTAGACTCTTAAACTTGACCATTCCAAAAATGGTAACAGTAGAACACTGAACTTAGTTTTATGATACTTAAAAAGAAATTTTACTTGTCTTTCTTGATTGATGTTTTCTTAAGGACTTTATGCACATTTCAGAAATATTTATATAAAATATTCTCACTATCTTTTAGAAGGTGAAATTAATTTTGTATGAACATTTGGAATAAAGATTTAAATTTAATTAATAATGCCAGCATTTCCGGATGCATAGTTAAATAATTTTGTAATTGTATTGTACTTATAAAATATCAAAATCTTGCTGCTCATTTTCTTGATATTTCATACTTGCTTATAAAAAAACTAAAAAATTAATCTTTTATATGTACATTTAAACAAATCTTGTTTGAAAAGTTAATTTATTTACTGAGTTTCTTTAACACAGTATTCCCAGTACAAACATATAGACTGTTTTGGTGATGTATTTATCATTCCTTGCATTGAGGAATACAAGAAGCAGAGTTCAGCCATCATATTACTTCCTGATTATCTATCAACTATGTTCTTTTATTTATACACATTCTTCCTTTGATTCTATTTAGCTGTTTCTCTGGTCATTGGGTTTTTCTGAGCTGCATACTTAATAGTGAATAGATGTGTTGTTTGTTTTTTAGAGGGCCAGTAGAAATTACAGCTAATATTCATCCTATTGTTGTCATATACTGGAGTGTCATTACCACTTCAGCTTTGATCAATGGCAATGGACTTCAAGATGAGTCAGAGATTGCATCTACTTGCTCCAGTGTGACAGAAAACCAACAAAACCTGGTGATATTATGAAATACTGCTGGGACACTCTAGGTTTAGTGGTAGTGATGCTGTGGCCGTGAAACCATGCCTGATCTCTATCATTATCTAATGAGGTTTTTGTTGGGGGAACTGCTATTATTATTATTATAGCCCTCATATGAATTACACACACAGATATTGAAAGATTCTTGACCTGACTAAGAAATGTTTGATCAAATTTTCATTTTTAGATCAATGGATAGTGTGCTGGACTTATTAGCAAATAAATGTTGAGAAATCTAATTTTCTATCAAAGTGGCCTTATCTAATAAATATATATCTCTTCAGAATCTGAATTTGTAAAAGGTTAATGCCTTTTCTAACATATTTTTCCACTTAAGACAATCTGTCATTGTGTTATGCAAATCAAAGAGAGGATCATTGCTGTTTTAGGTTCTCTAAAAACAGCATGAGCACACCTTCAGACTTGATACAGATTGCCACAGCAGCAATTAATCAACTCTGTGCTGTAGATTTCTTGCTGCATTTTCATAATTTGATAATATAAATTGTAACAACATTAATAGAATAGTATGAAATGGAAATTTTAATGCTGTTCAGCAATCTATATATGTAAAATCTAGTGCCTGTAACTATTTTAAATTCCATTGCGTCTATTTAATGAAAGTCTGCTTTATACTAAAAATGGTAAAATTATAAATCCAAAGATTAAGCACCGTTATAAAATGAGGAATACTCTGTTGTCTCTTTTTAACAACCTATTTATAGATTTATTTCTCTATGCTTTTAATATTTCAAATTCAATTTAGATAAAGAAAATAATAGGAAATATTGTCTTTGGTCTGATAAAAATATAGAAGTTATTTTCAGAGACAGAATTCTGGTATTAAAAAAATTAATTTTGGTTGACTGATTAAACTTTTTCTAATATCAAATTTTGCTGATTAAACTCGTGACTTTCTTTAAAGAATCTAATACTGTTCACTCAACCCCATTGAGAATTTTGAGGAAGAAGGTAATAAGAAATTAAATGTGGTGTTCACTTGTTGGGTAAAAGTAGAACTCCATTTTGTTTCCTTTACACTTTTTGATTACCATCAGTTCTCTAATCTAATTACATAATGTATTAAATAAATGTATAAATGTATTAAGGACCAAATGTAGTAGTAAATTAAACATAAATTTATGCATTGTTTGCTACTTCTCTCTCTCTATCTATCTATCTCTCTATCTCTCTCTTTAGAGTAAATTACATTTAATTGAAGATATATTTTACTTGCTTTATTTTTTAAATGATTTGCTGAAGAATGACCGGCAACAGAAAATCATTGTTCTTTACTGATTTATTGTCTTGGAGAAAACTCTTTGATCTTTTACTTGACTTATTGAAAGTGAGAGATTTAAGATACTTTAAAATACCCTAATAGAAATTTCTAGAGGGAAAAAGACCTTATGATGTGTAATCTGAATCCAATACATACAAATTATGATTTAACTTTGAATCTAATAAAGAAAAACACCAAAAAGCTTGTTACTTAAGAAAGAAACCAGATTGATTGAAACAGCTTCACTGGGTTTTATCATGAAAATGCAAAGCAACATCAGAATCATTCTGTTCTTTCTTGTATCAATTCTCTTGTTTCACTTTGGGGAAAAATTATATGAAAAATAGATTAGTCTTCCTTGGGAGTAGGGGTAGTAACCAGAAACCTTTAAGCCTGGGTGTGGTTCCTTTCATTTTATTGGATTTGGTTTAGGGAGTAGAACATTTCTACAAGGTGAAAGACTATTGATAAATGGCTTGAATCAAAATTATGAAATTGTTTGGTGTAATATAATACACAGAATTTGATAGTAGTAAAGCTACAAAGTTTCATTTCTTAAACTATTGGCTTGTGTATATACAAGTCATTATTATTTTTTCAAGATTTGTGACTGAGATGAATGGCCACATAAAATATTGTTGTAATAAATAAATAATAAATACAGGTGGATGTGTGTACACACACACACACACACACACACACACACACACACGAGCCTGTGTATGCGTTTCAATTTTTTTTTTTATTTATTTGTTTTTATTTTTGTGACTGTGTGGAGGTCAGAAGGAAGACATGGGAAAGTGTGCTTTTTCTGAGTCACACAAGTAGGCAGTTAGCCTTTGTCTGGGTCCCCTGCACATATTTACGGGTTGAACAGGGTGAGGCCTGGAAGGTGAGTAGGAGGGTACATCCCCACCCCCCACACACACACCTTTTAATACCTACTTGTTTTTTTACTGCTAAACACATATACAATATAACTTGTTGTTCAGCATTGACTGAATCTATAACTACATCTTTCTCCCTTTTGTGCATTTCGCTATTGTGAGTTTCATTCTGTTGTATTCTCTTTCTCTCTCTCTCTCTGTCCTTTGTTCTCTTTTTGTTACTTTTCTCTATCTGCTTTTATCTCCTCTGTCTTTGCTATATTTTTATCCTTTTTTCTCTCCATCTGGTACCTTTTCTCTCTCTCCGTCTGGTACCTTTTTTCTCTATCTCTCTCTGGTACTTTTTCTCTATCTCTCTCTGCTACTTTTTCTCTCTGCTACTTTTTCTCTCTGCTACTTTTTCTCTCTGCTACATTTTGTCTCTGCTACATTTTCTCTCTCTCTCTCTCTCTCTCTCTGCTACATTTTCTCTCTCTCTCTGCTACATTTTCTCTCTCTCTCTGCTACATTTTCTCTCTCTCTCTCTCTCTGCTACATTTTCTTTCTCTCTCTTTCTCCGTGTGCCACTTTTTCTCTCTCTCCATGTGCCACTTTTTCTCTCTCTCTCTCTCCTTGTGCCACTTTTTCTCTCTCTCTCTCCTTGTGCCACTTTTTCTCTCTCTCTCTCCTTGTGCCACTTTTTCTCTCTCTCTCTCCTTGTGCCACTTTTTCTCTCTCTCTCTCCTTGTGCCACTTTTTCTCTCTCTCTCTCCTTGTGCCACTTTTTCTCTCTCTCTCCGTGTGCCACTTTTTCTCTCTCTCTCTCTCTCTCTCTCCATGTGCCACTTTTTCTCTCTCTCTCTCTTTTTCTCTCTCCGTGTGCCACTTTTTCTCTCTCTCTCTCTCTCTCTCTCTCTCTCCGTGTGCCACTTTTTTTCTCTCTCTCTCTCTCTCTCCGTGTGCCACTTTTTTCTCTCTCTCTCTCTCTCCGTGTGCCACTTTTTTTCTCTCTCTCTCTCTCTCTCTCCGTGTGCCACTTTTTCTCTCTCTCTCTTTCTCTCTCTCTCTCTCTCTCTCTCCGTGTGCCACTTTTTCTCTCTCTCTCTCTCTCTCCGTGTGCTACTTTTTCTCTCTCTCTCTCTCCGTGTGCCACTTTTTCTCTCTCTCTCTCTCCGTGTGCCACTTTTTCTCTCTCTCTCTCTCCGTGTGCCACTTTTTCTCTCTCTCTCTCTCCGTGTGACACTTTTTCTCTCTCTCTCCATGTGCCACTTTTTCTCTCTCTCTCCATGTGCCACTTTTTCTCTCTCTCTCCATGTGCCACTTTTTCTCTCTCTCTCCATGTGCCACTTTTTCTCTCTCTCTCCATGTGCCACTTTTTCTCTCTCTCTCCATGTGCCACTTTTTCTCTCTCTCTCCATGTGCCACTTTTTCTCTCTCTCTCCATGTGCCACTTTTTCTCTCTCTCTCCATGTGCCACTTTTTCTCTCTCTCTCCATGTGCCACTTTTTCTCTCTCTCTCCATGTGCCACTATTTCTCTCTCTCTCCGTGTGCCACTATTTCTCTCTCTCTCTCTCTCTCTCCGTGTGACACTTTTTTCTCTCTCTCTCTCCGTGTGACACTTTTTCTCTCTCTCTCTCTCTCCGTGTGACACTTTTTCTCTCTCTCTCTCTCTCTCTCCGTGTGACACTTTTTCTCTCTCTCTCTCTCTCTCTCCGTGTGACACTTTTTCTCTCTCTCTCTCTCTCTCTCCGTGTGACACTTTTTCTCTCTCTCTCTCTCTCCGTGTGACACTTTTTCTCTCTCTCTCTCTCTCTCCGTGTGACACTTTTTCTCTCTCTCTCTCTCTCTCTCCGTGTGACACTTTTTCTCTCTCTCTCTCTTTCTCCGTGTGACACTTTTTCTCTCTCTCTCTCTCTCCGTGTGACACTTTTTCTCTCTCTCTCTCTCTCCGTGTGACACTTTTTCTCTCTCTCTCTCTCTCCGTGTGACACTTTTTCTCTCTCTCTCTCTCTCCGTGTGACACTTTTTCTCTCTCTCTCTCTCTCCGTGTGACACTTTTTCTCTCTCTCTCTCCGTGTGACACTTTTTCTCTCTCTCTCTCCGTGTGACACTTTTTCTCTCTCTCTCTCCGTGTGACACTTTTTCTCTCTCTCTCTCCGTGTGACACTTTTTCTCTCTCTCCGTGTGACACTTTTTCTCTCTCTCCGTGTGACACTTTTTCTCTCTCTCTCTCTCTCTCTCTCCGTGTGACACTTTTTCTCTCTCTCTCTCTCTCTCCGTGTGACACTTTTTCTCCCTCTCTCTCTCTCTCTCTCCGTGTGACACTTTCTCTCTCTCTCTCTCTCTCTCTCTCTCCGTGTGACACTTTCTCATTTTTTGACTGTATAGACAAAGTAGTTTTCAGTTAGTTTTAATGGGTGTGCCTATTTTTATCTGTATTTTAATGGTTGTACCTGTATTTTTTTTTAATGGCTGTACTTTCTTTTTTTTTTTTTTTTTTTTTTTACATTGAGGTTCATTCTGTACAAGTCCCAGGGGCCACAAGGTAATGAGTTACAATAAAAGGTAGTTTATACAGATAGGAAGGGAAGATAACATTTAGCCCTAGACTTGAACAAGTTAAGATTGTAGTGATTGGGGAAACATCTTCTTGGGAGTCAGTTCTACAGAGCAGTGATTCACAGGAAGAAGCTGTTCTAGTGAAACTTACTTCTCTACAATGTGGGTGACATGGAATTGTGTCCAGGCCAGTGACTTAGGATCAAAGCTTTTGATAAGTCTTATAATGGTGAGCACAGTCTCTTTGCTTCTGAATTCATGGGATCCACTTTGTTTATTTTGAATGTTGGCCTGGACCACTTGTGCATAGCTACACTTTGCATTTTCCAGGGTAGTTCTGAACGCACCACTCCTTGTGATACCTGTGAAAATGGAAAATTTTGAAGGCTTATTCCAAATGTCAACTGCATTACAGTGGTGATTCTCATCTTACACACCAATTGCAAGTAGTGTAATAAGTTTAATTCTTCATTAAATGCTTCATTACTAATGGCTTTGTATCAGATGAAGCTATGATTGATACTTGATACATAACTGTGTTCCAGTTGTCTAGTTTACAGTTTTCTTGAAAAATTTTCTCTTTCTCTACAAATTTTGTTAAAAAACAAAAGGTGATTTAAGGATCTACTGATTTGATTTATGAAAATTATATAGAATTCAAGGAACTTTGGCAAAATAAACTTGAATCCTTTGAAAAAAAACTTTTTATATAACTCTAAGAATACTTTAATAAACATCTCATCTTGCAGAGAGTGTGAATCTGTATATACACACACTGATATGATAATGTAAGGAAAAATAGAAAACATTTATAAATCTGACATGTTTCACTTTTATTAAAGCTTCATCAGAGAATGAAATATGGTGAAAGAAAGAAAAATTCTGGTATTTTTAAATTTTGTTTGTTTTTCATTGGTTAAGCAGACTTCACATGCATTTTGTCTTGTAAAGTAGCATTCATGTGTAGATTTATGTGTGTAAGTATATCATGATTCTAGTTTGTCTGTGTGGGATCTAGATGATAATATTCATTTGTGTGTGTGTGGTTTTATTTATATATGGTGCTTGTTCACATGTTGATTTGGGTAATTTTCAATTAACACTGTCATAGTGGTGGTAGTAGTAGATAAACATATTTTAGATTCTTTAAGTATGGATTTCATAAAAGTTGATGTAATATAGAGTGTTTGATGTGTGTTTAAAGATGGTAAGAGATTTATCAGAAGCCCCGCAAAGTATTTACTATATAAAAAAAAAAAATTATTCTTTTTTTCTAATTAGGGTGGCAGTTATAAAATCAAAGTTATGTCCAGTTTTCTCCAAAGAGACTGGCATCTATTAGGTTGGTGGAAAAATAATGACGTAATAATGTCGTTTTTTGACGTATTTTTTAACGTCAAAAAACGACATTATTATGTCATTATTTTTCCACCAACCTAATAAAACTAGTGCTGTAGATCTCTTGGCCATGCTGTTATACACACACATACATACATACATATATATATATATATATATATATATATTAAAATAAAGAGAAAGAACAGTAAGATTTATAATTTGGTGTTCTTATTAATTATTTTTATTTTTAAAAAAACAGTGCTCAATACAATTCTCTTTAAAATGAAACAGTACTAGGGATTTTAATTTAATTCTATAATTAAATTTGAAGATTTTAGTTTCTGTTTTTGAAACATGGTAATTCCTGTGTAGCAATAGAACCCTATTTTTGAATTAGTAAATTTATAATATATCTGCCATTTATTGGTTTAATTACAATGTATAATTTCTTAATTATTTTTTATTCATTTGTAATTTGTGTGTAAGGAAAAAAAAACAATCTATAATTTTCATAATATCAACAAATAAATAGTTATTTGATGAAATATTTTACTAGTACAGCATGATTTGATTCTAAGATTGCTTAACTTCTATTTTATTAAATTCCTTCTCAATTAATATGCAGAAACTATTTTGCTATGTTTGCATCTGAGGTCAACCATTGATTATTTTGGGCAAATATTTTCCCTTTTTTATCTGGACAATATACACACATGTAGTGGAATTTGTATTGATTGTTGAACCAGCCAGAGTCAGTTTACATGCACACTGTTTTTTTATTCTCTTGTTTCAATTGCATTTCATAAATTCTTTTTTTATCTATTTATGGATCTCATCTTAATTTCACTCACTTTTTATCACAACTTCTCCAACCATCTACAGGTCTCAGAGTGGAATAAACAATAATCTTTCAGCAGAAGAATCCCTATCGCTCTGTAGGCTTCTTTATTTCCAATTCAGGTTGAGCTTCAATAGATAGCATTTTGACTGATTCAATTATGGAAGGTCAAAAGGGATACAAATCAAGTCATATTGCCACTTCTCAGCACAAATTGCCAATTTCCTATTCCAAATCTTCACACCATTTTTATTATTTTTCAGCTAAGTCTTAAATTATTTGAATTCTGAAATGAAATTATAATTGAAAAATGTTTCATCTCAGATTTTTAATAACTTAAATATTCTTTTCTTTATCACAGTTGTAAAAATACTATTTCTTTATAATGTTGGAGAATAAAGCATATCTTTAGGCCCTGTTAGCTAATAGTTTTGTCAATTGTTGTAAATTAATTATTTTTCAAAATAGACAATATTAAAAAATATTCAAAACAATCCCTGCTCTTTTTACTAATCTATAAGAAAGAAAATAAAGAATTACCTTTGTCCCAACAGGCATTAGTAAGAAGTGTAGGTGAGGAGAGAATAAAAGAATCCTCCTAAAACAAATTTCTTCCCATAAAACAGTTAAGTCTTCTTGAACTAAAGTGAACTTAGCTAATATTTACTGTTCACTCACTATTATATAACACTAAAATCAATTCATTTTAAAACTGTTTCTAAACTAACCACACCCTGGAAACTCAGAACAATTGTGGGCAAAGACTTCTTGTGATTTTCCCAGGAAAAATAAATTTAAAGAATTTGGTCTCTATTCTGATTTTAGCAGATTTTTACTTGGGAATTATATAAGACATTATTATAATATAAATTTCTGTTCCTATGAGATAAATTTATTGGGAAAATAAAAGATGATTACATTGTTGAAAAGTATTTGATGTTAAAATTTATTATCATTTTCTTCCTGTCGTACTCTTTTCTTGTTTATTTCTCTCTTTTCATTTTTTCATATATTTTGGAGGTGCTGAAAAGTTTCTAGTGCAGCCTATTTTCAAAATTCTTTTTTTAACCTTTTTAATAATCCCTAATATTTATTCTGTTTTCATAAATAAATTAATGTTTGTTTTTTCAGCTCTATTGAACTATCAACATTAGAATTACCATCTTTTTATAAGTCTACCAAAGAAATTTATCTTTGGCTCTTCAGGATAACTAGAAGTTGTTTATAATTGCTTCACCATTTATTTTCTTTTTTTTTTTTTCTCTCTCACTAATAAAGGTTTGCGTTGTCACTTGGAAGATGCTTGTGCCAGTAGTCCTTGTAATGCTGGTGCTCAATGTACCACTTCTCCAATTGATGGCAATCCAATTTGTTCCTGTCCCAAAGGATGGAGAGGACAAGACTGCTCAGAGGATATTAATGAATGTGAAAAAAGTAAGTCATACTTCATCATTTGCAGAATTTTCCCCTCATAATTCTCTATTCTTACATTCAATCTCTTGCTCTCTCTCTCTCTGTTTGCTCTCTCACTCTCTCTCTCTGTGTCTCTTCTGGCTCTTGCTCTGTCTGCTCTCTTTCTTTCTCTCTCTCTTTCTGTGCACTTTCTCTTTATGCCTCTTCTTGCTATTCCTCTCTCTCTCAAGTATATTGTTATTCTCTCTCACTCTCTGCTTTTTATCTCTTCATTTATTCTTTCCCTTTCTGATTTTTATTCTGTACTCTGCTTCTTATGCTCTCACCCTTTTCTCCTCTCTCCTTCTTTCTTGTTTCTCCTTTTTCTCTGCTCCTCCTCCTCTCTCCATTTCTATGTACCTGTTCCTTATTCTTTCTCTAGGGATTTTCCTAAATTCTCCTTAATCTACTTCCCCTCTCTGTAACTGACTTCTCTTTCTCCCTTTTTTTAAATCTTGTTTGTAATATCTTGAAACTCTTCTTCCCTTTTTTTCCAATAGGCCATGTTTCTCCCTGTGAACATCTTGGTACCTGTGTTAATGTGCCTGGACATTTCCGATGTGATTGTATGCCTGGATTCACTGGAGATCGATGTGAGCAAGACATCAATGAATGTGAATCAAATCCGTGCCAAAATGATGGAACATGTCTTGATGAACGTGGAGATTTCAGATGTGTTTGTATGCCTGGTAAGTAATCTCATTAAAATATTTTTCATCTTTATAAATTAACTGTCAGATTTCTACAACAACCTAGACTACATTTTTCAATATTACGTACATTAATCTTTTTTTCTGTCAAAAAAATAAGCATTTTTGGCACAAGTACTCAAGTTTTGCCTCTTCCTTAAAATCTTCTTGGAATTAAGACAGCAATCTTAGAATTCTTACAATTAGACATTAATGTAAATTTCTGTAGCTGTTGTTTTACACTTGCTAGATCATCAGTAATGTGTAATTTTTAAAAGGTTTAACAAATAATGCTATTCCTTAATTTATATCAATTAGAGAATTATTTTATTTCTATTTTTAAGAAATTTATTTTTATTTAACATGTTTATTCAATGTTACCAACTATTTCATTTTATTATTATTTTATTAATTTAGAATTATCTGTTACAACTAATTTTATTTTTGCTTCTCATATAGGGAATTTCATTTTTAATATTGTTTGGCACTTTCCTACTTTATTTTTTTTTATTAGATGGTCTGGTTTTAAATTTTCCTAATTTAATGTTTTGGCCTGCATTGTTTTTTCTCTACTTGTTTATGGTGTGGCATTGTAATCTCTTTGATATATATATAAAAGGAAGAGGTTATAGTAGTTTCAATGAGAGAAAAGTGTGTATATTAAAAAGAAGAGAGAAGCCGCAAACGTTTTTGGTTGTAATGTGGATCCAAACGTCTTTCTTGAACTGGCAGGGAAAAGTTCTGCATGAAGGGTTATAAAACAATTAAGATTAGTTCAAGAAATGATGGAGTAGTTATCGGCATTCTTATCTTTTAATGACCCCTGTGTGTTCTTAGATCTATTTCCATTTTTGTATGCTTTTGTTAGCATACGTGTATATATGTGTATATCCCCTCTCCATACATACACACTGTCTCACTACCAGGAATCAGTGAACACATCTGTACACACATGCACAAACATACCCACACACATACCATCCCACTACAAGGAATCAGTACATACACACACGCATACGTACATACACATACTTCCCAAGTTACATGGAATCAGTATACATACACACACATATTTCCTAAGTTGTGTGGGGTTTGTGTGCATAGTGTTAGTGTTGCAGGGAGCCTTGTTTTTTTTAGAGTTTTATGTAGTTCTTCTAGGCAGGTTTTTCGGAGGTGTTTATCAGTCACTATAGTACAAATCCTACGTGCTAGAGAATAGGGGATGGATTTTAGGCAATTTTTTGGGTGATGGCTTTTGAAATGAAGATATTGTTGGTTGTCTGTAGGTTTGTGGTAGATATCTGTGATTATTTGGTTGTTTTTATTTCTAATGAGTATATCTAAAAATGGTAATTCGTTAAAATTATATTCTTGCATGAATTTTATTTTTGGGTGTAAGTTTTGAAGTAGAGTGTGGAATTGTTTAATATCACCCCATGAGGATTTTCACAAAACGAAGCAATCATCTCAGTATCTTTTCCAAGATTTAGTGAATTGTTTTTTATATTTTCCCCATATATTTGTTCTACCCTTTCATAGAGGTTTTCTTCTAGGTAAGCTAATTTTAGGGTGACATATGTTGATGCCATTTTTGTTACCATTGCAGTACCTAGGGTTTGGATATAGTTTTTGTTGTCAAATTCAAAAGTGTTATTGTTTAGAATAAGGTCTATACTATTGATAATGACCTCTTAGTGAATCTCGGATGTAGTATTTCTGGATGTTTTTCAATCCAGAATAAGATTGACTTTTTACCTAGTTCATGGGGTATGTTGCTGTATAAGCTACTAATATGTATGTATTATAATTTTATCATATAGACAAAAACAGCTTACTCACTACAAAGATGCAACTTTGTTTCAGTGCATTTCAATTGGACCTCAACGGGTGAGAACCAAAAATGTTTATGAAGAATTCTGCTTGTGGGCAAGCCATATGTGAAACATCACTTCCTTTTTTCCATTTGTTTAAGAAGAAAATATACATGAAGCAAAAAGGTGATGGAGTGAAACAATAGTGCTTGTTGTTAGCAGTTTGGTGAAGGATGGGTGGGTTGTTGAATGCTGGCTAGTCTGGGAAGATTCCTTGCAGATAAACAACAGTCAAAAGTTTTGGCACAGCATCTCACAAGCGTCCTAAGAGTGAGGAGTGGGGGAGGAAAGGTGGGAATAGGAGGTAGTAATACGATGGAAGAGGCAGGGGGGGGATAAATTCTAGCGATAGTTATAGTAGTAATTGAGATTTCTTTTTTTTGTTCTTTTTCTTTTTTTTTCTTTTCTTTTTTTTTTCTTTTTCTTTTTTTTTTTTGGTTTACTATAAAAAAACAAGCTGAATTGCATATATTTATGTTGGAGTTATCACTACTAATTCTGTAATCAATGGAAGTGACTTGTAAATTAATAAATTTATAAGTGGTAATTTCTTCTTTTTGATTTAGAAATTAAATATAAGTAGAAAAATATATAAAAATAAAAAAAGTATTGGATATTAATATAGCTTTTATAATCTAATTTTGACCTATTCTCAGACAGTATAACGTGTAGAATAAGTATGGACATAAAAACAATTTATCTGAAAGTAATACTAGTAATATATATGCAAAAAACAAAATTTTAAGCATCATAATCTAAGATAAATTAGTGGAGAGGTACATAAGAGGGTAGGAAATGATGAGATGAGTTATAATTTTAAACATTTAGAGTTATGGAATTAAGAATATTTTTTTCTCAAACAAATGGAAAAAAGGAAGTGATGTTTCACATACAGCTTGCCCACAAGCAGAATTGTTCATAAACATTTTTGGTTCTAACCTGTCGAGGTGCAATTGAAATGCACTGAAACAAAGTTGCATCTTTGTAGTAAGTAAACTGTTTTTGTCTATATGATAAAATTATAATAAATAATTATCACTCTACTATCGGTATCAAGTCCTCTCCGATGCAATGAGAATTAAAGTTATATTTATATATAGTGGAAAAACTTTGCTTTTCCAGTAAAAAAAAAATTTTGTTACTATAAGATTAGTTATTTTGCTTAATTTGTGCTTTAAAGCAAAAGAATTTATTTTTTTGATTGATGCTTTTAATTTCAGTATCTGTAACCAGTTTGATTTATTTGCTCTTCCTTGACAATATTGTCAAGGAACAAAAAATTGAGAAAAAAAACATTTTAATTTTTAATTTTCTAACAAATTAAATTTATTGTATTTCTAAGCATTATTATTTCATTAAAAAATGTCTAAAATTGACTTACAAACCTTTATTTAAAGAATAATTATTTTAGTGCATGATTTGTAAAATTATGATTGATAGGAATGAAATGAAACTGTTCCATTAAAATATTTCCATTGAAGAATATGATAAAATATAAATAAAACAGAATATATTCCAGAATAATTATCAAATTTTATTTAAGAGCACTTAGAATTCGTTGTCTTCAATGATGAGGATACTTTAAAGCTCTTCTGATACACTAATGAGTTCATATTTAATGCAAAGCTCATCAAATTTAAAAAAAAAAGAATTATATAAACTTGATAAAGCTTGACACATTATATTAGGTTGGTGCAAAAATAATGACGTAATAATGTCGTTTTTTGACGTATTTTTAACGTCAAAAAACGACATTATTACGTCATTATTTTTGCACCAACCTAATACTACCTACCAACTACTATTGAAAAGAATTAATCTAAACTTGTATTAATTAAATCTTACTATTTTTTAAGTAGTTGTAACAAATTTTATATTAAGATTTAATTAATACAATACAATACAATACAATACAAAATAAAACAATAACAACCTAAAATCTGAAACAGGAATTTACTCTACAACTTGTAATGCTTGTTACAAAGAATATATTGGGGAGACTTCAAGAAATTTAAATAAAAGATCATATGAACACAAAAGATATTTTTTTTTACTAAACAACACACACAATGCATTAGTTGTTTATCATAAAGAATCTGACCATAATTTAGATCTGAAAAATGTCTGCTTTAATTAAAGGAGCAATTTACTAAAAAAAAAAAAAAAAAAAAATTATAAATTTGCTGCCAAGTTCTTACATTTTACCTTTTTTAACAAATCTTTTGTTGTTGCAGTGTGGAATATTTAAAAACAACAGCAATAAAAAAAAAAAAAAAAAAAAAAAAAAGCAAGATGAAAGCATTGGGAAGCCAAATGATATCGACTGTGATGTGTGTTGGGCGACAGAAATTTTAAAATTTAAATTTTTGTCTGAATTTCTAGGAAGAGGAGTTATTAATTTACAGGCAGTCTTTTGTTCTCATCTTTGCTGTTCTTATCACAATGTTTCAGCCATTGTGCCTTTCCACCTTCATCAGGTGCTTGGCAATCCAGATCACTTTCAAGGAATGCCAAACTGAACCCTTTATTTAATCTATATCTGGATAAGATTACACAGATTGACAAGCACTCTGATGAACGCCAGAGTGAACAACGACCGAAAAAATAAAATATCAGATGAGGAAAATAGCCTGCATTAATTTAAAATTTAGCATTCCAACATCTTCAGTGTTTACCTTTCATTATATAATCGTAACCGCGTTTTTATATCTCCCTCTTCCCCTGCATGTATATAATTTCATCAATAAGAATATTATTTTAGTCTGATGGAGTCCGTTTAGAGAACAAAACTAGTTACACAGAATTTTTTCCACTTTGTCATTCAATTAACTTAAATATTTGTATAATACATTGGGTATAAACTTTGTGAAGTTACTGCCCATTGTTAACGTGGTTAAAAGTTACCTCCCTTGGAGTGACAGTACGTCGATGCTTCCATTTCAGTCTTGTAGAATCACGCACGCACACAGATTTTCTTTCTTTCTCGTTATTTTTTTTTTTTTTTAATTAGTCTCTCTAATTACTTTTTTTTGTTTCAATTTTTCTTTATCTTATCATTTTTGTTTCAACTTCTTCAAAACATTTAAAATTTTATGATAAATTCTAACATCAGAATTTCTCTTGTTCAATTTTTCATGTAATTTCCCATAAAGGAATTTTACAAATATTTACAATATATATTTGTAATATTCAATTAAAAATGGTTTTATCAATTGTTTTTTACCCTATATTATTTTGAAAAAATAAAATTCCTTCATCAAATGAAAGAACCAAACAAAATGAGTTACATTCTTTTTATTCTGAGTCTTAAAGACAAAAGAATTTTAGGAATATAAATCTAATGTAAATTGTTGTGTGCTAGAAATGAAATCACACACACACAAGGGATGTGCTGAAAAGTTCTTGGCCTAATCAAGAAACTCTTAAAAAATGATTGTCAGATTTTGGGAATTAGGCCATTTGCAATGGGACTAAGATGGACATTAACTCTTTTGACCAATGAATGCAGAATTACTCTATACCAAAACAATGGTCAAAAAACAATGATATGTGCCAATCAACATAGTCAAGTGGCATTCCGGAAATATGTAATCAACTGGTTATTGTTGATTTGCACAAAATCACTGTCCAGATATTTTATGTATGTAGGATATTATTTACTCTATTATCATCACTCACTGGCAAACTTTATTTTTATGGATGGTGTAATGTATCATCATTATTGCACATCTCCAAGTGGCTGATGTCCCACATTAAAACTGACCAGTTGAGAAACCAATTAAAATAGTGTATTTATGTTCAGGATCCCAACCACATAACTTCTGAGATGTATCTTGCTATGGTTAAAGAGTGGAATGCCATACGACAAAATAATGTCCATTGATTTGTGAAGGAAGGTATGGAAGCATAGATATCAGGAAAGTGATTAATGTCAGTAAATCTCAAGAAGTCTATTGTTTGGTATCAGCTGAATTTTGGATCTCAAACTTTCACTGTATAATGCTTGATCTATATGATAAATACTCACCACTGGATTAAGTACATTGACAAGGAAGATTGTGCAAAAATAAATAAAGCCTTTTTCATCATTTTTCATTATTGATGTAAAAACATTATTTGCTTATTTACCCATTAACAGACCCTTTCACATATTTCAGTGCCATTTTCAAATTCGGTGTATCATATTCTTAGCCACTACTGGGCTCTACACTTATTTTTCATGTTTTTCATAAGGAATCCATTCACATTCTGGAATTCTATGATTTTCAGTTCCTCCTCCATGAATATATTGCAATTTCTTCCCTTGGTTTTATTATATCCCATTCTACTGCTGGTGTTTTCACTTTCATTTTTAGTCCCCCATATGTGTTTTGACAACATGGTGTTATTTGTATATCCTTCATATTTTAATGATAGCAAATGTTTTGCATATTCTTTAAATTCATTCCCAGTTGCTCCAATATAAAAGTTCTCTTAAAAGTATTGAATATTGAGCAATCGTGTATACATAAAAGAATATATAAAACACACACACACAGACGTGTGTGTGTGTGTGTGTGTGTGTGTGTGTGTGTGTGTGTATATATATATATATATATATATATATATATCCCTCACTGATAGCATGACTCAGAGTTTCATGCACAATGCAATCTTCAAATGCTGAATATAAACTGACCGTTACATAATTTAAATTATCTGGTTGTCACAATATTGGCAGTTATATATTATACTGGGATTACAGTTTTTGATTTTAAAAGTTATATTTTGCATTTAAGAAAAATTTTATATAAATGTAAAAAAAAAAAAAAAATTAGAGTTGTGAATATTAAATTTTTATTTTTTATATTAAGCATAAAGCGAGATTACTTAATTTACATTAAAAATTAGTCTGGATCAATATATTTAAGCAGATATTTATTTTTATGCCTACATGTAACCATCAAATCATTTTTCTTGTTTAATAAGCTTGGGTTATTTAAGTATTTTAAGATAACTAATTTTTCAACAAGACATAAGTTACAATTATTTCCTTTCCTGTTATAAGATTTGGCTATTGCTATAATTTCCCAGTTGATAAAATATGTATAAGCACCATTCTTTATTTGCCAGAAATATTTGGAGAGATCAGTGCTGTTTATGTATTTTATATTGCTTAAAGTCTTTCAATGATGGTAGAAACAAAATTTTGAAGGATTTTCAGTCAAACCAAAATAAAATTTAACATTGTTACTGGAATGTATGCTTGTTTGGTATACAATATTGACCATCTAAGGGACAGATATTTTTTTGGCATTTGTATTTATTTAAAAAAAAAAAAAAAAATCAACATCTTTGATGGAAATATATTTGTTTAATATAATGATATGCTGGGATATAGATTTATCTGTGTTATTATTGCAGCTATAGCTAATCATAACATTATTTTTGTTAAAAATCTTTTTTAGTGAATGGTTACATGCTTATGAATTAAATTTAGGAAAATTCTTCTGATATTAGTTTGAACATTACGATTAAAAGATGGATTAAACTATATGATGTTACACTTACAGTGTTTCTGTTTATTTTTACTCTTTTTTTTTTTTCTAACTTTATGGTTGCTTATTTCTAAATCCTTTATATATTTAATTTTATTATTATCAAATATTTCCTTGTTGCTGGAATTGGTAGATAATCTAACTTGGACTGATTTATGTAAATTATCTGGTATTTTATGGTGGTGATGGTTTCATTTTTTTTTTTGTTTTTTGTTTTTTTTTTTTTTTGTTTTTTACTGATGTATCTATGGTTATATAGATCTTTGGTATATGGTTTGTAATAACCTTTATTCAAGTTTAAGGTCACATTGAGAAAGTTCATCACTTTAGCATTAGTGGTGGTGGTAATATTTTGTTTGTGATCTTTAAAAAATTTTATCAGTTCCTATCTCAATTGGTCTATATTTCATGGAATTGTTTTACAAAGGAGAATTAGACCATCATCATCTCTCTCTCATATATATATATATATATATATATATATATAAAGTTATTAGTTAAATTAAACCAGGAAACAGTTGTGTTAAAAGTGCTGAATACACATATAAACAAAATAAAAATTTAACATGCAGAGCTTTTAAATTTCAAAAATTAGGGTATCAGCCAATTACGTTAGCAATTTTTTTCTTTTTTAGCCCTATATCACCTGAGGATGCTAGCATAATTGCCTGATCTCCTAATTTTTTAAATACATATAAGAGGGAGTCCCCCAAAAAATTGAATACTATTTAGTTACTACAGAAAATAAATAAATACTATCTTATTTTGTAGTAATTCAGAGACTCGAATATAATGACTAATGTTTTTTTTTGAAGACTAAAATATTTGGTAATCTTCAAATTTGGTATACAAAATACTGAATTATCTCCCTTAGATCGCTTTTCTTTTTATTTTATTTCCTTAAATAATACTGAAATATAATTCAAAAGTTGTAACCAATAAATGTTACAATTTGTAACATTAAAATAACTAAAATAAAAATATCAGATCTACTTCCATACGTATCTGAAAAATCTTGCATTAGAAAATAATGATATGCAATATAAAATTTACTTTATCTATAACTATTTAATTACATGTGAAAAAATTCAGATGTTTTTCTTCTACATCTGTTTTCCCAAATGTGGCCATGTTTAAAATATGATAATTCAAGGGAGGTAATTCAGTATTTGGTATGCAAAATTGTTTTGAAGACTCAATTTGCTGATGCACAAGAACTGTTTATAACAATATCAAGAGGGGAAAAAAACTTGCAAGTTAAATATGTATAAGAGAATGAGTGAAAATATTTTTGCTTATTGGATTAATCATAAAACAAAAAGTGCTGTGTTATTTTTAATTTTAAATAAAAGTTTTGATTACTATTTTATGTTGATTTACTTTGAAATTGAAGATTTGTTTTATAAATTAATGGTCAGGATTAGGGAATCAACTAAATACAAAGAATTATATGAAAGCATACTGTATGATACTTGGGACCACTTTAGCACTTAAACAGTAGAAGTGTTTAGCCACTTTTCTACAATGATATCATTTGAAAACTGTGTCATTTGTCATGGCATCATTGTTATTTTGGAAGTAGTTAAAATTTGACACAAAAGACTTGAATTATGGGCAACACTAATTGATCAGAATTATTAAGATTATTATTAATTATAAGTAAAAATTCCAGTTGTATGTTTTAAATGTTTTCTGGTTTTAAAAACTTTATTCTTCTAGCAACAATGATTATTGTAAATGAACCATTACTGTTATCTAGCTAACATTTTGGTACAAACTCTGTTCTTCAGGCAGATGTTTTAAAATAGTCAAGCTAATCTAAATTAAAATTTAGCAAGGAATAGCCTTAACCTTTATCACCCTAGATGTGACTTTATTTACTGTGCAAAAAGTTTATCCTACCAGTGAAAGTGACTCTGCTCTCTGAATTTGAATTTGTTTGAATTGCATGGTTGTTTTGCTATATCCTGCTATGGCAACAGAAAACACCTTTGAGTGAAATTAACAATAAGGTTACTACAATTGAGAGACCTGGAAAACAAATAAAGTGGAAAGGGAAGTAATATTAATAATGCATAGTACTAAAGGTTAAATAATAGAAAACTAAAGTGTGTTCCAATAACTTGTAATGTGAATTAAGTTTAAAATCGGTCCAAGTTATTGGAACACCCTTTATAAACTCTGATAATGGTATTTACTACTTTGAACTTAAATAACCTAAGATTTAAATAATGTTTAAGCAATCAATTTTCAAAGCTCTTTCAGTTCAATAGTGTTACATTTTAAACTTAGTGTATATTTTTATATACATGTTTAAATATATCAAAATAGCAATTTTTTCTTTTAAAGTAATTATAAAACTATAATTATCTCTCTTCTCTCTATAAACTTAAAGATTCTACTTAAAATGTCAAATTTGGTTTATACTGTCTTGAACACATACCCATGTGTAGGCATGCCGCTCATGTCTACAATTTCTAAAGAGATCCAAGATTTCTGTTATAGATATAAAAAAAACAAAAACATTTTGGTTAGCCTACTTTAACATGATGATATACAAGGCAGCAGAAAGTTTTCATTTTTCTTTTGCTGTTCATCTCGATGACCACTCAGTAACCACTTGAATTTCATCCCTGAATTTAATCTTAAAGAGGACAAGAGTTCAGGTTAAACTGCTTTGTTGCAGTTTTCAGAAATTTGTCAGCCTGATGTCATTTTCTAGTTGACCTGATGTACAAAATGACTGTAGAAATGATGAAAGTACATCATCATCATTATAACAACAATAACAGGCTATAATGAATAGAAGTAATATCACAGATTTCATACTTACCACTATATATATATATATATATATATATATATATATATATATATATATATATATATATATATATATATTAAAAGTTGTTTTTTTTTTTTAAAGATCTTAAGCTGATCAAGAAGGGATTCCAAAATGAATTTTGATGCTTGACCATATTTTGGGAAATAGGTCAAACCAAAAACTTTACAGCATCACTTTGGGTTATATACACATACTCACATGTGTGAAAAAATTGTTTCATTTAGCTTAGTTAAATAGTGACTTAATGAAGTATTCATTAAGGCTATAATTCAATACAGTAGTAATAGTTTGTGATACTATTGCTAGTCATTGTTCTATGGTAAGCCCCCCCCCCCAATAATTTACACTGATATTGATGCATCATAGATTTTTAATTAAATGAAAAACTATCAGACAATTGATAATTTAATCTTTTTTTAAGCATTTAGAATTTCAGCTTAATTAAATCTTTGAATAATTTTTTCATAAATGTGCAAATTTTATTTTCATAAGAAACTTCTAAAATTAATTACATATTCTTTTTATAATGGGGTTATACTCCAATAGACCTGTACAAAAAAAAATGTTAGTTGAAAATGACCCCAGCATTTGAGATTTCCCTTTAACTTAATAGCTTTCTTCCTCTTTTCCTGAAAGCAAGAGTTGCACTTGGGAATTTAACAGCCTTACTAATGGGCTTTGAAAATGTGATAACAAATAAAAATAAAAACTCTATCGTAACTTGGCATTAATAGAAATATCATGCAGTTTTGCTAGGCCTGTAGAGTAGGGCTTTTCTAAATATTTAGATGTTTGATAACAACTAAATGCTTATTATTACAAAATCATAATGTAAGAATATTAAGTTAGGCCACCATAAAAACAGA
This sequence comes from Acanthosepion lycidas, assembly GCA_963932145.1. NCBI lineage: Eukaryota > Metazoa > Mollusca > Cephalopoda > Sepiida > Sepiidae > Acanthosepion > Acanthosepion lycidas. The sequence goes on from OZ010602.1 coordinate 69,349,900, forward strand.
GCATATGTATTCTTAATGGTTCATTTATAGGATATTGATTTACTGAACTGACAGAAGTGTGGGGCCACACAGTAAAGATCAAGCTCTCTACACAATAGTAATAACTTTTAACCTATATAGCCTATTTGTTCAGTTATAATATTTGTATTGAATAGTTTCAGTTTTAACAGAAGTTTCATTTTGTGCTCTATTAGAAAATATAGATATTATTTTATTTGAATCAAAAATTACATGTTAGATATTTTTCATTTTCAAGCTTGTACCTATTTACAAGAAACATTTTTAATTTTTTTCTTATCTAAATTATATTTTGTCATACGAGTCTGAAGTAATAATGAAAAATTTTCTTTGTTTTCCCATGTGTGTGTAATTGACTACTGTGAAGGTTAATTATGGTCATAATGGCTTTTTCACTGTGTGGGGAAAGTTGTTTACCCAATTGCTTACCCATTCTTTTCTGTTAAACACTGTAACATGCCAGTAATGTTACATTTTATCAAAATACTTTAATCCACTAGTAACACTAACACAGTAATCCAATCTCCCCCCTTGACTTGCGACAGTTCAAATAAATGCCATGCAAAAAGTAAATTATATCAGTGAAAACTAAAAAAAAAAAAAAAAAACAATCAAAGACAGCAACATCAATTTCACTAAACATTTCAACCAATTGGACTATAGCAGTGATAACATTAGATGTGTTTTTTTAGCATCTTCATTTAAATGCCAATAAGAACACCAAAGTTCAAGATGAAATATATTTATGTACATAAATTTACACATTCTATGTTTAAATAAAAATTTAGGCATACTCAATTTATACAGTTTCCACAAAAAGCCATCTACAAACCCTCTACAACCCTAATCATAACAAACAACTAACCCCAAAATACTAGATTTCATCTGTATCTATAAAAGGCAGGATGTGTGTGTGTGTGTGTGTGTGTGTGTGTGTGTAACAAATGCATGGCCGCAATTTTCAATGGATTTACACCAAAATTTACATGCACATGCTCCAAGTTAGTGGGAAGGCCAAGACTGACTTTACATTTCCCAACTCCCATCAATAGTGGAAATAATCGATTTTTTTCATGCTTCTACGATAGTTTTCATGTAGTTTGCAGCCATTTTGTACTGCCTAGAGTGAGAGCCTATAGCTGGCTGCCATGAATAGGCAGGAAGATTCTATTGGCCAGCATGAGAGCCAACAGTTGACTGACACGAATGTTAACTAGCATGCTAGCATACAAAAAAAAATTGATAGCTGCATTCGTCACAAGTGGGAAAAATTTAAATCTGCATGGCACTTTACTCCAATTGACTCATTCACTTGCTTAAACTCAACGTTGATTCTGATTCCGCAGAACTGGGTTGGGTGTGAAAAAGTATTTGTTGTTAACATTCTTTTTTCATCTGGTTTTTCCAGTTACAAGTCCTTTATTAAACCTGATTCATTTTGTGTTCATTTTGTTTAGTTCTTTTTTTGTAATAGATTTAATGTTTAGTATAGTGCTTAGAAAAAATTTGAAGTGTGAGATAGGCAAGAAGTAGGGCATGTAACAACATCAGCATGGCAAAGGGCACTCCTTTAAAGGCAAGGATATTTTAAGTTAAGTCATAGTGATTGCTGTATCAGTCATACGATTTTTGAATCAAGCATGGGTAACACCGGGCCATGCTGCTAGTCAGGAACATAACACATGCAAACAAAAAAATTTCTCCTCAAAAGTCCAACTTCATTTCTTTTTTAAAAAAAAAAACACAGGCATGTCAAAAAATTCTGATTTTTAATATCTTTTCTTATCATTCTCCATATTTGATATCACAGCTTAGTAATACAATAAATGTTATTATTCTTATTAATCTTCTTTTTCCTCCTCCTCCTCATTATTATTGTTGAATTTCTTTCATTGGATCTATGCACACACATAAAATTAAATAAGGAGTAAGTAGGAAATCTTTACAAATTTGACATGCTTTGTTATTTATTTAGCTTCCTCAGAAATTTTAAAGAATGATTCAGGGTTATATTTCATTATACTTCATATTTTAAATATAACTTCAAATCATTCCATTTCCAAAATTTTGATGAATCTAAATAAATAGCAAAATATGTCAAATTTATAAAGATTTCCAACTTGTTTCTTATTTTATCATTCTGTCAGATTTAATCTATATCTTCAACTCATGAGTGTGTGTGTGGAGACAGTTTGTGACAATGGAGTTAATTTCAAGATGGTGACCAACATCTTAAGCCAGTATTTCTCAACCTATTTATGCAATGGCACACTTAGAAGCAAATAAAAATATCAGAGCACTCTTAGCAAAATTTTTCAAGGGTATACATTTAAATGTTATGAAATATAATCATAGATTTTAAAAAATACACACACTAGAGATGGGTGGTTTAACCATAAAACTGACTTTTTTCAGTTTCATCTTCAGACCATGAAACCGCATCAAAATTTTTTATGAAACCAAAACCGTTTGGTTTTCTAAGTGCTATCACTACTGAGTGACAATATCCAAAGAAACACTATTGAAAAAAAACTTTCAGATGTTAATAAAACTATATTTTATCACCATTTATTCTATTGTAAGTGAAAAAGATTGAACAAAAATAGGTTAAATTGATTAGTTTTAGGAAATAAATGTGAAATGTATTTGTTTACAAAAGAAATGAAGAAGAAAAAAAGGAAATATGACAGAAATCATAGAATGTTTTCAAACAAAAAAAAAAGGAAAATACAACATGATGTCTGAAATTTATTTGTTTCAGTTTTCACAAAAAATAAACTTTTTTTGTGGTAAAATTGACAACAAAATAGCAAGTAAAAATAAAAAAATAGTTGCCAGTTTTATCTTAATGTTAAATTTTATGAAGTCAGATTTTTTGCAAAGGCAAATATGTTTTCTAGTAAGCCAGTATGCCAATCACGAAATAAAGTTGTTGTAAAACAAGAAAAATGAATGAAGATTTTCTTTTTTTTATAAATAAATTTATTTTTTTTATCTAGGGAATGCACCTAAGTTATATATTAAGAATAATTAAAATAGTTATTAATTTCACTTTTAAAATGTGTATATTTCCAGACATGCGTGTCTCTAGTGTGTTTGTTTTCTACAAATAAAATTGTTTCTATCTAACAAATAATACACCTAAAATTTGATATTAAAAAAATAAAGTAAGTTTTAATCTCAGTTTTAAAATGTGTATATTTTTCAAAACTGCAACTTTTTTTTTTTTTCTTTTTTTAACCGAAAGTAAAAATTATTCTTTTTAACCACTAGTGTTTGGTAGTAGTTTCACTGTTCTGCCTATAAAATTCTTCTAAACAAAGAAAATTAATTCATTTTATTTTTTTTCTTTATGGTTTTATCTAGCGAATACACTTATAAAATGATTAAAATAGTTTTTAATTTCAGTTTTAAAATGTATATCTAAAAAAAATAGGTGATACTTGCTGATTTAGAAATCTACACATTCTAAAAATGAAATTAAAAGCTTTTAATTATTTTTAATATTTAATTTTAGGTGTAATATTATTCACTAGATAAAAACAAATTTATTTAGAGGGAAAAAATAACTCATTGATTTTTCTTGTTTAGAACAAATTTATTTGCTATACCATTTTCTCTCTCAAATGTGTTGTTCAAAGTCATAAATATTGATAGTTTATGCAACAATTTCTTCCATATTTTACCAATTTGTTAATAAATATGGTAGTTATTTATAGTTGACAATTTATTCAAAAGTTCAATAAATAAACTTTAATTGAAAACAAGTGTCAGACAAGAGTTTCAATAATTTGAAAGATCTTTTACCACACATTTATTACTATCAGTTGCTTCTTTTTTTATTTTTGCTTATTTTATATAATTTTTGAAGGAATTTATGTCCACGGGTCAGAGAAGAAATGAACATCTTGCTGGTTGTAGTTTAAGGTGTTTTCCAATTGACTGTACAGTTTCAAGAATATTGATAAAGATTTGTCATGCTGATTTTGTGAAACAAAGTAACATGTAAAATTTAGTCTCAAAAAAAAAAAAACAAATCATTTCACATTTTCAACTGTTTGAAGCAAAATACCATTTTCCATTCACTGTAAAAAAAAATAATTCAGTGAATAAAAGTACATACAAATTACATATTTAGAAAGATTATTTTATTTTCTTTCCAGTCATATGAATATTTTTAAGATTAGACCAGAAATACACAAGAAATTATGAGTTGAATGGACTAAGTTGCAAATTTATCAATCTCGAACGAAATCAGATATTGACTGGAAATGCTACCATTATGCCAGAAAATGGATGGTTTCCTTAAAAAGCAAAAATATTAAGATATTAAATTAAAAACCAAAAAACTGAATTGAAAACTGCGGTATCAAGGGGGGGGGACGAAAAAAATTGCCAAACTGACCAACTCTAACACACACACAAATATGAACTTTCTATGTTTCTATTCAACTATTTGTCCAGCTTATTTAGTGTGAAACCTGTGCCTGGTGATTTTCATGATTTCTTCAATGTTTGGTCAAATGTGTGATAAGCAAAGCCTCATTTCTTCTTCAGTTGAGCGTAGTCTTTCTTGCTTTTTATTTTTGATGTAATTTAGGGTTGAGAAGCTTAATTCACATAAATATGAAGTAGAAAATTGCAATAAAACTGATAAATCCTTTTGAGCTAATGTGGGATATTCCTTGTGTATTGAAATCCAAAATGTGTCACTGAATATCATTGAATATTTTGAGCCCTTGATCACTAGAAATCACAATATTTCATGGCACAAAAGGATTGTGCACTAGTGTGCCACAGCCCAGTGGTTGAGAATCACTGTCTTAAGCCAATGAAAAAAGTAATTTTATTATTTGTATGGCATTTCTTAACAGCACCCACTAAAGTTGGTTCTCAAGTCTAATTATTCATTTGCAGACACCCCCCTACACATAGAAGTTGCTGAGACCTGTTTTAAAAAGCCAGTTTTTGTGCTTATCTTTCTTCAATAAATAGCACACATCTGCCTTGTTTTATCAGCATTGGTAACAACGGTCACTGGAGTCTTTTACACGATGTTTCTTATACTTTTTCTGTTACTTATGATACTTCTCACTAATGATTAATTCAATACACACACGCACACACACACTGATGTAATGCAAATATTAACTCCTCAAAGCAGCCATCAACTATTTATCAGTACACAACAACTGTTCATAGAGGAAATGAACTTGTGGAGCAATTTACTAGATAATTTCTAATGATAATCACTCATCGATAAGCTCAAATGTTAGATTCCATATCAAAGAACTTTTAACTAGTTATCTGAACTTTAAATTCTTCCATGAGAATTATAAGCATACTCACCTATTTTTTTTATTTCACTTGTTAACCTTTTCCTTGACATCATTTTCAACAAAATACTTGCCCGTCAAAAGTTGACATTATTTATACAAACTATAATAGCTGCCTCTTTTTCCACACCTAAGTCACCTATGATTGGATATATCATTTCCAAAAACCTAAATCTAAACTTAATTCATTACTTTTTAGAAAATGAAAATTATTTGGGGATTTTCAAATCTGGAGTTGGAAATAAAGTTGTAAAATTCCTTTACTTGATTCATTTTACTGTTTAGGTCATTTCTCTTGTGACCCTTATTTCTGCAATTGATGTAATCCCTTCCCTTTTTCACAGGTCTTGTGGTTTAAAAAAGCACAAAATTACACTTATTAACAAAAGTTTAAGACCACTTAGCTGTAACAAAGTTATTTTCGTTTTTTGCATCACTTTTTATTATATGAGATTGCATGCTGCAATGGCTTTTTGTCATTGCCAAATTAGCAGCCATTGTTATATTCCTGTAGTAAATTAGGCTTAGATTAAGGAATAAAAAATCTTCACTTTAGTTCTAATTGTAGTTCTATGCAAAAGAGACTATTCTGAATGTTAAATTAGTGTAAAAGTAAGGTGTAGCAAAACAGCTGTGCATATTGCTATCAATTTAAAAAATTGAGTAAGAAACTACTGACAAGAGAAGTGGATGTCCAAGGAAAACCAGAAGCATATTGCTACATTATACAATTCCCAACAATTTCTTCTAAGACAGATACAATGCAACTCTGCTTCAAAATCTTATAAATGTCTGTTCTATGACAGTTTCATGTCATCTGAGATTTTAGTTTGGTCTGAAATGATTCAAACTGGTTCATAAACCATGGCTAACTGCACTTAGCAAAAGTTGAGGTGCAAAGTTAGGTTTTCAGATTAATCTACTCTACAAGTTTGTTATACATAAAAGAAACCTTAGATGATCTAGAAAGAGAGATTTGATGAAAAAGTATACGATTCAGACTATAAAGCAGCCATTAAAGCAGATTATTCAGGTTGCAACGTGCAAATCCTGAGCAGTTAGGCTGACTGCCCTCCAGGAATGACTATGAATCATGCAAGTTATGTGGAACTACTGCAGGACAAACTGGAACTGCATATGCACATTCATCAGTGCACAATGCATGATGGTGCTACATGCTACTGGTCAAATGTCATTCAGGATTTTTTTGAATAAGATCAACATGACAACACTAGACTGGCCTGTAAACAGCCCAGATCTGAATGCAATTGAAAATTTATAGGAAATTGTTAAAAACAAAGTTACAGGAAAACAACATTCAAGTAGCGAAACGTAGAAACTTTTAAAGAAGTCTGGACAAAAGAAATCTTGGATGACTATTGTAGCAACTTGATTCTCAGCATGACCTCCCTCATCTAAGCAGTAATCAAAAGCAAAGGTGGTCATAAAAAAATACTGACCACTGGACTGTTTGACTTGAAATGAATAGAGAATATCATCATGTACAAATCTGTGAATAAAATTGAGTCAGGCCCTCAGAAATTACTTGTTACTGTGTTATTTTTAACATTAAGAAAGTAAAATAACAATGTGGTCTTAAACTTTTGTTAATGACTGTATTGTTAATCTTTATTTTGTGTCTAAGGAAAAGTTTATATCGGTAGAAATTTATATATCACTAGATTTCAATCATGAAATTTAAAAAAAATATATATTTATTCATGAACTTTAAATCTTTAAAATATTGATTTTGTTGACAATTATTCTACAAAATTATTGCTTTCATTAAATCCAAAAGTTATTGGGATTATTTAACTTTTATCTTTAAAAGAAAATAAGCTTCATAGTTATAATGAATAATAAAAAAGTTTTTATAGTCTTGTTTGAGTTTGTTGAATAGAAAATAAAGTTTTACATTTATCATTTGATTTCAATCTTTTATATTAAATTTTTACTACTTTAAAATTGAAGTAACTAATTTGAATTTAATTAAGAAATGTTAGAAATGGTAAGGTGTAGTAGTAGTAGTCTATCAATATTAGTGGTGGTATAATGCATTGAAATCTATATCCGTTAGTAATTGTGTAGCTGCTCTTCTACAGTTGAAATTCCACTAATATGATAATTAGTTATAAGTCAGTTGATTAATTTTTAACATTTTACAAGCTTGCTTCTGTAATTTTCAATCTTTGACAATAAGTAATATTTAATGTATAGAGACTTATGGATATATACATACATACATATATAATAATAATAATAGCTGGCCACTCATATTTGAGGATACCCATCTATTTGGGCAGCCAGCCAATCCCTAATTCAGATGCTCACTCAGGCACATTTCTGTTTGTTCAACACCCACAGAGCCAACCTGTGGTTTATACTGCAACTATGCTGAGCAGACCTTAGTTACAGTTTCTAGGAGAGAGCATGTTATCTATTGTGATCAACAATCTGAACAAGGCCAGCACCTTGGTCACGATGACTTGTGACTTCATGCTAGTACAGCTATTGATGGCCCCCAAGTGTCCTGTCTACCCACTCACAAGGCTTGGGTCAACCCATGGTATGGTTTTCAGGCACTTTCCAAAGGTGCTGCATGCTAGGATCATCCCCCTCCAGACCAGTAACATCAGGAAGTCTCCTGTCTGACAAATCAACTGTGGTGAAATTTGAACCCAGGTGTCATGTTCAGAAATTGAATGTTCTAACCACTTGGCTATGCATCCATGACATACATATATACATTCATATATAAACTTGTATATTTATGTGCATATTTAGTTATGTTTTAAAGGATCTGAAATTGAATAGTACTACTCCTTAAACAAAATACAGAAATAATATAAATCTGAATGAGATAGGTGTTGCTGGAAATAATATAGTCAGAAGTTTGTTTTTCAAGATATAATTTTTTTTTAATTGTTTCAGATTTAAAATTAAATGTTCACATTTGTCATTTAATGGAATCAATTTTGTTTTCAGTTTATTTGTTGTTGTTTTTTAATTTTAAAATTCCTCTGATTATAAAAAAAAAATTGAATTTAAAATAACTTTCAGAGAACAATGAAGCCTTATTTGATAAAAAAAAGTCATTTTAATGATTGTTCAATTACTTGAAAAAATGTTATGTTTTTTTTTTTTTTATTAAAATACCATAGAAAAAGAATTCATCTTTCAATATAGTTTTTTAAAAAAGAGGGAGATAATTTGGACACTGCAAATCCTATGTACTGTGTTCCTTTACTGCTATTAAGAGATGAACATGCTAAGATGTCTTGCAATAAAATGTCTAACAAAAAAAAGTTGTGAAAATTAATTTGAATATTTGATAATTAAAATGTCTTTATTTTTTATACACCACTGTTTTTTAATAACAACAATATTTGGAAACCTTAAAAAAAGCAAGAATTTAAATTTTCAAATTGCTTTTATCTTCCAAAATTAAAAATTTTTTTTTTTTTTATACAATTTTAAATTTATAACTAAAATGTTCTCAAATATAACGATATTGTCCTTTAATTTATAACTTAATTTCAAACCAATTATTTTTCAAATTCAAGCTAAAAGTAAATAGTTTTATTTCTTCCTGGAATTACAATTAAAATATTTAATAAACTGTTCAAATACATTCTCACAAAGAAAGGTGTACTAAAATGTTCTCAGCCTAACCAAAGAGGTCTTAAAGGCTGAGAAACTTTGATGCTTGATCATATTTTGTAGAGATGTCAGTCTGAGAAATTTTCAGCACCTCCTCATAATTAACTAGAAATTTAATAAAAATAAAAATTTTCCCTATATTTTCTTGCAATGAGATGTTTATAATGAATTTAAATGAAATATGCACTGAAAGTTTTATTGAAACTTTTCAGAGATTTTTAAAATATAAGGATATTCAAGTTAAAATTTTCACAGTTGAATTTTTTTTTAATTTTCAAACATTAAAATCTAGTTTTAATTATAATTTTGATATTAGTTTCCTCAGTCTTTTTCTTTTAATAATATAAAGCCCATAAAAAATCAGCTGTTCCATGTCCTCATCAGATCATCTAATGTCATTTTACTATAAATATCTTTATTTACATACACAAAGACTGTTAATGTTTCTCTAATAAGCAACAGTGTCAACATACATATGAGAATGGTTCTGAGAAGTTCACAGATCAATCCACTTCTGAAAATATGATCAAATATCAGAATTTATCCATCTTGGTCAAGCCGAGAACTTTTCAGCACCCTGTCATTCATATATATATATATATATATATATATATATATATATATATATATATATATATATATATAGGTGTATAAATGCAGAAATAAAAGGGGACTTATGTACACATGAAGAACTACAAAGTTACATTTTTACTTAATTTCTATTTTTAAAGTAGTTACCAAAAAATATGTCTTAAATAATCTTGTCATGCTATGGATAAAATATAGTTCTTGTCATGTAGATTTTTTGTCATTTTTTTTTTTTTTTTTCTTTTAAAGAAAACAAAGAATACATTTTTGTATTTGGCACTGCAAAAATCATAGTTTGTGATTGGTAGAAAATCATATTTAATTATTAGGTTGGTGCAAAAATAATGTCGTTTTCTCACATAGTAACATATGTGAGAAAACGACATTATTTTTGCACCAACATAATATATAAGTTGACTTTCATGTTCGAAGAGACCTAGTTTTTTCATTAAATCCCATTAGAAAGAATTTCTTTGTTTGTTTTCGAAGTAATTTATTAGTGTTTTTATTGTTCAAATCATTTTCCCTCTTTGCCATTTTTCTTCCTTCCTGTTTATACATAATGCATATTACTGCTGCTCTAAGGTTGTATACCTACTCACAGATATGATAGTGTTAAAATAAAAACAGGATGGTTGGAGATGATATAATTCTCCCTCTATATATATGTATGTGTCTCCCAATATTAAAAATAACATCAATGAAGCCTTTTTATTTCCACATTCCTCTCTCGCTTTCTAGAGTTTTTCTTTTACACATTTTGTTTAAATTGATATTTAAGATTAGATACAAAATAATAACTGAAGTTAGTGTTGTGTGTAAATTGTAGCTCTCATTTCAAAATGGCTTGGAATACTTCAGCAGTAGATAGCCAATGTTTTCTTTATAACTGAAAGTTTCTTGTTCATATGGGTAAACACAGAGTCTTTTGTTTTTGATAAATTTTGTTCACTGTTTTACTGCTTTTCCTCTCAACAAGTTTTCAGGTTAAAGTAAATGTCTGTCTTTATTAATGCAATTTTTTCTTAAAATTCTGTGAGGCATTATTGTGAAAAGGTGTTAGGCATTTTCAGAGAATAAATATAGTTTTGTCATTTTTCAGACCTTTGCATCTCTTTTACATTGTCTTTCAGTATTTAAATTATTAATATGAATGTAAATAAGTATTTTGAGTGTGTACATTATATTCATTATGTGTAGTTTCCTGAATTGTGGGTGTGTCTGAGGTCTATATTTGTTGAATCAATGCTAACTTAGAATGTGGAGTGTTTTGTCCAAAATATATTACAACTTAATATAAAGATGTATACATACATTGATTAAAAACAGTTCAAAATAGATTTGCTTTTATATTACATTTGACGGTGTACTTTACAATTACATAAACACTCTTCTTTAAATTTATATATAATCATTTCAAAATCATTTATCTCCGTAGCACTTCTTAAAAGTATTGGTGGCTATTTATATATATATATATATATATATATATATATATATATATAGGTTTGTAATTTACCTAATGAAAATACTTTTTGGTTATCATTGCCGGCTGATCTTTTGCTAGGTGCCCTTTAAGAATAAATGTTTAAGTGTAATTTTATGATGTGTTAAAAAAAAGACAAAAATACAATCTTATTTTTAATTCATCAAATAATTATACACTGTGTGTATCCCTCTCCCCAACTCACTTCTTACCCAGCTATTTTTGTGTAATATCTATCTACACGCGCACACACACACACACACAATTGTGTGCACACATGCACTTTGCTCACACATGAAAACACTTGTTAGTGTTTCCCCATTTTTTTAATTTTTTTTATTTCTTTTTTTAATGGACCAACAGGTCCTCTTTGTCTGACCAGCTTCCCACAGCCCTACCCACTCAATCTTCTCTCTTTATTTCTCTGTCACATTCTCTGAATTTGGTCACTCTAATTCTGACCTGTCATTGAAAATGAGTCACTGGGCACATGAAAAAGACCCAAAAGGAAAATGGCCCTCATTTCTCTGTTTCTCTTTGCATCTTGTTAGTGTGGTGTTACTTCTGGCAATGCTTAGGTTACTCTCAATAAGACAGAGAGAGAAAAAGACAGAGGATGGGGGAGGGAGGGAGGAGGAGAGTGTTGATATGGTGCTGAAGGAAGACAACAACTAACAAATGGAGAGGTGGTGAAGATTATATCCTTCCTGTAAATAGTTAAGCATACCAGTCTGATGGTGGTGTTGGTCAGTGTTGCTGGTAGTTCTTCTGGTTCAGTGCAAAAAAATCCTTGCGATACAGACAATCTCTGATCCTACATTGGTTAAGCTAAGGTGGGATGAAAACGAACTAGGTTTGATTTAAGAAAAAAATCAAAAAAGGGTGAAAAAACCTGATCGGACCTTATAATCTTGAAAAAGTGTAGAAAGAAAAACAAACATAACAAAACAATGAAGTTTCTTTTTTCTACATTCTGCATTTTGATGGGTAGTCTTCATCTTCATCTTAAAGGTCAGTAAATAGTTCATATCAGCAAACATTTCTGAATTGATTTATTCCTTTTGAGTTTTTAAAAAAATTCATTGTATATTTTTCTGCCGTTCTTTTTTGTTTGTTTGTTATAACTTTTCTTTTTGTTTTGAATACAAAAATGCTTTCAATTTTTGGATTTATATCTTTTATGTGAATTGAAAAGATTATTACTGATTGTTTATTTCTCATTTTAAAAACAATTATTTTTCAAATTAAAATTTTTATCTTTATGATTTATAAATAAATTTTCATTGGCTTTTTCATGTGGAAATTCCAATGTTGTATTTTAATTTTATATCACTTCCTAAACTATCAATTTTGGGTCTCTTTTTTTTCTTTTTTTTTCATATCATCTTTAAATTAATTCTCTTTTGTTAATTAAGATTTCATGTATTTTTAATTTATTGAAAATGTGATCAGCCTTTTGCAACTTTAACTTTGCGAATGACTTTAATACATTTTATCTCAAACTTTCTCACTTTTTCTTTTGTGTCTTCTCTCTATAAATTTTTACTCAACATTTTCTCTTTTGTGTGTTTCAATTTTTGTTTTTTCAGATTTTTAAAATTTTCTTTTACCAGTTTCTCCCCAGAAATTATCAACATTATTTTAATCACATTAGTAAATGATGAAAATAAAATCATTTTATAGAATAAATATTTATTATCTCTTTGCCAACACATTCAATAATGAATATTAATCATGTAAATCAAACATTATACAGTGAAAATTTCAGATCAAATTTCAGCTAATAAGTGTCCACCTACTGAGTTATTGATCTACTTGTATTGATCTTGTATCTAATTCCAACTTGAGCATTTCTTTAAAGTAGATAATTGTCTTTATCAGTTTTTTTTCTCAAGATATTATTGAATTATCAAACCAGTAACAATTGATGATTTAAACTGGATATCAAATGAGAGCAAGTTTTATCAGTATTCCAGCACCCTCCTCAATATCCTGTTTTCATTAGGCCTTTCAAAATTATTTCTAACACCCTCAGCAATAATTGACATTATCACATTCATGTTCCAAAATTTATTCATCCAGATATTTATCCAGCTTCTGTTTTTTTTTTTTCTGTTTTTTTTTTTTTTCAATTTTACTTAGATTTTATGGTCCTATTAGATTATAATCTGATTTATTTTTTCTTTTTAATTCATAATAATTAAATGTGGTTTTCTGCCTTGAATTTGGTGAGTGTTTGGATGTCAGAGTTGTACAGGAGTTTTTGTTTTTACATTCTTTCAAACAGTAAATATCTCTGTAGTTGGTATGGTTGGATTATAGTTACTTACACAGTAACCAGTGGTTTATGTTCATTCATTCCTATATCTTAACCCTGAGATGATCTTTATTATATAATAATAATCTGTTTAGCAACTTTCATTTTTGTTTGTTTTTTCAGTTATTAAATAAACTTTTCAAAGTTGACTTAGATCTAATCCCTTATAGACTTCAAAGTATTGGAGCTGACAGATTGTTGTGTATATGACACAAAAATTGACAATAATTTCTGGGTCTTCTTTATAAATTTTACTTTAAGTATTTTTAGTACAAATAACCATTGCTGATTTTTGTCATTAATTTCAGAAAATGACCATTTCTTCATTAGTTTTTAATTATTAAAGGTTTTCATTTTTAATTACATGAAAATATAATTTAAAATAAAGCCTGTTTCTCTCTTTCACATTGTGTTAAATATTTTACTTTGTGAAAGAGTTTTTGTTGCTTTATATTATCTTATATTATATATTCTCTCTCCAGTTGTAGATTGGCATTAATTGGTATATGAAAGTGGATCAATAACACTGTAGCCTGATATATAGTAATTAACTGAATGTTCTATGAGAAATTTTCATTATATAATGTTCCACATACATAATTAAAACTCACCACTGAATTATGCTGAAAAATATTTATGGAAAATATATTCTTTCTTTTATCATTAGGCAGTGAACCTGTTGATGTATCTATGCACATACACACATCTGTCTTTATATATATATATATATATATATATATATATATATGGCCTAGTGGTTAGAACATTCAATTTCTGACCATCAGACCCAGGTTCAAATCTCATCATGGTTGATTTGTCAGAAAGGGAGTCTTCCTGATGTTATCAGAATGGATCACGGTTGATCCCAAGCATGTGACACCTCTTGGAAAGTGCCCAAAAACCATACCACGGGTTTACCCAAGCCTTGTGAGTGAAATTGGGTCGACAGAACTGTCAATAGCTGTGCTAGGACAAAGCCACAAGTCATCATGGCCGAGAGCTTGAGCATGCTGGCCTTGTTCAAATTGTTGATCATGCTAGATAATACACTCTCTCCCAGAAACTGTAACTAAGGTCTGCTCAGCATAGTTTCAGTATAAACCACAGGTAGGCTCTGTGGGTGTTGAGCAAACACAAATGTGCCTGAGTGAGCATCTGCAATTGAGATTTGTTAGCCACCTTAGTAGACGAGTATCCTTGAGTATGAGTGGTCAGCTATTATTATACACTCAAGAAAAATGAACTATGTTGGTGTGGCTAACAGGCAACTTTGCCAGAGAACTTAACACTTTAGAGTAGAAAAATCCCAAACAAGGAAAGAAAAATGAATGAAAGACACTGAACTACCACCAGTCACAATGGCTGTCCCCTGGCATAGGCCCTTGTGCCTTTAGTGACTGTTGGGCTTCAAGTGGTGCATACAATCCATCACTAAAGATTCTGGGAAAATGGTTGGTTCCCTGCCCATTGTATCAAACTACCCACGTTCCCATCATATTCCATTGGTGAGATGTAAGTTTGACTCGAGCAGCTTCTTCATGCAAATGACTGCTCTGTGGAACCAACTCCCAAGAGGATGTTTTCCCAATCACTACAATCTTAAACTGTTCAAGTCTACAATTAACCATTATTTTCTCCACTTATTTGCATAAATTGTGCCTTTTACTCTGTAACCCTCTATGTCAAGTGACACCCAGGTCTTGTACAGGGTGACCCTCACTGTATTTAAAAAAAAAAAATAAAAATAAAAGGCAAACATCTACCTACTCAGTAAAGTGCTCAATACCCAGATTACCTACACAGCAAAAAACACTTCACAGCATCAACTCCTAACAAAGTACAGCCTGAGTCATCATTACTCAGGTTTCACACTCTTATGATCTTCAGATGACTAGACTATATATGTGTGTTGTAAGTATATGTGTGTGCACATTTTTGTGTACATATATATTTGTGTGTGCATGTTTGTGTATATGTGTGTGTGTGTGTGTGTACACATATAATTTGTCTCAGTTAAGTTTCTAAACATGTGCTTCCTTGATTAACTCTCTTGTAAACAATAACTAGCACTTTTATCCTGAAGTGAATTTAATGTTTGGTATTTCAAACACTTATTTCTTTTGAAACAATTTAACATTTAACATTGTTAAATGTTTCTTAAATTGCTGTGTACTTTACACTGTTTATGCCTACTGTGCCTCTCACCCATTCAACTTGTTCTCTGATGTTAAGAACTTTTTACTTCGCTAAAACTGTACCTGTTTTATTCAGACAAGTAGTAAATTACAACACAAGTAAACTAAAAAAAAATGCAGCAAATACTACACTCAAATAATAAAAAACAAATACTTAAAAAATGAAAGTAACCCTGAAAACCCATACTTATTGTTAATTAATATTTAATTAACAAACACATGCTGTTGATTTTGTTAATATTTCTCTGTACTTATCTGATATTTTACTAATAAGATTTGAACAAACCATTAAATTGAGGCTAGCTTGGTTGAGAGAGTAAATATGTTTGCAGGAATCAAACAAATAGCTGTATCTATTTTTCCATTCAGAATCACTTGACAAAAAAACTTTAGTTTAAATTCTTTAGCTATCTTCCCAAAATTCACACTTTCTGTCTATTAATAATTTTGCATATTATTACATCAGTTAAGCAGAAGGTCATGTTTCTTTACACACAGACACACATATTATTTGACAGGATTTCTGGATTAAATTCTGATTAATTTCTGGTTTCTCTCAGTTTAGTTTTTTCTTAAATGTAATTCAATGATTAAAAGTAAATATTGCATTAAAGGTTAAATATAAGTATTCCTTATATATTTTTTACTTGAAGTTGTTATGAAGGCTGATGAAGTATGTGTATGTATATTTTGGGAAAACATTGAATATATATCTATTGTCTATGTATCTGAGAAAAATCCCTAGCAACTTTTAATTTTAATGTCTTCCATGCACAAAATTAACTGTTTTTTTTATTTATTTCATTATCAGGCTGAAAAATTTTCAGCATTCTTTCATACACACACACGTATATGTGAGAGAGATAGAAAAGAACAAGTTGATTGGGCCATTAATCTAATTTGTGTCTGTATTGTAAATCATGCTATGGGTAAAGAGAAATACAATTTACACATTATTTTTTTAATACAATTAAAAAATTTCAGTTTGAATATAGTTTTACACATCTTTAATTTTGTTTTTTAGGGTTTACAAACATGTTATTTCTCATTTAGTGACCCTTGACCTACACTTCCCTTCATAGATAAGTGTCTGATATTAGCTTTTATCTAATGTGTTGCTTTGGCCTGTTAGTGTTAGAAGCTACTGGTAAGTTTTTTTAAGATAGCAACAGATTAAAACTTTTTTACTCTTTATTTTAAATCCTTTCACCCAAGGTATGGTGATGGTCTTAATGGTTTTAAGTTGAAGGGATTACTGAGTATAAGAAGCTGAGAAAATGTTATTAAGATAAGAAGCAATAAAAGATCAGGATTCAAGGAGACAGAAGGTTACAATGTTGCATTTAAAACTCTGAAGATCATAATTAACAAGAAAGTAAGAAACTGGAAGAGCGTCCCACAGGCAAGAAGAACTTAGGGTTACATCTAATAATTTCAGCAGTAAAATAATGAGATCTAACTGGAAATATTTAGTACTATGCTTAAATTTGTGAAGATGAGGTACCAAAGAGGAAAGCTTATCAAAACAATTGCCATGAAATTATTTATAGAAAAGCTCAAGGAAACCACATTATGATAGAAAATGATTGAAGTTGAGAACCAATAACATTGCAGATTCTTTGGACATACAGCAGAAGCATCAGACCAGATGTGGCAGCAATATTCAATGCATGGACAAATGGTACTTATAAAGGTGCAAGATAGATTTTGTCAAGAAAAACTCTCCTGCACAACATAGTGAACTCACTTTCCTAGCAGCATAACTAATAAATGATTCAATATAATTGTTCCAATTCATGTCAATAGAAAACATTAGACTGAGAAGGGAAGGGAAAAAAAGCTTAAGTATTGAAATGAGTTTGGTTTTGATAATTTTTAATAGACAAATATCTTATATGAATTTAAAAACATTCTCTTAAATGTTTGTTTCTCTTAAAAATTCAAATAGATATTATTCAGTGTTATATATTTTTATGTCTTAAATGTTTTCTCCATTTTTAAATTCTACTCCACATCCTGATTTTGTAAACTGTCCACAATTTCCTGTTTTGAGTCCAACTAATTATGACCTAATAATAGCTGCTGCTGCTGTTAAGATGACCTCTTTCTGCAAAGCTAGCAATATTTTAATGCCAACAAAATTCAAGCTATATTGTTGTTTACACAGTAGTAAAAAATTATTTATTCAAACAAATATATAATGATGGAAAAAAACAATGCTTTGTTTCTTTGATTTCATGTTTTACTAACAAATTTCATTATTATAAATTAAGGTTATTAACATTTTTTTAATCATTTCACCCACTAGCAAGCCAAATAAACTACTAAGAAGCAAGGGAGTGAAAAATATGAGAAAAAAGAAAACATTATTAAGCAGAGAGGACAATAATAATAATAAAAAACAAAAACATTAATTGCATAGATAAAAGATAGAAATTGACATTGCATTTAAAATTTTGAAGATCAAAGTTGACTTTTTTGTTCCTAGCCAAGGTGTACACACTCAGGCTCCCCACATTAAACTGACTTTGTGTCACAATGTGACTTCATGGGTGTTTGAGTAAATATCAAATTACTATAAAGTAGAGCTGGGGCTTTTTAATCTCAGAGTTCATGGGATAATTGAGCTCCAATTTTGCATTTATTCATATAGATTCCATAATATAGGTTTTAGCTATTATGTTTCTCTAACTCTTCAAATGTTGACTGTATAACTAATTCTAATTTCTATTTTCCCATCTTTATACTATATTAAAATAATATAAAAATTATAAATTGTCCCCTGTTCTGTCACCCATGAAATAAAAATAATTGTTTATATGGAAAATAAGGATCTACGTACATCAAATCATCTTTAAATTAAATGGCAGCAGAAGAATTATCATTGAACTTTTAAAAGGTAAGCTTAAACATTAATTCAATACTTAAATGTAGCAATCAATTTTGAGTTCTTCTATAGTTTATTGATGCCTATCACATCTACTCCACCCTAGCTATTGAAATGATGGCCAAACCAAAAATCCTCTACAGGAGTTAGCTTAAATGCCCCCCAATAGAAAAATTTTAAGATAGTTGCAATTTTGG
Source organism: Acanthosepion lycidas (assembly GCA_963932145.1). Taxonomy (NCBI): domain Eukaryota; kingdom Metazoa; phylum Mollusca; class Cephalopoda; order Sepiida; family Sepiidae; genus Acanthosepion; species Acanthosepion lycidas. The sequence goes on from OZ010602.1 coordinate 69,368,584, forward strand.
ATACAAAAGGAAAACAAGTTACTCTCCTTGAACCATGAAAGCCATGATAATGGCTAGTATGATATAATAATATATATTTTCAACCTCGGATAATCTGGCAACTCTAAATCATTCCCTGCACCTAACTTTTCTAGGGCTTTTGAATTAACTCTGAATCATTGAAATTGGACTAGTGGGAGTGGAGGAGGTGCTTGGACACATACATGCACATACACTGTACTTTATATTTAAGATGATACTTTTTATGTACTAGAAGTTTTTAAATTATTGAATATCTTTTTGTCTGTCAGGTTTCACTGGTGTGACTTGTGCTGAAAATATTAATGAGTGTAGTTCACAGCCTTGTGCCAATTCAGGTATTTGTGAAGACAAGCAGAATGAATTCAAGTGCAATTGCAAACCAGGTAAATATTTTTTCTGTTTATAATAAGAATATATATGTATTTTTTAAAATTTATTTTTCTTACATGTGTGTCAATTTGGAAACTTCTGTTTTGACATATGTTTTGCTGATGAATCAGTATCATCAAGAAGAGAATTTGATTTCCACAAAATCTACATTAGAGAAAACATCATGCATGATAACCATATGAATACTTGAATTTTACTTTAATGCTTAACACAAATCACATTTTTCTCACAAATACAGATTTTGTTGCAATGAAATTCTGATGACATTTTATTTACGAAAATCTCAAAATGGTAGTTTTTACATATATTTACCATTCTGTTGAATACTCATCCAAATATTGCTTATTATATATATATATATATATATATATATATATGTCTCAAAAATCTCCAATATCTTTATTATTTCATCCACAATGCTAAGAGAAAAGCATACAGAAAATATGACTGCATTATTGACAACAATAAACTAGATAAAAACAGATGCATAATACTACCTACCTACTCAATAGCATCAAAATAATTACAACTACATCCAAAACTATTATGGGTATGATCAGAACCAAAAATACCGATAACAATAATTATTCTGAAACAGGTATATATAGAATAATTTGCCAGAACTTTTCCTCAGAATATACTGGGGAAACTTGCAGAAATTTAACAAAATGTATCTTTATATGCAACAATTTACCAAATGCATTAGTTATACAGAGAAATTCAACCACAATTTTGATCCACACTTGTTAAAAGAGAAAGTAACTTACTTAGAAGGAAAATTCTCAAGAATGCTGCTATTGAATCTTATCAAAATATAAATCTGCACCTCCAATTTTTTTCCAATATCTTAATTACTGAAAGAATTTACTATTTTCCCAAGTCAACATACATGACTACAAAAATGTTAAAAAATTAAAAGAAAGCTGTTAAACCATGACCTCATGTTATTTAAAATACATAACACATAAATTAATCTCAAACTAAATTAATCTAAATACTAATTCATAAAAAATTTTTAAAAAAATTTCCAAAACACCACTTACGCACTTTCATTTATTAGACATTGAATTGTATCACTTCATGCATCCCATAGCTAATGAATGTTGATGAGTGTTCTTAACTCAAAAATTTTGAAAAACCAACATTTTTTCTCTTGTATATAAATACTTGTTACAAAATAAAATCTTTGCATTTGCCTTGATAAAGTCTCACAGTGGATGAAACATATTGGTTAAGATAAGTTTTTCTTTTGTCTTTAATCATATATATGTGTGTGTGTGTGTGAGAGAGAGAGAGAGACTGAAAAAAATATTTCTAGAATGAAACAAAAGTATATTGAAATGAATCTCATTTGTTACGCACCAAATTAAACTTATTAGCCATTTTATATTACTTGATTATGTGGGAGGTTTAAATTAATCAAGTAGGGGCCTATTGTGTTGGTTGTACATTGATTATGCATTTTTCTTTTTAAGGCTTCACTGGCAAGAGATGTGAAACTGATATTAATGAATGCAGTAGTAATCCTTGTAATCATGGTACATGTATTGACCAACGGAACAGTTACAAATGTAAATGTAAGCCAGGTAAGTAGAAACAACTTTGGTTTTATCTGTTTATAACTTTGTTTTGCTTTATCCAGCCTACATTCACCTATTACTTATTCTGTGTGAATTTTTGTCTTTCTTTGCTTCTCTCTCACTCTCTATCTCTCTCTCTTCCTCATTTCTGTTATGTGAGTAGATATATAAAAATTAACAAATGAATCCTGCCCTGATTTGAACATATGGAAGCAGCTAAATAACCTATTTACTCTGCCAACATATTGCTGCTTAATCAACATTACAAATACTAAGCTAGGCAGAAAGCACAGATAATGCACAGACCCTCAGCAGAACACCAATGAATGAAACTTTAATATTAGGCAAAACAGAAGTGTCAATAAATAATCACATAATTTATTATGGATACTCTGCTAGTTGATCTAACTAGTGTTAGATAATTGAAATTTCAAGTCAATCTCAGAGTTAACTGCTTATATCTAACTATTAACTGCAAAAGTTCTATGACATTTTGTACAAATAATGATTCAGAGTAACTCTGGTTTGAGTTTTACTCTATTTTTTGAAGAGAATAGGTCCAATTTTCTCATTTTTAAATTTTGATTTCCAAATATCAGTGGATTATACAGACTGGTAATTGGAAGGATAAAATCAATGGTTTCATGCATGAAACTATGATCCTGTTCTGAATCTTATCAGGCAATTTCAGTAATGTTGAATCTATTGTGTCAGTCATGTTATAATCTAGAATTGAACATTTACTAAAAAAGGTTCCATATTGAATTAAACTATGATGATTCCAATCATTATTGATGTTAATGTTTTTATTTTGTTTTAAAGGAACTTTATTGTTTGAATCACCTTTTTAATATATTTTTTTTTATGTTTATAATTGTAAAGAAATAAGAAATGTTGTCCTGTATCAAGGGGGTTAGGCAAAACAAAAAAAAAATCATCACTGTTTATTTAATATAAAAAAAATCTGGGTTAAAATTAGAACACCAAATGAAGGCTCCTTTCTTTTGGAATTACAGAAATTCTTTTGTTAATTTTGGAAATTATTTGTTGGTAAAAAACTGAGTGATGAAATTAACTGTCCCAAAAATGTAAAAAATATCTTCAAGGGAGGTAATATTGATTAATCAGCTACCAAATCACAAAAAGCAAAAAAACATCTTGCTTTTTGTAATTGATAACACAAAACTGTAAAAATTGTCCAATTATTTAAAAAAAAATCTTAAATCTTAAAAAATTTAAAGAAAAAAAAAAGTGTCCTCCCTCAAAATAGAATGGAGAAAAAAGTCTTTTAAATCCATAGAAAGTCCCTATATAATTATCCTTATGAAAAGATAGTAGGTGGATACTGAGAGTGTATTGACCTTTATTGCACTGAACTTAGTCAGAAAGGGTGAAAAGAATAATCAAGTATAAAATAAAAATGTTACTACTTCATCTTTTTAATATTTTTTTCAAAATCACATATTTTGTCTTGTAGGATATAAAGGCATCTCTTGTGCTGAAAATGTCAATGATTGTGCAGGTATAAACTGTGGAAATGGTACTTGTGAAGATGATGTGTCTGATTATACATGCAAATGCAATAAAGGTTATACAGGACGTCACTGTGAGACAGAGATCAACGAGTGTGACAATAATCCTTGTAAACATGGAGGCACTTGCATGAATGTTCATGATTCATACGAATGTCGATGTCCTCAAGGCACTTTTGGTAAATCTGGTTCCCTTTTTATATCATTGAACAAGCATTGTTTTGAGTCACAAAAACATTACAAACCAGTTTCTGTTTATCATGAATGTACACTTCCAAAAAATTATTTGATTTTTATTCATTTCTTTATTTGTAAAACGGTAACCTAGTGTCATTGTTCACTTTTCATCTTTGCTGATAGTCACTATCTAAAATCAAACAAAAATATTTTATTAAATTATTTTTGTTATTACATTTTGGAAATAAGTAATATAAAAATTGAAATTTAAGATAGATGAAAGCATTTATTTCTCTAACTTTAAATACAAAAATTAATTTATTATATTTGTGTTCTTAGAATGACTCCTCAGTGCATTATCTTGAATTATGTTAAAAGAAATAAAATTCCAAGTAGTTGAAGTGCCAGAATTTAAGGCTACTTATATCAAAAGCATGCTGTATTTGGTAACTGTACCAAATAATAGAAACATCACTTGAGAACTACCAACAGCAGCAACAACTAAAATGGATAGCAAATGAAGAGAAAATAATGACCTAATAAAGATGTTAACATTCCTCATCACTTCAAATAGGAAGTTAGGAAGGAAACCCCCATCAATATTGGAAAGAGTGATAAAAGCTACTGGACTTGAGAAACCTGTTTTCCTGAAAGAATGATTTAAGAGAAAGATTTTATAAATTTTAACTGAAGAGAGTACGGACTGCTCAGTCAGTAAATGTCAAACATTTATGTAATCTTATGGTATAAAAGCCTTTGTTACTATTTGCTTGTTTGTTGTTTTTTGTCAGTGTTCACTGTTAAACAAACAAGGAATTACAAACACCAAATGGGATATACTGTGTTCGTGTGTTAACTGGTAGTATTCAACTGCTGCTGAGGTCTCAGTTTCATTATCTTATTTTAAAATTATTAAAAAATAAAAAATATGAATAGTTGTAGAAAATGATCAAAAATACATTTGACCTCTCCATATTTTTTATTAGCAATAAATACAATTGAAATTTGTATATTTGTATAATTTATTCAAAAGTAAATAATTCTATTTTCATGAGTACTATGCAAGTATTTAAATAAAACAAAAGTATCAAAACTTTTTCCATTTAATCTTTGACAGGCCGCAACTGTGAAAACAACCAAAATGAATGTGCTCAAAATCTTTGTCACAATAATGGCACTTGTATTGATGGCATTGATAAATTTGAATGTAGATGCCTGGCTGGATTTACAAGTAAGTTTCCAATTCACTGTGTTTTATCTCAGATGGAAATTAGGTGATATGATATTTTGAAAAAAGATTAAAAAACACACACAAGATGTGAAGAAATCTGCTTGTATGGTATCCCCTCTGATTAGTTATAAAGTAACATCAAGACTATGCCACCAGTTCTTGAAATATTGAAAATGGTTGGATACATTTGAAACCAACCTTATAAAATCCTTTCAATTTAACCTTAGGAAATTTTTGTTTACATATGAATGTGGGTGTGTCAAAATTGACAATATATTCTAATAAATATCAACTTTGTTGTAATAACTGAGTGAGGTTCAAAGGTAACAGAACCAAATTGAAGTTGGCATAGCAAGTGAATCTAAAATAATTGGTTCAAGTCTAAGAGATAAAAATTGGTCACATTTTAAAATCTCATTAATGTAAATTGTTGGGGTGATATGAAATGGGTGTATTTTTTGTGAAATGAGAAAAATACATTGAAGATAAAATTTTAGAATAAAAATGCATGTATCATTTTAAATAATGGGGCCTAAAAAATGTCTGTATCAGAATATAGAAAATATTCTGATACAAAGATATTTCATTCTTATAGAGAACAATTTGCTCATTTTAGGAATGGAAAAAATGCAAAAAGTGTGTATTTGAACTGGTCTGAATTTGACTGCAAAATTATTTTTTTATCACTTAGGTAATCAGTTTTTCTTAATCTAATAACTTGGTATTTCACTAACCAAGTTTTAACATTTTCATATTTTATGTTAATAACTGTTTATTAGATATGTGAAAAAGTTCCCAGAATCCTCTATTTTGGAAAGAAAGGTAATCAGGAGAAAGAATGCAGGAAACTATTATATGTACCTTAAGATAAAAGCCTATTTGGCAGCAAGGACTCAATCAATCATCAATAAATTTTGCTAGTAATAATACATTTCTAATACATTTCTAATACAGTTCTAATACAGTTCTAATAAAAATGTAATACTTTCTCTATTTGTACTTTACTATTAATCTTCTTTATATTTCTTCTTTTTTTTTTTTTTTTTTTTTTTTTTTTTTTAGGTACCTATTGTGAAACAAATATAGATGAATGTGCTTCTAATCCTTGTTTTCATGGTGGCACATGCGTTGACCATATCAATGGCTACAAATGTATATGTCCTCATGGGTATCATGATGCACAATGCAAGTCTAATATCAACGAATGCCGTATAAATCCTTGCATAAATGGTGGAACTTGTGTTGATGGCATTAATCGGTGGGTGAACATTTTCTAAGGTTTTTCATTATATTTTTTGTTATGCCCTTTTACATTTCTGCAAATGGAGGAAGGAAATGTTTTACTAGTGATTGGACAACTTGTTATAGAACAAGTTAGAAGACTTCATTTATCTCCATTTGCCAAGGCATCCAAGGGACTGACTTGGGACAGCTGGAGAAGTACTGACCCAGAGATTACCTGACTCTACACTGACACTTTATAGACTATAAATGCTAGCAAAACTAGGGATCAATTAATAAGCTAAGCATAAAGCTTCTAATCCAGAATAGACAAAAATGTCACAAACCAAAGGCAAGAAATGACCTTCTATATAGACCTATTTACCATAAAGCAATATCTGTCTATATTCCTGAGATGAGGTATTCTAACTATTTACACTATTTACATTGTTTGGACTATTGCCCTTGTCTTTATTGGCATATTCACGTTTCAGCCATTGTATGCTCCAGTTTTCCTCAGGTGATATAATTGAGATCTCTAGAAAAGACATGGCTCAGGAAACTACAACAATCTACCCTGGTGGATGAAATAAAGGGTTTGGTTTGAAATTCCAATATGTATATCATCTGAATAAGGTGAACGCATACAACAGCCAAAATGTCACAAATATGACAATAGAGATGAGGACAATAGTTCAAACAATGTAAATAGTTACCATAAAGTAATTCTTTAACATTTGACAAGTATTTGTATAGTAATCCCAAGTTTTATATACTATTTCTTTCCTGTTTCATGTTGTCAAAACAAATTTTGAATAAAAATAAGTTTTGGTTAATTACACTATTTTATTATTATAATGCATGAAACTTATAAGCCCAAAAAAGCTTAGATTAGTAAAAAAAAAAAAAAAAAAGTATATTTTAAGCATAAAGCAATATTCAGATCATGTCTATTTGTGTAAAATTTTATATTTTTTTTAATTTTTTAAAAAATTTTTTTATTTTTCTTTTGCAAAAAGATTGCTTAAATTCCCATGAGATGCATATACAATCTTTCTCAAAGTGATTCACCTGCTCACATTCATCAGCAAATAATACATAATAATAAAAACTTGTACACAGTCAAGTAAGAATAACACATTATTTAACATTTGAATTTTGAATATTTAAAATCAGTCACTGTTCTAATGTAACATTCAAATGAACGTAATTAGGAATCTCATAAGAAGAAGTGAAGATTAGAGGACCAAAAAAAAAATATTCCTAAATTCAACACCTGAGTAATGTTGGAGTTTAGCAGCTAAAACAGTGATTGAAACAATGAAGTTAATAATAGTAATAATAATAATAATGATGACTTCAGAACAAGTATAACTGGATACTTTCTACAGAGCTGTGACTGACAGTCATATCTCACAGGTCATTATTAGAGAGGTTGATTCTCATTGGGAGATCCTGTATGAGCCTTATGTTAGTCTAAATTTAATAAATGTAAAATACCTTTTCTATAACATCTATTTATATTTTATTGTATTCTTTAAATTCTGTTAATTTTCATTAAATTATAACAGATATGACTGCTTTTGCTCCTCTGGCTATACTGGCCAGGACTGTGAACTGGACATTCTTGAATGTGCTTCAAATCCATGTCAACATGGTGGAACCTGTAAAGAACATCACAACTACTATGAGTGCCAATGTCCACCAGGATATACTGGTAAGAATAGATTTTATTATTTTCTTAATGTTAACCTATTTTGATTCTTTTGTTTTGTGCTTTCTTTAATAAATTTACTTGTCTTTTCTATGGTGTATTTTAAAAATAAATTTTAACATAAATGTTATAAATACATTAATATGTACAGAATGTGCCAGGTATCTGAGAACACACCTTAAGTGGGTTACAATTAGAAGATGACCTGATATGTTACATGTTATGTGCCAAATTTTAACATCTTTCTTTCAGACATATCAACAGCTTAAACATGGCAACTTCCAATATGATACAGAAAATGAAAAGACGTAATTCTTGTGGCACTCGCTGTCAACCACAGCAACTTTTTATGTGTTTATTTTAATATTACACATTTACTTCCTACATTTGTTGTATTTATCATACAATTAAAATACACTGATATACCCAATTTGAATACCCACTTAAATTGCACAAGCATTTCAAGAATTAAACATACCCACAGATGCCTATACTTGATATTTATACAAGCAATGAAAACAACATAGAAGAACAGAAACAGAATTTAAAATTTGAAACATAACTCCACTCCAAAAGTTTCTGTAGATAAATGAATATTGAACCATGTTAATTTTGTAAAGGTTTTATTACTTGTTCCTTATGTAATAATTCTGTAAAATTTAATCCATCTCTTTAACTTTGGTGTGTTAAAGCCATTGTATCTCTTGATTTTCTTTTCTTTAATATGTTTATAAATGTTCTGCATTTTTAGTGCATTCTTACTTATTTTTTCTTTTTCTCATTAGAAACATACTTGCACTTAGGTTGATAAACATACAATGTCTTTTTCCCCCTATTTCTCTTTTGCAGGCATCAATTGTGAAATTGATACTGATGAATGTCTTAGTAATCCTTGTATCCATGGAAAGTGTACAAATGAATTGAACAGGTACAAATGTTATTGTGATGATGCCTACACTGGAACAAACTGTGAGACAAAACTTGCCCCTTGTCAGTCTAACCCTTGTGTTCATGGAACATGTAAACCAATTAATAGATATACAGATTACCAGTGTCACTGCCCTCCTGGTTTTGAAGGTAATAAATCAATTATTTTTATTATTTTGCATTGTAATACTAATTGCTTTATACTAAAAAAAAAAAAAGTTTGCTATTTCTAAGTGTAAATTAGATATGGCTGAAAGTATGGCATACACAGTGTGGATCTAACTCACTACATAATTGATCTAGTGGAACAAGCTTGCTAACCATACACCACATTGAAGTACCCGGGTCATGGACTCTGATGATGTCAACTGCATTTGATAAGTTAAATAGCTTTAGCTATGCTCTAATACACATATTATTATTTTTTTTTTTTTTAGGTCGTAATTGTGAAACTGACCGTGATGAGTGCATCATAAGTGCACCATGTAGAAACGGAGCAACTTGCATCAACAAGTTTGGTTCTTATCACTGCAGGTGCAAACCTGGATTTGCTGGCAATAACTGTGAAATTAATAAAGATGAGTGCAATTCATGTAAGTATCAACACTTTCAAACTAACTATAAACAATATATACAGTCAAATTTTATTTTATTTTGATTTTTTTTTTAGTTTGAATTATTTCAACCAAAACAAAGTGATAAAGCCACTAAGGCACAAATGATTACTGAGAATGAAGGAAACTGAAAAACCTTTACTGAGGAGAAAGAACAATAAAAAGAACAAAGATTCCAGGTGACGGAAGATGGTGATTGTTGTTGCATTTAAATTTTTGGAAATCGTAATTGATGCGAAACCAAGAAGCTGGAAGAGAGATTCACAGATAAGAAGTTTGAGATGAGAAATTATTAGAATAGAACTTTCCAATTTACATTTAGCAATTTCATCAGTGAAGTGAAATGATGAGACAGAGTTATCACCATTTTAGGTTTCTTTTCTGTTTTGAATTTTTGTACTTTATAAAATTTTATTTCTTTTCTTAAAATGAAATTAGAACAGGAAAATAAAACTTTATTTTGTCTTTTCCTTAACTTAGATATATTTGTAAGAAAATTGTCTCTATCTCCAAAAATAATGGAACTTGTAAGTGAATTATCTTATCTGTTGGTACTAGTGCCAAAGTTTAGAGTTCCAAAAACAAGAATCTCATTTGTTGACTTTCTAGACATTTAGACATTCCCCAATTTAAAGATTGGTATGATACAATCTTTCTATTCTCTTTTTTTTATATCTGACCTTTGCCTTCTCATGTACTAAGCTTAATAAATATCAACTCTCACTTGTACTTCTGGAAATAAAAATACAATTAACAGTCACAGAAGTTAAATAAAAATTAAAAACCTTCCAATATTGTTTCCTTGATTTGATGATTAATTATTTTGTAAATTCTCTTTTTATAGAAATTATTGTTTATTTATACCAAGCAATATCAAATTCTTTAATTTAAATTATTACATAATTTATTATATGTATTGGACTGATACAAAAAGTTCTCATTCTACACAAATTTAAGTCTTTGAAGTTTACACAGCCTTTTCAGTTTGTGCATTCATATGGTATGAGATGCAGCAGGGAGGTGTTGAAAAGTTATCAGGCTGATTTGCTCCCTAAAATCTGACTAAATATTTTTTAAATTTCTTCTTCACTGGAACTTTTCAGCTTATTATGAGTAATCTAGTTTTGTCAAATCAGAAAGTAAATTTTAGAATATGTATATATTGACCGCATATGTGCCCATGGGAAAGGCATGGATCCATCACTTTTCCTTAGATATAAAGTAGCTGGTCAGATTGAGATCTCTAGCCTTAGTTAGCAACCAGTCTATGAGAATAACAAAGTCTGAATTCAATCTGGCTGGGTGTAAAATGTCACTTCATTAAATCTGTTTTCTGCTAAAACTACAGCTTCATTGTCTGTTATGGTGTTATGCAATCCTATGCTCCATGGAGAGTCAACAGAATTCATTATAAACATTATTGTGCATAGATGTTGTGTCCATAAAATATAAAACAATTGAGATTTATAGCTGATGAAAAAGTAAATTAATCCAATATAGATTTAAAAACTATACCTCCTCTCTCTATTTACAATATTTTATTCCTTTCAGCTCCATGTCAAAATGGAGGGACTTGTCTTGATGATATTGATAACTACACCTGTCAATGCCAAGATGGATTTGGTGGTTACCATTGTGAAACTGACATTGATGAGTGTGCTTCAAATCCATGTTATAATGGATCTGAGTGTAAAGATTATGTAAACTCTTATATATGCATCTGTCAGCCAGGATTCAGTGGCACTCACTGCAATCAAAACAATAATGATTGTACATCCAGGTAAGTAAATAATTGTTCCAGTAATCATTTTTTTTTTTTTAACCCATAAATAGTTTAAAGGAAAATATTTTTAATTGAAGAACATTTAGAACAGTGCATATATATATATATATATATATATATATATATATATATATATATATATACACTATATATTTCAAATTTTGTTTATTCATATTTAAAACTTCATACATGCATTTGATGAAACAAAATTTAGTCTAGCTCATATTCAGAAAACAGCTAATGAAAAACTCCTGTCATCAATCAAAAAGATAACAATTTTTGTATTGTTCATAGCTGCATCATTTATTTTTTTACTAATCTGAAATTTTTAATTTAAAACAACACAATTATTTTTTTTTATTATTTCTCTACTAAAGTGTGCTGGGAACTTTTGCACACACCTAATACACTTCACTTTTTCGTTTTTCAGTTCCTGTTTAAATGGTGGCACCTGTATTGATGGTGTTAACTCTTATACTTGCAAGTGTTCTCTAGGTTATTCTGGTTCCAACTGCCAGACTGCTATCAAGCCATGTGATTCAAATCCTTGCCACAATGCTGCTACTTGTGTTGATCGCAACACAACTTACCAATGCTTCTGCCCTTATGGATTTAGTGGTCCACAGTGTTCAAACTTCATTGACTGGTGTTCCAATAATCCTTGTAAGAATGGAGGCAGCTGTCATCAAACAGCCAACGAATTTAGATGTAACTGCACAGAGAACTGGACTGGTGTCACTTGTGATATTTTACGTACAACATGTGAAATAGCAGCTAAAACTAAAGGTTTGTGACTTGCACAGTAAATTTGAAATTTTTGAATTTGTATTTGAATTAACATGAAGCTGCAGATGTAAATAAAATTAATGTGAAAAGTTTTTAAACAGTGAATATTCATCTGAAGAAGTTGAGAAAATTAACCAGTTGAAAAACTTCTTATATATGTAACAAAAATGTGAATAATAGTTGCAAATAGTTTTATTGATACTATCAACTCTTATTTGGGAATCCATAAACACCGCACATTGCATTTAAAAAAAAACGTTTGTGATTTTACTTAATGGTAGAAACATTTTGCAGAAAAAACTACATTACAAATAAATATATACATTAAACAGATTTTATTTTAAATATAAATATAATTAAATAAAAATAGTTTGTATTAAAAAATAATATGCCTTACTTTTTGAATAAGAAAAACTGTTTAAGTAAGATTACCATTATTCAAAAAATTCAATCTTCAGTATTATATAGGAAGCCATTTTGATTTATTATTTGTAATTTAAAAAATTAGCATATTTACTATTATTTATCATTTATTTTCAGGTGTGAGGGCCAATGAGTTATGCAAAAACAAAGGAAAATGTATTAACCGTAACCATAGCCATATGTGCATGTGTCCTCCAGGTTTTACTGGCAGTTATTGTGAAGTTAATATCGATGATTGCGCATCAGGTCCTTGTAAAAATGGTGGCAATTGTACAGATCTGATTTCACAATATAGCTGTAGCTGTGCCATAGGATTTCAAGGCAAAGACTGTGATTTAAACATAAATGACTGTGAAAAGAAGCCATGCCAAAATGGTGGTACCTGTCATGATATGACTGGTTATTTCTTGTGTTCATGTCCTCCAGGTACTAATGGTCAACTCTGTGAAATCAATCTCATTGAATGCCATGATGGTCTTTGTCATAATGGAGGAACATGTAAGGATAAGGTGAATGGATTTGAGTGTATATGTCCACCTGGGTTTGTTGGCAACAAGTGTGAAGGTGACATCAATGAATGTCTTAAACAACCCTGTGATCCTGTTGGGTCTCGAGGCTGTGTCCAACTTGTTAACAACTACCGTTGCAATTGTAAGCCTGGATGGACAGGTAAGATCATATTTTTTCTCTAATTTTTATAAATTAGATGCACTTTAAAATGTAAAACACTAAATTATCTCCCTTAGATCTCATTTGACAATTTCTTTTAAAATTGTGTTAGATTTCCTGGAAGAATTTTTTTTGTTTAAATGATTTGTTAGTTATAACATTTCTTAATTTTGAACACCTTAAAGGTTAAAGAGATAGCTTGCTAGCTATACCAAAAGACGATGAAACACCTTAAGAGACAGTGGTTATATCGATAGCTATACCCAAAAATATGTGACCAGATTTTGTAAATTCGAAGTATGGAAGGCACCCCCACCCCAAAACATCTGATTTCTTTTTGTACAAAGAAGAAAAAAATAATTTTTTTATTTTATCACTTATCAAGAGAAAAGAATGAATTTGGTAAAGTTGAATCACCAAGAGGCATCGTTGTTTAAAACGAATAATATGGTTTAGGAAATTGTCCAAAGGCCATGAGGAAAAAAAAAATAAAATAAAAATGAGAGAGGAGAGAATATATTTTCTCAGGGGTACAGATACCGAACAGAAGGCTCATATATCATAGTAAATTTCAAACATGGCTGAATTCTGGGAAAGTGTATTCCAGTTATCAAGGAAACACAATCCAAAGGTAGATTAAAGAACAATGGATTTGTGCTTGCTGAACTGTTATGACAGATAAAACAAACCCAGGGAAAATTGAAATACAGAAAACAATGTCATAAAAATGAATATATGGCTTTGAGGAATTATTAGCTGAAGGAAGGCACAGAAAAATAGTTCCCCTGGTAGACTGAAGAGAGTCTCTGCCAATAGTGGTCTCCACCAATCAGAAACACTGGTGGGAGGCATGACTTTAAGGCAGCAGAAGTAACTGGAAGGAGAAAGGCCTGTGCCCTCTACCCACGAAACAAGATAACTCCCAAATTGGGAAAAATTAAGTATGTTGCAGAAAAATTCTAAACAAAAGAACTTTGTTAGAATTTAATTAATTAGTCCAGTAATTGGGAAAAACCTGAAGACCCCCACCACTCTATAGGTTAGGGCCAGGGCTCATAAAACACTTCTCCTGGTCCCGTCTGTCTCTTGCATAGGCAGAAACAGATGGGACCAGGAGAAGTGGCTAACACCAAGTGAGAGATGACCATTTCATGTGACTTCCTGCCATTGAAGAAAGCCTCTGACTTTGAGCTGTGTTCCAGAGAACTTGTCTAAACTTAGTCACAACAAACAAGGTGTCACGAAATATGAGGGAAGGGTTGAGTGACTTTGCATGTCAAGATATGCCTGCCTGAAGAAACCTATAATCCTGTGTGGGGAGCAAAATTTGTATTACTAATTCTGTATAAGAAATGTCACATAATTTTTTTTTTTTTTTTTTTACAACTTGTGACTTTACTTTGTCTGGTCCAGACTAGTTCAACAATTCCTGTCAACAATTGACCCTCACCAGCCTTATGATCTAAATTGAACACATGGGATAAAGCAAGGTTTAGGTCAAAGTGATCAATGCCAATAGCAAATACCAAACGGAAAGACTGAACAGACTCTCAGAGGCTACAATGTCATATTTATCAATTAAAATTTAATTTTGTTAATATACTTAATTATTAACATAAATTAATTGCTTGCTCTGCTTTAAATTTTTACAAAAACTGGAAAGTGCAAACAGCATTGACATCTATAGAAATTCATAGGTAAAAAAAACAAATGTTCTATACAATAACAAAGCTTCCTAGAAATATACTACTTATATTTTTGCTTTCAAAATTTTTCATTACAATTATTTTGCAAGTTTTAGATAAACTTATAGTTTCTCTGCACTTGATTTTAATACAAATTAAAATTTTTAGTGTGCATTGCTTGAAAATTGGTGTTTAAATATTTTATTTTTGCTTATGACCTTTAATTTGCTTTTCATGTAAAATGTTTGCATCACTCATAGGAATCATTAGCTACATAAAAATGCAACTAATAATTTATAGAGTAATTTAAATGTAAGTTCAATTGAGAAAATATTCTGTTTTACAATTATTCTGTTTTCAATGTTTTTAGGTAAAACCTGTTCCATATATCATGGTACACCTGCCAACCATTGTCCTGAGAACAAATGTTTGGATGGGGGTGTCTGTATTAATCAGAGATGCCGCTGTCCTGAGGTAAGTTCTTCTGTCATTCACACATTTATATAACAGGATATATACATTTTGCACAAACTATTTTGTGTTTCTGCTTTGTTGTTATGGTTGGTGACCATTAATTAGAATCTAGTTGTTCTAATGTAAATAAATTTAAGACTAAAAATTTAGTTTGTATATTTTATAGGTTTTTCTTTTAACCCATTCATAGTTTTAATATTTTACATCTATCAGTAATACTTGCATTAAATCTTGACAACCAACAACCCTTTTCTTCTGGTTTTTAATGCATTTTTACAGTAAAATCATTAGTAACACATTTACACTGAAAATAACAGTTTTATTTTATCAGTGATTCTTTCATTAATTCCTGAACACTAACAATCCTTTTTTCTGATTTTTATAGAATCTTTCCAAAACAGATTTTAAAGTAAACACAACAAAATTCAGTTAAGTCATGAATCTCTACTTTTGTAGGTTAATATTTAGTGATTCTCATTCATGGCTCTGGGAAATAGTTTCATCTTGCAACCATATCAATATTCACTTAGAGATTTTACAGATTATAATGTAAAGGTGACAAAAATATATCTTTTGTAAATTCTAGGCTTGCTAATATTTTGTATAACACATGACAACATGGATAAATTTTAAATGCTCAGCATTTTGAATTCCTATTTAATTGCTCTATCTATTCACGTGTAGCACAGTATTTCCTTTCTTTTATA
Organism: Acanthosepion lycidas; assembly: GCA_963932145.1. Lineage (NCBI taxonomy): Eukaryota > Metazoa > Mollusca > Cephalopoda > Sepiida > Sepiidae > Acanthosepion > Acanthosepion lycidas. Next base: position 69,384,518 of record OZ010602.1, read on the forward strand.
TGTCATTGGCAGTGGCTTTATCTCATATCCAAAAATTTAATCACTTCTTTATAATGATGGCATTAATAACTAAGTAGACCAATTCTTGTATGAAAGCGCCAATGGAATTGATTACATTGCAATGTTGGTTGAGGACAGTTGATTTTGTCATACCTTTTTCTCTTGTGATTTGACTTCTTCCTTTTCTCTTCTAGTTGCGTGAAAGTTTTTGGTTCCAATAGTGATGGACCATCACCAGTTGGTACAGTCCTGTGCATGTGTTTCAAATGATTTAGACTCAAGTCCCATGGCTTTCAGTATTGTTTTGAAGTGGTCTTTGTATGTTCAAAGTGGGTAACCCTGTGGTCTTTTCCCTGAAGTGAGCTCACTGAATAAGACTTGACATGTGAAAACCTTAACTCTTCCATTCTTTCTCCATGTCCTGTCAAATCAAAGTCAGTGTTTCATGATCATCGATTCAATGCTTTAACTGTTGGCTCTTTCCAGGACTTTGGTTTTTGTTGCATAGTAATTCCATTTTATGTTCAAGATTGAACAAAGCTTTTGCTGGTGAAGGCATTCTCATTTTTTGAATATTGCAATGATATAGAGTCCAGGTTTCACAGTCATATTGAAAATTTGAAATGGCGGTAGTAGTATAGACCATAATTTTTGTTGTTAAATGCTGATTTTTGTTGAAGAAGTATTTGATTTGCTTTCCAAATGCCCCATGTGCAGCACTAATTCTGTGTTCCATTTCCTTTTCTGATGTGCACACTTGTTTGATAAAAGGCTACCCAGATATAAAAAATGTTCTACTTGTCCAAGAGGTGTATCAGAGATGGTAATATCGAAATCTGGTAAGATAGTATTTGGAGTTGGCTGTGCAAGGACCTTGGTTTTCTTGATGTTTACTGTAAGGCCAAAACAGTGGTAGGTCATAGTAAAATTGTTCATAGACTGTTGAAGTTCTTCTTTTGAATGACAGAAGGCAACATTGTCATCAGCATATTGAAGTTTTGAGATTTGTTGCATGTTTGTTAGATGTTTAGATCGAGTCATAACATTATTTTGTTTTATTTACTTTTTTTACTATTGGTTCAGAATAGTCAATTTCTTCCTTTATATTATTTATCTTTCAAATATTTTTAATAATACTAAAAAAAATTTCTCATATATTTGGTGGTAAATTTTTTTTCTTATTTGTTGATTGTTTTCTATTGTCATTTAAAGTAATAATAATTTAATAAGTGATACATTTGTTGAACTGTTTACTCCAACATCCAGTGTAAAATATGTGTGTTTATGTTTCTATGTGTGTGTGTGTATATATATATATATATATATATATATTGAATAAGCAAATAGATACAAATACGGAATATTACATGTCAACCGTTGATGGTCACTCCTTGCCCTGGTGGAAAGGTTTGAGTGGTCCAATGACTCTGAGAGCGATGCTGTTGGGAGGGCCACCCTTGGCAAGGTCAAAAAGAAGAACCTAGACTAACCCCAAAGACCCCAAACAGTAGAAAAACAGATGCCAGCAGTTGAACCAGTGGATGAAGAGAGCTATGCATGAGACAGAAGGCACTACTCAAAATTATAACAGTCAGAGGCAGTCTATTGCAGTTTCATAACTGGATCTGGCATGTGTGCTGCAGAAGAACATCATGAAATCAAGTGTGTAGGTCACTTCCTGGCAAGTTGAGGTCCCCCTTAAACAAATTCATACCATCAACTCTTTCATCTACTCTGATTTTCCTTTACCAATTAACTCTTGCAAAACCAAACAGTAATAGGGAATGAATGGCATGAACATGTTTGGTGAAACTGGAAACTTCTAGTCCTGAAACTGCACATTGGCAGCAAATGTGTGATGGTTGCCCTCCTAAGATCCAGTGACTACATAGGATCCATTTCTGCATTCGTGTATGGGCAGGTCTGTTTAGGAGTCCAACTCAATTAAAGAAGGTCCTAGAAAATGTGGACTAAATATCAAAAGTCACTACCACTGCCAAGCTGGTAAATCACACCTTGCTGACTACCCATCATGTGGTCAAAACAACAAGAAATATGATCTTTGGAACATGGAATGTTAAAACTCTTCTTGACATTGACAACACCGACTGACCATAATGATGCACAACTCTAATCTCAAAAGAAGTGGCTAGACTCAATGTGACTATCACAGCCTTGACTGAAACATTTTTCTTCATCAGAAGGAAGACTCTTTTGGAAAGGCAAAGATGAAGTTGGGGGGGGGGGGAAGAATCCAAAGAGTCAGTTTTGCTATTAAAACCTGCATCATACGAAACCCTTACATAACACCAACTGCCATCAATGAATAACATAACTCTTCAGTTACCGCTTCCTAAAGAGAAATTACGTCACACTCTCATTTCTACTTATGCTCCATTTCTTGATGCTGATGAAGATAAAAATGAATTTTAACAACAACTAAGTAACACCATTGTCGTCAACGTACCACTGAAGGACAAACTCTTATTACTAGGAGATTCAATGCAAGGGTAGCAAAAGATTCTAACCTATGGGAAAATGTTATCATTAAAGAAGGCATCAAGAATTGCAGCTCCAATTAAGGAGGGCCTTAATGATGATAACTGCTGGACAGATCATTGGCTTGTCACCACGCACTAGAGTCACCATTTGTAAAAATGCAACATCAACCACCATCTTGTAGAAAACATGACATCTCAAAACCTCAGAACCCTGACACTGCAACCACTTTTGAAACAAAAAAAAATCAGGAACTTAGTTCTGATGAAGTCAATGACCAATCCCTTGATGAAGAATGGAGAAACATCTGTTAATGAAGAATGGAGAACCATTTGTGAGATAGTCACAGAAACATCAAGCACTGTCATCAGTTTCACCAAGACCATAAATCAGGACTGGTTTGATGAAAACAAAATTGAAATCATCAACCTAAATGAGGTAAAAAAGAAGTATTTGGACCTGTACAAACATCAACTGGATCCCTTCTAGCAGCTGACAATACAAACATCCTGACTGATTCACAAGACATACTCCTACATTGGAAGGAACATTTCTCCACCCTTCTAAATAGAAATTCGAGCACAAATGAGGCCTTGCTGAGAAACGTTTCACATCACCCTCCTCAGCTATGGATGAATATCAGAACTATTTTTCAAGAATTCAAGCAAGCTATAAAGCAAATGAGATAAAGGAAGTCTCCAGGCCCAGACATCTCTTTTGATCAAATATGAAGGCTTGCCTTTGCAAACCAGCATTTTCACCCTCATTTTGAAGATGTGGTAATCCCAACAAGTTCCTAAATAACAGAAAGATGCAGTTATCATCAGAATCTTCATAAAAGATGACCAAAAAGCCTGTGGGAACTCTAGAAGAATATCATTATTCTCCATCACTGGAAAAGGCTTTGTCAGGATCCTTCTAAATTGGCACCAGATTATTGCTGAAAGGATCCTACCAGAATCTCAATGTGGATTCCATGGTACAATCATCATGATTTTCCGTGCAGGCAACTCCAAGAGAAAAGCTGGAAACAACAAAAAATCCTTACCTTTGTTTTCTATGACTTCAAAATGGCCGAAAGTTCTTCATTGTTTTGGATTATGTCCCAACCACCTTCTCTCTCTGAATCAAAAGCAATGCATGATAATATATCTGAATGTATATTCCACTAAGACATGCTGTCAGAAGAATTTCCAATTACATGCGGACTAAAACAAGAATGCATCTTGGCACCTATGAAACTCTCTTTGTAGCTGGCTGCAATATTTCCTCCAAATAATCCAGGAGTTGACTTCACATATCAATATGATGGAGGACTTTTCAACTTTTTATATGTAATCATTAAAATGAAAGAAAGTTTTGAAATTTCTCTGGTATTGTGCATGACATGAGCAACTTGTTATATAATTTACAATGTTTCCTCTAATAAAAATGTATTTTTATTTTCATAAAATGAGTAAGCAGCAAATAAAATTTTAATTTAAATATTATTTACTTTAAATAATTTAAAAACAAATTTTCTTTTTGTGCTTTCAGGGTTACAAAGGAACCAATTGTGAAGTGCCATTTTGTACAAGTTCTTACTGTCTAAATGGTGGAACATGTGTAACTGTGTCTGAAAGTATAGAATGTAGATGTCTTCCTGATATTTTGGGTAAACGTTGTGAATTTAATCAAACCCTATCTGAAAGTGTTTTGCTTAATCAACGCAAAAAGATGTGCCATGACAGGAACTGTACAGAAAAGGCCAACAATCACAAATGTGATGTAAGTGAAGCAGTTTTCAGTTAAAATCTTTTTTTTCTGTTATCAGTTTTATCAGCCAAAGTAATTCAAAGTGAATTCTTTTATGTGCTGTGTCCATTCAGTACTTTGTCACATTTAGCAATTTTTGTCTTTTCACCATCCATTTACACAAGATTGTTTCCTTCTTACCTTCAGTATAGCCTGTGAATGTTGTATTCTCCAGGCTCTCTTCATTATATATCCCAGAAAATTTCAATTATGCCATTCTAACTACAAGTTTCATTGTAATTCCTATTTTCTTTAAGACTCCTTCATTGCTCACATGATCAATAGAACCACATCTCTAGTTTTGAATTTCTTTATCTGAAAGGAAATTGTTCAGCATTCCCTACTATACAAAATTTTTCTGTTTCATAATACTTTTAGTTTTTGAAAGAAATTTAAACATCTAGGAAATGATGTTTTTAAAAGGGAACAGAAAATGTGACATTGAAATCTGAACATGCATTGGAAATGTATCTTTCCAATGCATGTTCAGATTTCAATGTCACATTTTCTGTCCTCTTTTAAAAACATCATTTCCTAGATGTTTAAATCTCTGTACTTGCTAGATTTTAACATCTCCAATTCATAGCTTATATTTTAAGCTTTCCCTCATGTTGACAACCATACATTCCATCTTCTTACACTTGATGGTTAGTCCTTTCTTCCTGCTTTCCTTTACTATGCTTTTCCTATAGGACTTCCTACAGTTTTCTTTCTGAAATTTTTGATTGCCTTGATGTAAATGTTCTATAAACCCAGGTGAGAACATGCCTCCTTGTCTTACACCCTTTTCTATGTTTGTATACCTGCTCAATTCCTTTTCTATTCATATACAGTCAGTTTGCTCTCAGTAAATATTTTGGATTACTCTAATATCTTTTCCAGATAAATTCCATTCAAATAGATCTTTGTGTCATACCTTATCAAATGCTTTTGCTTAGTCTATGAAATTTGTGCATTTATATTGCTCGCTCTGATATCAATAAATATTGCATGTCATTTTTATAAAAATTACAATAGATGATTCCAATCATACAAAAGCTAATGGAAAATATTAAAGCACAAAAAAATCTAATATTTAAATATTATTATTGATCTTTTTTTAGGAGCACACAATGTAATGTCAACAAAGCAGTTATTGCTGGTTGTAGTTGTCTCAATATAAAGGATATTTTTTTAAGCTGATAAAAAAAAATCCTGCACTTATCTGAAGATAATATTTTTATTTTACTACTTTTGTTTAGGTTGAATGCAATTCATTTGCTTGTGACTATGACAACAAAGAATGCACAAAGGGAATGATGCCATTCAAAAACTGTAAAACCCAAATGTCTAATGGTAAATTTTGCTGGGAAGTCTTCAAGAACAATGAATGCAATGCTGAATGTAAAACAGAAGAATGTCTTTGGGATGGCTTTGACTGTGCACCTGACACACAAGACTGCAACCCAATGTATAATGGCTACTGTACTAAGCACTATAGAAATGGAGACTGTGACAAAGGTTGTAATAGTAAAGAATGCTTGTGGGATGGATTTGATTGTGATCCAAACAAGGAGGATCTAGCGGATGGAACAATTGTCATCATTGTACTAGTTTCACCTGAAAAATTTAAAAAACAAGCAACCCAGTTTATTCGTCAACTGGGAATACTTTTGAAGACTGTTGTCAGGATCAAGAGAGATTCTCAAGGCCAGCAGATGATCTATCCATGGTACCCAGAAGGTACGCAACATAGTAAAATCAACCTTGTGAAGCGCTATATTGAACAGATATTAAGGACAGACCATTCCCGCATTAAGAGGGCTACCTCAATTGAAGGGTAAGTTAGACTGCTTTTTATTTCTTCAGTACCAACCATAGACCTAAATAAAACGAAAAATGTCTCTGTAAGATAATTCATTAGACATTTGATGTCATTCAGATCATTTTTATGATATAGGTTTCTGCTATATGTATAATAATTGAAAAGACTTTCAATCAGCTTCTATGATTTCAAACTGGTTGTCAGTCAGAGTATCTATTCTTTTTTCAATTTTAAAAAATAGTACTTTATAAACCTCTAAAGATGTCAGTGTAGTAAAAATTCTATTTATATTCACAGCTATGAGGATTTCTGTAAGGATGACTCTCTTCTGACTATTGTAAAAGATAACAAGATAATTGTTATCTATACTCAACTTTATTTTGATATTGATGCACAAATGCTCCATGAAGAGAAAAAATGAATCCCTCCTTTAGAAAAAGGAATTCATTAGAAAAAAATTATAGTTTGTCTTTGCAAACAAATATTTGGGAGTGTTCTTACCACCTGTTGCAGGCTCTCGGGCTTAGACATGCTTTTCTAAAACTACAGGTGAGTTTGTCAATCAGTGGCAGGCTCTGGCCTTATGGAGCTCCCTCTATTTTCCCCCATCAGTGTTTTGATTTGGTGGAGAAGGGATTGCCTGATAGAACCAGTGTTTCCATGTTACTCTGCTGACTGCTCATTTCCTGCTGACTGCTCATTTCCTGTTGACTGCTCATTTCCTGCTGACTGCTCATTTCCTGTTGACAGTGGTTGAATCCACAGGAAATGAAGATCATTTTCAAAAAAGTCCTTTTATATATTCAGTGGTGCTTCAGTTCTCCATTTAGTTATTTTTCTGAATAGAAACACTTTTGAAAGGTTCTCTCTCTTCTCTTCCTACAGAATTGGTTTACTGCTTGATGAGGTGATCATCTTCCAAAAACTCACCTGAAAGATCTTCACACTCTAATGTAGTTTTTATGTTTATCTACTTATAAAATGCTTAATACTTACATAGTTTTCTTTCCTGTCATTCAAACTGTCATCTCATCAGTTTGTAAAATGTAAGCAAAGAGAAATCATGCCTATCTTATAAAAATTGTTTACTAGCTTTAAAATCATTCTTACACTTTATATGTATGTGTTTTTGTTCTAATAACCTAACACAGCCTTCTTTCTGGAAAAGAGAAATTTTTTTTTGTTTTCTTTTTTACAGCACAAAAATTGAGTTCAATTAACCAAACAACTCTTAGAATGATAATAACTTCTCAAAATTATAGAAAATCTTCAATTTTGAATATTACATCTAGAAATCTTGCGCATTATTCATAGTTCTCTAATTTATTGGTTTATATAATTATTGACATTTGCTTTTATTTTTACTCGCTTCTAGTTGTTTTTTTTTTGATTTGTTGTTTTTGTATCTCGCTCATTTTGAAGTTTGTTTTTTTATATATTTTATTTTAGGACAAAAGTATTTCTGGAAATTGATAATAGAAAGTGTGATAATGAAGTCAATATGTGTTTCCACACAAGCAGTAGGGCTGCTGAATTCATTGCTGAAAATATCCGTAATGGCTGGTCACCAGAATTAAACATTCACCGTATTGCAGGTGAGAAGATCATGTAGTAAAATGCATGAAAATTGAGTCTATCTACTTCTGAAAGATTTAGAGGTTTTACTTCTTTTACCATTATAGTACCTCAAACAATCTAATAAAGATTTATAAATTTATAACAATCTCTGTTGTATTAACTCAAATATGGAATTAAATTAACATATAATTTATAATGGTATGTTTTTAAATTTATTATGTTATAATTTTTATGTGAAAATGTAGAAAAGATTTAAAACTTCCTGTCACAAAAGAATTAGGAAAAGAATATTTTAAACTTTTTTTGTTTACTTTTGTTACTTGACAAATAATTGAAATTAATTTGTAAAATTTTTTTCTTCAGCCGAAGATATTACAACCAAAAGTAGCACATCTTTGAAACTGCTTTACATAATTGTATCATGTGCCAGTGTTTTTGCCATAATCTTTGTACTGATGGCAGTAATGTCGCGAAAGAGAACTCGAGGAGTAACTTGGTTTCCTGAAGGATTTTTCTTCCCAGGTAAAGACACGGCTAAACACTCACATCGACGCAAACCAGATGGGGAAGAAATGAAGTAAGTTTTTCTCTTGATTTTTGTTCCTTAAAAGTTCAATTTGTTTAACAAAAAGATAAATGCGATTTTTATCATTTTTGTCTTAATGAGTGTCTTGAGAAGAATATGACATATATAAAAAGTCTATTAAAATAGGAAAAAGTAGTTGAGGAAGATTGGTTTGCCTATTCTGGCATATGATGTCTATTCATTTCATTCTTCTTCTTTATATGCCATGGCAATCATGGCCCTCCACAATTTCCTGTCCCTTGTAGCTCTTAATAAATTTTCTTTTGTTTTTTAGATTTGAAAAATTATATTGTAAAAGCATAAAACACTGTAAAACATGTGTCATATGTCCCAAAAACAAATGTAAATCATATATATATATATATATATATATATATATATATATATATATTAGCGTGAAAGTGTTTTAATAATTTATCTCTCTCTCTCATATATATATATATATATATATATATATATATATATATACACAGTGTAACCCGGTTGTCGGGACAGGAGAAGGATTCTCTTATATCCGGGTTTCTCTTATATCCGGGTTTGGTCTATTTTGTTTAGGTAAGTATGGCTCTGATTTGGGACCAGAGAATATCTCTCTTATATCCGTGTCTCTTATATCCGGGTTACACTGTATATATATTAGGTTTTCGTTTCTTTATTATGCATTCTTATTGAATCAGTTTTGCTGTTACTGCTTTGGTGCCTGAGTAGGTAATTCTGAGGGGAACAATTTCTCATTCACTTGATTCTCTATCAACCATTGTGACATACCAGTAATAGGACAGAATGCACAGAGAAAAGATTCATGACTTTCTGAAGGTTATCAATTTTATGAACATAATAAACAACCTAAGCTAAAATTTGTGCTCTGATCATGGATTCTGTTTTCTCTCTTCATAATTGAGATGTTGACAATTTTTTTCAGACTCATTAATGAATCTATTAAGAGTAAAAAATTTATTTTTAAAAATATGCTATTCAATGATAAGCCAAACTTTTGTCAGTGTACTTAGTGACAGACAATGTTCTTTTCTCAGCCACAAATTTGAAAACTGAGGGAAAGTAAATGAATTTAAAGTAAAACAATTATTTTTCATGAAATTTAGTGAAACACTTGAAAAGTATTATGGAACTTTTTCATTATGACTATACATTTATGTATTTATACATACTTTTTATTTCAAAATATGAATTTCTTTTAACACAGTACCTAAATTTTAAAGTGGCATTGAGAAATTTCAAAAATTCAAATTTGAATTTTCAAATTCTTTTATCATTTACTTTTCCCCTTTTGTGTCTACTTCATTTACAAACACATTTTCTAGCAAGAAATTTACAAGCACATTTTCTAGTAAATATGTTTTAAACTTAGGGCAAATGCGATAATTTTAACAAGATGAGTTTCTGCCCTGTGTTATGAGAGGGAGAGAGAAAACACTTACTTTGTCATCTTGAGCATCTCTGTTAGCACCATGGTGTAGTAAGACTTTGGCAGCAGCAACATTATTCACAGAAGCTGCCCAATGGAGAGCAGTTTTTCCTGGAAGAGGAGAAAGTGATTTTATATACACATTCATTCTGAAATCATTTTAATACTATAGATAAACATACAGATTGATTTTTATTATTGTAATAAATATAATGAACTTATATTTTATATACACATTCATTATTCATTGATCAGGGGAAAAAATGTATGACAATGTAGAAAAAAAATTTTCATGTGACACATTTTGTCCTTTCCAAATTCTCATTTATACACATGCACACACATAAATTTTATACGTATTGAATATAGATACATTATAGATATATACACATGAAGCCATTTGTTTAGGTCCCTCCCCAAAAAAACAATACCTAATGTTTAAAATGCATTTTAAAAAAATTAAAATATTTTTTTGAAACTTTTAGTTTTAATTCCAAGCTAATAGATTAAAATTAATTTTCCCAATAATCAAAATATTTTGATGCATTTCAAACTAAAAATAAATTGATTGTAATCTTTTTTTCTCCTTACCAGTAAAAATCTATAAATTCTTTTTGTAAAATAATCTTTCAAAATAAATATACTTTTCTGAAACATTATTTGAGAAAAATTAGCCAAATTAAATTTTAATTAATCTGAATTGAAACAAATATTACTTTTTGTTTAAAATATCACAAAAGAAAACTTCTTTTTTTTTTTTTTTTTTTTTTTTTTAATGGAGTGGCTGTTTTTTCTGATGTATTGAGTGATTTGTTGATAGCCCCATGTTTGGGAAATTTAAGTAGGCCAGAAGGAACTGAAAGAATTTTTTTTTATATAATCTTAAAAATTTAAGAAAATATTTGAAGGAATCTATTGTTTCATTACTTACAAAAGACACTTGTTGAGAAAATGTTAGAAAATTATCAATAAATTTTAAATTTTTTGTAGGTATCTCTGTTATTTTCTAATAATGTAGTGTTTGGGCATCTCTATCTACATAATTACACTTTTATACACACAAAAAACAAATTCAAAATTCTTTTTAAAATACTGGAGGTTGTTGAATTGTAATGAACATTTCCATTTAAGATTAGTGAATACATTTTTAATTTTATAATAATATTACTTGGCTGCTACAAATTAATACAGGATTTTAAAAACTTAAAAGCTTATAAATTAATTTGGTTATATAAATCATTGTTGAAATATAAATTACACCAGTTTGTAATGAGTCAGCAAATTTTTATAATTCTGTTTATTAGTAAGGAGAGGTTAATTTCTGATTTTACAAGATGTTGAGCAAAATATAACAAAATCTTAACAGTGCCTTGGAAACAATGCTTCACATATTAAAAATTTTGGTGATAGTTTGAAAGAATAAGGGAGATAAATATGACAAATTCGTATCTAGTTTGAATATTAAATCTCTATATACTAAGGTAGTTATTAACTAAATCTCTATATACTAAGGTAGTTATTAGCTTGACTCTCTATATACTAATCTTGACTCTCTATATACTAAGCTTAGCTTGAATCTCTATATACTAAGGTAGTTATTAGCTTGACTCTCCATAAAAAAAAAAAAAAAGTTAGTACAATCAAATATTAACTTCTTATTACAAACCATTTTTATTTCACTTTCAAGAATGATTTTTATAAACAAATATTTGGATTAGCTGTGTTTTTAGCTTCTTTTCTTAGAATTTCTAGTGACTGTATACTTCCAAAATATTTGTGTTGATTATTTAGGTAAAAGGTTTGCTTCAAAGAAACCTGTGAGCATCTAAAACTTGCACTTCTGATTCTTGATACTCTGTTTATGATATATTTTGATCTTTTTCTCCTCAGAAACTTACCCAAAGGTTTCAGTGTTCCACATGATTCAGTTTATTCTAAAAAAGATGCAAATGACAACAGATCCACACCAATTACAGATGCATGGAATGCAGATGACTGTGACCATCCACAGCACAAAAGAATCAAAGTAGGTTAACTTTTCTCTTTTTTTGCATAATTTGTGTAAGAGACAGAAAAATAAAGATCTTTCCACATTTTGTCATTTCTTGGTTTCAATTTAATCAAAATTCATCAATTTGTAAATTGTTCCTAGTTCAGACTTGATATTAAATATTTTTATAAAGCAAAATGTTTCAAGATATATTGACTTAAGGTTAACAGTCTGTTTTAACCTCTTGAAACAAAAAAGTAATTAAATTAACACTTTCACTACTGCATTGTTGCTTGACTGTGCTAGTTACTGGAAATGAATGACTAAAGATGCTGATAACCCAACAAACAATATAATAACTATACATCACAAAACAAGTTGTATAGTATGCTACTATATGTCTACACTAGTTTGAAAATAGCACATAAGTGCTAGTTAGTTTATAACACAAACACTACAGACTGACATATCAAAGTGTCTTAAAATATATAGTGTGTGTGTATGTGTAAAAACAAGTGGTTAGAACATTCAGTGTGAGGCACCTTTTGAAAGTGCCTGAAAACTATAACACTGGTTAAACCAAGATTTATGAGTGAAATTGGTTAGGTAGAACCATTCAGAAGCTGTTGATACTTATACAAGCTGAAAGTCACATATTATTGTGACCAAGGGCTTGAGAGTGCTGGCCTTGTTAAAAAAACAAAAAAAAACATTGATCACAACAGATTATATATATATACATACAATTAACATCAGGCAATATACATTTTGTAAGGATGTAAAAGTGTGTCCACAGCAATAAAAATGTTAAACAAATGTAAAATATATAAAGAGAAAAGCAATAAAGGTTTTGTAAAATTTTGAATCATCTTTTCTTCTAGTTTGATGATATTGGAGAATCAAATACTGATACAAATCAAGAGCTGGATCAAATGGATACCAGGCAATGGACACAGAGACATTTTGATGCAGCTAATCTTCCTACTTCAATTTTGGCACTGACACCCCCAAGAGGGGATGACCAACAAGTTTCAAATGAAGTTGATGTTCGAGGTCCAGGTAAGTAGTAGACATATTTTTTGATTTATTGCAACAAAAAAAAAAGAAAGAATTAGGTCCATTACATTTTCTTCAGAAATAATACCGAATTGTCCCTCAATATAAATTGTTTTTTTTTTGTTTTTTTTTCAAAAGTATCTGAGATTTTTTTTAAAAGAAGCACATTTCATTTTGACTTTTAGTTTTACACTTTTTTTCTGTCTTTTTATCACTTTCCTTTGTGAAATATTTTATAAGTGCCTATGCAGTTCCTGCTTTTACCTGTCCTATTGTTGCCACTGTTGACCACTTTGCAGTTCTTCTGCTATGCTCAGATAATTTACAACTTTAATGTAGTTTACGAATATTTACATGTTTTTACTTTTCTTTTATTCAAACTTCAATTTTAGATGGTTTCACACCCCTAATGTTAGCATCTTTCCGAGGCCAAGGACTAGATACAGATGGTGATGATGAAGGCTCTGGGGAAGGAGAAAATGATGACAAGTCAACAGGCATCATTACTAATCTCTTAATGCAAGGTGCAGCTATCAATGCACGCACTGATCGCACTGGTAAGTTGTGGATGCTTCCTCATTGTATTTGTTATTCTTTTGGGAATAACCATCTTTGTCTTAAAATATCAAGTTACTCTTGGGTTTTATTTAATTTTTTTTTCAGCCTAAGCAAGGCAATAAAGGGATGTGTGAAAGAATCTGAGAAAAAAAAAATTATTGAGGAGACAGAAGATGTTTATTGACATTGCATTTAAATTTTTGATGATCAAATTTCACTGGAAAGCAAGAAGCTGGGAGAGAATTCCACAAACAAGAAGTGTAAAGCTGTTAACATAGAATTTATGACATCAGCAATTTGAACTGTGAAATGATGAAACCTAAATGCCAATCTAGTACTGTGCTTAAATTCATAAAGTCCTACTACCAAAGAGGAAAGCTCATCAAAATAATTACCATGAAAATTTAAAGATCTTGAATGGTTATGATATAGGCTTTCTATATCATAAAAAGATCTTTAAATTTAACCATGTTGTGTGAAGTGTCTACCCAAAGGTCATTGAAGCTTTGAGTCTTTATAACTAATAGGTGACCATTATTATTCCATTTTTGACTGAATTTAAGAGTACAATTTTACATTTCTTTCTCTTAAAATCTATCTGTTTTTGCCATTAAGAAATATTAACATTTTTTTTTTCTTTTATGCATTGAATTTTTTTTTTTAATGAATTAAAATCCAACTATTTCTGAGAGTTCTTGTCACTAATCTTATGACTGGTCCATCTGGAAAGTGTCCAGCTATTTATTATTAATACTGAAATATCATTGGATATTGGTGCCTTAGTCCCCCCCAAAGTACTCTCCATGAGACTGGACACATGATTTCTATTAGATACTCCTTCATGTCCCTCTTAATCTCATTTCAGTGTCAATTTGTAGTTTTTGGAAAAGCCACAAATCACAAAGTGGTTTGAACTGTAGAGGGAGGAGGGACAACATGAATCATATGCAAAATGATGTGATGTCTGTTAACTAAGTAAACCAACAAGCAGGTATTTATTCATTTATGTGCAGTAAAGTCCTCTCTGATTGGTTGTCAAGTGATATCAAAGCTGTACCATTGTTTCTCAGGGGATTCTAAATAGTTCGATACATTCTGGATTGACTGTGAGGACCTCATCAAAAAGGATCACTGTGTGTCTGTGTATGATATATGCACTTTATATGAATTTTCTGAAATTTTTTTTTATTTTCATTTTCTCTCATTTTCATTATTAGGAGAATCCTCTTTACATCTGGCTGCCAGATATGCAAGAGCAGATGCTGCTAAAATATTACTGGAAGCAGGTGCTGATCCTAATGCCCAGGACTGCACAGGAAGAACACCGCTTCACACATCTGTCTCTGCAGATGCACAAGGAGTTTTCCAGGTAAATGTTCTTTTTTTTTTTGGTTTCAGATCAACATTTTTCTACAAAAATTTTTCTTTTTGTAAATCATTTTAATTCTTGAAAATGTTTTGTTTAAGCTTGCAAGAATGTAGTTAAATGAGCAAAAGACATAGTTTTACATAGAATTTTGTTCAAATATAGATTAAGAGACTCTGATTTCTAACTCAACTCATTAATCTTTTAAACGTTGGTTTTATTTCATTTTTAATTAAAAATTAAAAATAGGATCTTTTTATCTATTTTTTGCTGACATTTTTTTCCTTTGAATGAAAATTTTATTTTTCTCTTTTCTTATAGATTCTACTCCGAAATCGATCGACTAATTTGAATGCTCGAATGAACTGTGGTACCACCCCGATGATCTTAGCTGTACGTCTGGCTATTGAACGAATGGTTGAGGATCTTATAAACACTGATGCTGATATCAATGCAGCTGATGATTCTGGTAAGAATATAACGAAAAAAGGATTACATATTTGTCTGCTCCAAATGCTTCTGATAATTGGAAAACATAAGAACTCAGAATATATTGAAGCCAACAATGCATTTTTATATTTAGAATGCATTTTTATATTTAAAAACTATGAAACTATTTACATTGGTATATTCTAAAATGGTTAGCACTTGAAAAAAAAAATAATAGCTTTGTGAAAAGTGAGTAGAAATTAAAATAAACAAATATTTGAACTATGTAAAAATAAACCTAATTTATTAGGTAATTTTAATGTATTTTATTCAATTTAAAATCTGTTAGGTATTGAATGATCAGGACAATTTTATCTTCAAATAAAAGATTCACACAGCCAAACTGAATTATTTTTCATTTCAAGTGTTCATTTGTAGGGTGGATTTTAATTTTTACTAATTTCATTATATTTATTACAATAATAAAAATCAATCTGTATGTTTATCTATAGTATTAAAATGATTTCAGAATGAATGTGTATATAAAATCACTTTCTCCTCTTCCAGGAAAAACTGCTCTCCATTGGGCAGCTTCTGTGAATAATGTTGCTGCTGCCAAAGTCTTACTACACCATGGTGCTAACAGAGATGCTCAAGATAACAAAGTAAGTGTTTTCTCTCTCCCTCTCATAACACTGGACAGAAACTCATCTTGTTAAAATTATCGCATTTGCCCTAAGTTTAAAACATATTTACTAGAAAATGTGCTTGTAAATTTCTTGCTAGAAAATGTGTTTGTAAATGAAGTAGACACAAAAGGGGAAAAGTAAATGATAAAAGAATTTGAAAATTCAAATTTGAATTTTTGAAATTTCTCAATGCCACTTTAAAATTTAGGTACTGTGTTAAAAGAACTTCATATTTTGAAATAAAAAGTATGTATAAATACATAAATGTATAGTCATAATGAAAAAGTTCCATAATACTTTTCAAGTGTTTCACTAAATTTCATGAAAAATAATTGTTTTACTTTAAATTCATTTACTTTCCCTCTGTTTTCAAATTTGTGGCTGAGAAAAGAACATTGTCTGTCACTAAGTACACTGACAAAAGTTTGGCTTATCATTGAATAGCATATTTTTAAAAATAAATTTTTTACTCTTAATAGATTCATTAATGAGTCTGAAAAAAATTGTCAACATCTCAATTATGAAGAGAGAAAACAGAATCCATGATCAGAGCACAAATTTTAGCTTAGGTTGTTTATTATGTTCATAAAATTGATAACCTTCAGAAAGTCATGAATCTTTTCTCTGTGCATTCTGTCCTATTACTGGTATGTCACAATGGTTGATAGAGAATCAAGTGAATGAGAAATTGTTTCCCTCAGAATTACCTACTCAGGCACCAAAGCAGTAACAGCAAAATTGGTTCAATAAGAATGCATAATAAAGAAACTAAAAATCTAATGTATATATATATATATATATAAGAGAGAGAGAGAGAGAAATTATTAAAACACTTTCACACCAATACTCTGGGGAAAAGCATGAAATCACCGTCTTCCTCACTCAGCTGTAGATGAAATAACAATATAGCCTAGGCTCTTTGGGTGACAACCAGTCTAAGAAGGAAAACTATAAATTCAAAACTGGCAGAGGCAATTAGAAACAGCTCTATTACCTTTTCCAAGAAGCCATAACAATTCAAAAATTAAAAGGAATTTGTGGAGAATCATGATTAGCTATGACCAAAAGAGATATGGCATAAAAAAATACTGAAAATTTGCTGATTGCATCATTACTGTTGCCAATATTAATTCATTATCTTCTTTCAAGAATTTATTATAGCCTAGTTGTATTTATATGAAATAATATATGAAAATTCCTTTATGCTGTGATTGTCTCATTCATTGAGTACCTTGAATACAATCTATTAAAAGTTTTTGTGCTATCTACTTATTTTAAAGGTTTTACAATAATATTTTGGAATGGCTCTGATTTTCGCATTAAATTGTATATGAATCCTAGAAAATCTGCTAAAATCCACAAGATGCTTTTTTTCTTTTTGGCAAACATTCTTTAGGCTGAACACAGAAGCAAGATGCTAGAAAATATGAGAAAAAAATTGTTATCAAACAGTCACTCACATGATTAGAACAAATTATAGAATCTACCAGGGGATCCTAGTCTAAGAACTTTCCAATGCTGCCTCATGTTTTGGACTAGTGCATCATTTTTCCCTCTATATTTTTTACTTAAACTCTTCCAATGATTAATTTAATTTTTTTTATTTTGCTTCTTATAGGATGAAACACCTTTATTCCTTGCTGCCCGCGAAGGTGGCTATGAAACAGCCAAAGTTCTTCTGGATTATCATGCCAATCGTGATATCACTGACCACATGGACAGATTGCCGAAGGACATGGCAGCTGAGAAACTGCATCATGATATTGTTCGCTTGTTAGAAGAATACAACGTGAATCCTCAGCCTCCATTACCCGTACACAACAGCATTACAACATCACCACCTTCCATGTCATTTGTGCAGCCGTCAGCATCAAAGCAGAAACAAAGACCTAGAAAAACATCAAAGAATAACCAGCAGAACAAAGAGAGTCCAAATGGTCAACCAACTAAACCAAATGGCAATCTCCCACCACAGAAGGGCAAACCTCGAAAAAAGAAGACATCAGATGTAAACATGGTTAACATGACAAGTGGCAACATGACCTGTGGAAAGTCCCCACAGGGTGTAGTTGATGTTATTTCCACATTTGATCCTAATACTTGCTCGGGGCAGTTGGTTATGAACCCAACAGTGGATCCTGAAATGGACCCCGTCTACCGCGAACGTGCTCTAATGAGAGCTCATTACACAAAAGCACCTTCTAATTTTGAGGTGTCAACCAACTGGTTCAATACACCACAGCAGCCACCTGTTGTGCCAAATATGCAGCAGCAGCCACCCCAACAGCAAGTACCACCTCAACAACAACCACCACCACCACCTCCTCCTCCACCTCCTCCTCCTTCCCAACAACAAGTATCTAATACTTCTACAATCAGTGCTCATCTTAGAGTTCCAGTGGGCCCTCAAGCTGGAGTGCCCCAACAGCCAGCTAGTGTGCCATCTCCAGTGAAAGCAAAAAGCCTGCCAACATCTCCTACTCATTTGCAGGCAATGCAACAACATGCTCAACAAAATCTAACTGCCCAGCAAGAAAAGTATCCATTCCTGGGGGGTAACACTAATAGTGGCAACAGCACCACCCCAGAGAACATGGGCCTCATCTATCGGCCAGATAGCCACCTACCAAAAGTGTCCTCCCAGATTCCACCTGGCATTGAACAATATCCAACACCACCCTCACAACACAGTCATGTTAGTATGGAGCCTTCCCCTCAGCACCTGCAACCCATTCCTCCAGATCACTACCTAACTCCTTCACCAGATTCACCTGGCCAGTGGTCAAGTTCATCTCCACATTCACCTGTGTCAGCTCATTCAGACTGGTCAGATGCTAGCCCCATTCAAACCACCAGTCATCATACACAAAATCGGAACAGTAAGCGCCAAAAGGACGCTGTCTATATATAAAAGAATGATTAACAGAGATGGAAATATGTCTGAATAAATGTAAACAGTATTCCACACTATTTCATATCAGTGATTATGTAATCTTCCTTTCCCTTTTTGTTTTGATTTCTGCCTTCATTCTTGTGGTTGACATGGGACTCAAAAGCAAATTTCTTATTCAAGAACTTGACTATGTGGTTTGCTGTCTCAGTTAAAAAGAAAAATTCAGAAGGGGGTCTTTTTATGGTGGATACTAACAGTTAAAAACAGTGCATGTGGTTGTGTATTGGTTGTCATTCATTGAAAAATTATATCCTACCCTGAATAAAAGACAACCAACATCTTTTTTCTCACCTAATGACAATTCTAAATGACCAAAATGATTAATGGCTGTTAAAAGGTAACTCAACCTTAAAAAGACAAGTAAAGTCTTCTTTTTTTTTCTTTTTTTTTTTTTTTTTCTTTTTCTTTTTTTTTTGGTAGAAATTAACTGATTAACATTTAGAAATTTCCAGATCATTTATTGACAGCATTTCTTTTTCTGTTTTGGGGGGAATGGGGTGAGGAGTGAAGAAATTGACAACACAATTATCTACTTGCATGCTATGTATATAAAACATTGTTTTGTATTCAAAACCAAATCTGTACAAAATCACCAGCTAAACAAAAAGGAAAAAATTGTACAATTTGATTTTTACAACTTTTTAATATTTTACTGTACACAAAACGAAAAAAATCAGCCATTTCTTGAGTAAAACAATAAGTAACAATGAAGAAGAAAAAAATTACAATATTTTACAAACATCAATTTTATTTTATTTTTTTTTATATCAAATAAAATAATTAAGTCAAGTAAAGGAAAAAAATGTATGCATTTTATTTTTACACAAGCCCAAACTATTTTACTTTCTTTGTTTCTTATCACATTTTTTAAATTCTGAAAACTCAGACACTATCAGGAAACACAATTGCATCATGTTGTTATTGATCTGTCTATGAATACTTTTATGAACTTCACAAGTTGAAGAGTTCAATTTTGTCAATATTTGTGTTTAATGACCTACTGTAAAAACTGTTGTAAAAACAGACAGCATTACATTTCTTTGACATTGCAGAAAGTAAAATACCTGAGATGCCAAAGGCTTTTGCTTTCTGAAAAACTATTTTATTTCTTTATGAACGTGGTTATATGTTCAATATAAAAAACTAACTTTACCTATTTTTTTTTTTTTAATGTCATAAAAAAAGGACAAAAGATGCTGTCTAGTTTTTCAAAGATTTTATTTTTCAAAATCAATTAAAGATCAATCAATTTTTTTCAAATCTATTGAAAAACTTCATCTGCTCATTAATGTAAAAAAATAAAGTTCATTCATCAATGAAAAATTTTCATTCATTCATTATAAAACCAAAAATGCATGCAGTTTGTCAATATTAATTTTTTATTTTCATTCCATCTTGGAAGAGTTTTTTTTTCTTCAATTAAAACTAAAATTGTCGCTCAAATATATAAAGTGACTGTCTTGAACTTGATTTCAACAAGAAAAGCACATGAAAAACCTATTTAAATGTAATGGAGATATATTGTCTAAGCTTAGTTTAGTAATCTTGTGAAGATTGAACTCGCTACACTTGCTACTGGACTGCCAGACTAACCAACACTAGTTACCAAGGCATTAACTATGTTTGCAATATAAACTTGTAAAATCAAATCCACAGTAAACAAGAGCTTTAGCCAGGAGGAAATGGTTGAATTTTTTTAATTTTTAGTAAAATTATTCTTAATCTGAGTATTTAAGCCAGAGACATGTTAAGTAAATCTTTGACAAACACCAAATATAAAGTAATAGCATTTATGGGTGTGCTTTAAAAATGAACTTTTGAAATTTCTATTTTTTAAGCCTAGTTTACAACACTTGAGGATTTTTAAAAAATATATATCAAAATATCAGTCCCCATTGTGGTCTGTCCAATACTTGTAAAATAAGCACTTTCTGTAGAATAAGAGATTTTGATTGGACAATTTACTAATTATTTTATCATTAAATAAATTTTTCATTTAGTTAATGTGTTCCAATGTCTTCCTTCACAGACATCTAGAATCTTGACTTGGAAAGAAAGTGCATATGACTACATATCTGACTGTAAATTCCTAATCATGATGCAAAGAACAAAAGCCCCAAAAATTAGTCCACTAAAACTTTCAATCATATCAGTTCTGATTAAAACCTTTTTTATCTGCCATTTTTAGGTATAAATTCAAGACTAATTTTATTGGTTTGAACTTATTTTCTATAAAATCATGGTTATGGAGTGGAGGGCAAAATAATTTTGTTAAATATGAGAGCAAAATAATGTTAATCAGCATGTCTGAATTTATTGAAACTTATTGCTGCTGACAAAATGGAAAAATTAGTTTAAAAAGGTAAACAAAAAGGCTTTTCTCTTGATGCTAGAAAAATCTTGATTTTAGCTAGATTGATGAAATTTTTTGTGACAAAACTGGAGTCAATATCCTATGTTAAACACCTAACTAGTATAACTCTTCTCAGTACTTTGTTTACAAAACAAAAATTTGAATAAATTCAAATAAAAATTTTTAGTTTTGTTTGTTCAAACATGTTTTTTACAAATACACATGCACATAGGGCAGGTAAATAAATTTGATTGTATACAAAGTAGAAAATGTAGTAGTAATATGTCCTATATCTGAATTATCTTTTTTAAAATCCTTAAATTTCAACAGATATCCTAAATAATTGTCATTCCATTGCTGTTTGTTACTTTTTGAAAGTTTGTGACATAACTTAAAAGTCCAGTACAGACATTCCGAATTATTAAGTGTTCTTTTCTATTTTTTTTTTTTTTTTTTTTTTCATGGGACTTTTTTTCTCAGTATTTGTGAAAACTCTCCTCTCATATGTACTTGACATTCAATTAACACTCATCTGTCCAGAGCTATACCATTTAAAAATAATGCTACTAAAGTTTTTTTTAAGAAAATAATCATTTAGTCCATCTTGTGAAGCATGTTCACTTTTCCACAAAATGTGCCTTGAAGGATTTTTGTTAAATTTCATATAAATTTCATTTATTCTTTTTCCTCTGGTAATGCTGGTTACATTACTAACTTTTGTGAATATATTGAGTCAATTGTATTCATAATTTGTTTTGATTCCTGAAAGAAAACATTTGATTTTACCAATATGTTGATATAGAAATATTTGTATAATTTAAAAATGTAAGCTATATATTTTGTTATTCTGTGAACATTTCTAAAAGCCTTAAAGCAGTGTTTATGTAGAAAAGATGGCTGCAGACATTTAATGTTTTATGAAAATAACATCCTTACCTTAGGTTATGATGTAAAATATCTGCTCTAAATTGGAATTTGTTGATATTTTACACCTGATATAAAATTAGGTGATTATTGAAAATTATTGATTTGATTTATCAGTAAAAAAAACAGCTTATATAGGAGCTCATATGACTTTCTTGTGATATTAGTTCATTTTAGACATGTTGGTCTATAATGGCTTTCTATTGCAGCAACATGTTGTTGCATATGGTTTTATATTTGATTGAAATACTTGTTTTTTTATTTTGGGGTTTTTTTTTTTTCTATCTTTTACAAAAGATCTTCCAACATACAGCCACTTTGAATTCTCCCAACAAATAAGTTTAAGATGATAAATAAAACAAAAAGATAGAATAGTTATTAAAAATTAAAGAGACAATTGCAAAAAGATTGGTATTGAATACATTTTACATATTGTCTTACAAGGAATTTGTTAGTCCTTGAGATTGTGTTTTTTTTTTTTTTTTTTTTTTTTAATTCCACTGTCAGGAAAGTTAATCTCTAAGAATATTCACAATTAATAAAACTGTTGAAAAATACCTGTTTAAATTCAAAGTGAATTTTCATTTCACAGTGAAAACTTTACCTTACAGAAGATTATTATTTAAGGAATAAACAAGGAATATCAAAACTAGTTGTATCTATCTAGTAATTAAAAATGTCAGATTAAAAATCTGTTAATTCTTTAGGAATAAATAGATATATCATTATTAAAAATTAAATTATTAAAAAGAATGTATATGCTAGTTTTAATTTTTGGATTGGTGGACTGTTATGTTTTATTTTGGTTCACTGGTAAAAATTGTTTTGCCTGTGTTACTTACCCCCCCCCCTCCCAATGTCTTGTCGGGGTCAAAGGTCAACACCTTAAATCTTCACTTGCTGGGTGGTGAAATATTGACTACAATGTCAGTCTCAAATTATTTTTTTCTTTGAAATCATCCCTCAGTATACATTTTTATTCTTCCAGATTTTATTTGTCAAAAGTTGGCTCCAATGGTGAGCTGACATTCACTTTGTATTAAAGACATTTTTAACAAGTTTTATGGTCACTTCATGTTTTATAGATTTTTCCACAATATCATAGTTTTTTAATTAAAAAAAATTATATGAAAAATATTTACCATTTATATTTGACTTTTTCATTCTCACAACAGACAAATTATGATAGCATTTTGTATTTTTCATATCTCAAAAACCATTTCCCCCCCCCCATTTCAATACCACTTTTGTCTTACTCCCATTTCATCTCTTAATCCAAAAATAGGTGGCTCCCCCAACTAAAAAACAAATTTTGGGACCTAGTCATTTTTTTTCTCTCATTTTTTTATGAAGATGATTACATTATTGTGGTAAATTCTGCATTAAATTATTTCTTGGTTATTTTTATTGTCTGAACTTTGCTTGATAGCAGATTACAGAGAAAGGCAAATTGTTAGTTTTGTTTGAATGTTTGTTATTGCCTACAATCAAAGTATTCTTTTTTTCTATTTCAATAAATATAGGACATAGAATTTAAAATAACGGCCCTTATTTAATATGTAATGATTTAAACTTCTTAAATAGCAATTTTTTAAATAAGAGTAAAATGTCTTTTTTTTTTTTCTTCTTTTTTTTTTTTTTTTTTTTTAACATTTGATGACACTAAGAATCGAACCCAATATCTGGCTTAGACATTACTAATTTCAAGGGGGAGTAACTCTATTCACTCACAGTCTTAAATAAGTAAAATTGTTACGATCTCTTCTGTTTATTTTCCGTTATGGTTTCCTGTAGATTATTTCACATTTTACCATTACATTTCATTCAATATATACACATTTTGTGCAACTTGTGTTGTTAAATTTTTCTTTTCATGTTCTAAAATACATCTAAACAGTTGAGGATTTTTAAAGTCTTTTTTGTAATATGAATTCTGTGACTATATATTTTATCTTATTTTGTTGAACTGAATCAATTTTTGGCACAGGACCGTAAGCACTCTGTTAGGAACAAACTCATTATAATTTGGTTTGTGAAGCTACTTCACTAATCATTACACTATACTGAAATATATTCTTATATTTATTTTTAAAGAAAATATTGAAATATTATTTCTTCATCTAAAACCAAATCTTACTTTTAGTTCTCTGCTTGTCACTTTCCGGATACAAAAATTTTAAAGTATTTGAAATTGGGGAAGGATTTTTTTTTTTCCATTTTATAAATTTAAATTTTAAACACCATTAGAATTTAAATATAAAAAATATAAGTCTGATTAATTAATTTTAACTTAAGTGTTAAGAAAATTTGGATTTGTAATGTTTCTTTTGTTTTTAAGATTATATAAAGGGATTATAAATATAAAATTGTCACCTGTTAATTGAAAAGTAATTAGTCGATAATTAAAATCACAATGTATTATTTTATTTTTCAACCAAAGTGAACTTTCATATTTCATTACCTATATATATATATATATATATATATATATTTCTATTAATAAAAATTTGATGCAAATACATAAGATAAAATTGTTTAAGAAATAAGCTAATTTGGTCTTCATTAGTGTGTGTGTGAATATATATATATATATATATATATAATGACGCTGCCAAACATTTGGAATTGTATTATTTTTGTAAAAAAAGACAAAAAGTCTGTTCAAAACTTTATTTTAATATCTAGAAAATTAGTATTTGCATAAATTAATCAAGAATTCTATTTTTTTATTTTTTTTTATTGAAAATTGTTTAATACATGACAGGGTGAGGAAAACATTTATACTATATACATGCAAAACAAATATTTTTGAAATATGAAAAGTAAACTTATTTAAAAAATCAATAACATATGCTTTTTAAGAAAGACCAATTATGTTTAAAACTCATATTTTCTATTGTACATTTGGGATGATAAAAAAAGATCTTTCCTTGATGCATGATGATAGGTTTATCAGCTGAAGTGAGTAAACTGATTGGGATGATTCAGATTTCTATTGCTTTAACTTATGCCAAAGAAAATGAATTGCTCATCTGATAACCAGTTAAATTGATTATTATCTAAGAAATGTTCTTAGAGCTAAAAGATTTTATATGATTTTCCAAATTTTTCTTTGTCACATCAACATTTGTAAGATTATCAAGTTTTGAAAATAGGTTTCATTGAACATCTTGTGTATTTCACTTACATAATATACTTTTAATTAAAATTGCTTGTGTATATGAACCTTGTGCATGATTTAGCATATATATATATATATATATATATATATATATATATATATAAGATATTTTAGCTAAGATATTACAAGACATTTCAAGCAAGACACACTTATCATTAACATTCAAAATGGCAGACTTCATGTTACCAAAAATAAAAATCTCTTGCAATTTATTAATTTGTTTATGAAGAGTATACATTTTTTTTCATATTTAACATTTAAAATATTTTGTATGTGTGGTCCATTTTATAATTCTTCACCGTTTTAGTGCCTTTACTTGAATTTATAGAAAAAATGAAGACAAAATAGCCACCTTTTAGTGCCTTTACCTGAATTAAAAGAAAAAAGTGAAGACAAAATGTCCACCTTTTTCTGTGTCTTTGTGCAGTTATGTACATAAGAAATTTACTACACTTATTCATGAATAAGAAAAATTCTTTTTCTCACATATTTGTAAACAAAGCATTATTTAAGTCAGAATAAAGAATGTTCCATGATTTCATCAAATTCTTGCTTTCTTCTTGTGTGTGATTAATTCTATTTCATGATTTGTATTTATTTTTATTTTTACAACTTGTATGACTGACAAATGTCTATATTTCATTTTAATTCAAATAAAGTAAATCTAATTTAAATTATGAATTTACTACTACCTCTGTCTTTATTCATAAATACATAAATTAATTTCTCAAGCTAAAATAAAATAAATAATTACATTAAAAAAACTGAACAATAATAATATCAGCATTTACTCAATTTCATTTATTAAGCATTAAATTATATCACTTATCATCCTCCATAGTGTATCTTGACTTTCACAATTTCCTGAAGAATATTTATAAGCATTCTTAAAATTAAAAAGTTTGATAACAGCATTTTACTTATGTTTATAAATACAAAAATTGTTGCAAAATAAAATCCTTACATTTATCTTGATAAAATTCATCAAAGGATGAAACACATTGGTAAAAAAAAAAAGATTCTTTTATTCACATTGTTATTTTACAGATATATTTTTATTTATATTTGAATTTTTACACACACACACACACACACACAAAAATTCAGATGTTTGTCATTTAATAATGCAAGGGTGCTGAAAAGTTCATAGCTTGACAAGAAGGGATTAAAAACAAGGTCAGTTGTTTTGTTATTTAATCAGTTTGGAGGACTTTTCGGTAACCCCAGCATGGATTTGGGCTATCATTGTTCTCCACAACTTCCTCTCCTTTGTAGATCTAAGCATTATTTGTCCCCCTCCCTGTCCCTGTTCTGTTATCCAATTACCCAAGCTTCTTAAGCAGGTTATTTGACATTTCCCTCTACTGTCTTGCATTCAGTATGTCTTGTGAGTGTCAAATTCTCCAAGCTCACTTTTCTAATTATGTATCCCAAAAATTTCAACTGTCTCTTTCTGCTTCTAAGTATGAGTCTTTTTTGCTTCCATTTTCTTTAATGTTTACATGCTCCATCAATGGTATTCTCAGCATCCTCTGTAGAATCACATCTATGTTGCTTCAAGTATCCTCTTCATCTGTAAGCATCCCTTGTTATATAGGAGGATTTATATTAGATAGCAGTTTGGCATTCTTTTCTTCCAATACACCTATCGAGTTTGGTATCACGTTTTCTGTCATCTGTTAAGACACTTCCCAGATATTTAAATTTCTATATTTACTTAATTCTGGCATCTTCAATTTGTAGCTTACATCTTGGGCTACTCTTCATTCTTATAATTAATTAGTTCTTTCTTCTCACTTTCCTTTCTTTATTTTTCGTTCACATTCACAAACAAAACTGTAGCGCACCCCTCGAGCGCACCCGTATCGCAAAAGGGTGATGAGGTCACAAGAGGCCCACTAGCATTTTCGAAGACATTAAATCTGACAAGGTGAAACAACATAGACGACAGAATGAGGATATATATGATATAAGCTAATTTATTCTAGAAAAGTAATAAAGAAATAGAGGTGGTCGGAACGGTAGAGATGCAGAAGTTCCGGTGCAGGCATTGATGGTTGAGGTTGGTCGTTACAGGTGATTGCTACTGGTCATGCAGGTGGTCGCTGCTGGTCGAGAGTCAAACATTGGCAAGAAGCAAGAGGCAAAGTAGAGAGAGAAAGAAAGTTTCCAACTATCGTCAAGTTGGCAGACAAAAAGAAATGGGAGCGTAACTTAATACACAGCCCGGTGGTTGACATCCTGGCCATGGAGGGCAGGGTCCTACCGACCATTTCAGTCGCCGACTCTAAATTTAGCGAGACGTCACTGTCTTGTGGTAAGGGAGACTAGCAAGAGAATTGGTAAGCTAACACAGTAAAGTCTATCTAAAAAATGAGGAGAGCTTAGCTAAAAGAAAACCAAGGCCTAAAAATGCCTAGAAGTATATTACAACTAGGTTCGTAACTAAACTGAAAAGGTAACTTGCTAGTCTCTACCTCAGGTTAACAGCATGTAGGGATCACAACTGAAAGGTCATGGTCGAAATGACCTGTTCTCTTCCAGTTTAAGGAGCTAACTGCGACAAAACTATAAAAATAAAAATGATTTAATACAAAATAATAAAAAGTGTAAATAATTATAAATAAATATTAGGATTGTCTTTTTTTACACTTACTTTTGGGAGAAGTGTAAAGCCAGACGATTTATGAAAAAAAATCTGATGCCTCGAAATTTAGAATTGGCTGTAAAGAACAGAAAGAAAATAATTCGTCCAATCCGGACTGTTTCAAATTTTTTGTTCAAATTTGCAAAATGCATACTCAGTTGCGGGGCCGGGGGTCTGCTCGTGGTGCTCAGTTTGGTGGTCACCTGGATTAGCGGCTTTGAATGGCTGCGTGATCTCCACGAACTGATTCAGGAAGTCCAAGTACTCGCAACCATGGCATGTTGCGACACTGATTCTTGTGGTGCTCTGACGTGTAGGTGTTCCTAATACGTGGAGGTTCGTGGTTTTGTCGGACAGGATCCTCGGGTTCATATACTCAAGGATGAGTGACTTCACGTCGGCAAGAGTAAAAGTCCAGTTGAAATCATGTCGCATGCCAATGTTCAGGGTGAGTGTCTTTTCTGTCTGTATTGTGGAACCGTTTAAACAGGTTGGGGTTAGCGGAGGGGTCATTCTTGTATGGTATGACGACATCGTGCGTTGTTACCGGATGAGTCTATCGTCGCCACTCTCCGATTTACTTGCTTCCCCAAACTGATGGGTGCTTACAGAGAGGTCTGCAGTTCGTGGCATCATTGCCGAACGTACGATGAAACCAACAAAGGTCCTGGTTGTTTCGACTTTCTCGGTTGGGGGTTTGTCTCCGTTGTTGTTGGGAAGGTGTCCGTCTCCTCCTCCGCTGGCGCAGAGAGATCTGTATCTCTCGCACTTGTCTCTGCAGGTCAGCCAACGCCTTATTTGCCGCGCTTTGTCCGCTCTGTTCACGCCTCGTTGTCTCGGGAGTGTGTACCGCGTTTACAGCATAATCGAACTGGGCTAAAACTAGATCCGCAGACACAGCCAAATCGTCCAGAAGTGTGGCTCTCGTCATCGGGGTGATAATCTGCATAACAGATTTGGGCAGGCGTTCCAACCATAAGCCTCGGAGAACCTTTTCTGACACACTGTATTTCCCAAGGCGGCTCTTCATGTATCGTAAAAGCTGGTGACGTTTTCCAAAATCTCCTGGATCATGTCATCCTTGGAACGTCCCGTACGCTGAAGCCAAGCTCCCTTTAAGTGGATGTACAGTCCGTATTCTGGTAGATCCATGAGGATATTTGATATTTCGTCCGGAAGTCGTTGCATCACGTTTGCGTTCTTGGCTTTTTGTGAGGTGATCGAGAAAATTGATTCTACTTGTAAGAACCAATTCTTTATGATGATATGCAGGTAGTTGTATGATGATGGCCCTTTTGTCTGGTGTTTCACCCTTGACCCTTGCTTAGCTGTATCATGTCGGGGTCACCACTTGTTGCGGGGCCGATAAGGATGTCAATCCCACAAGCTTATTTGTGTTCAAAGAAAGGTGTGAACAGCCAAGACAATGGGGAGACAAAGGCGAAGATTTATATTTTAACCAAACGTCAGCTTTATTTTGTTAAATCGATGTGCGTTATTAAAATACAACGAAAACAGAAAAAGATTTACTGGATGAAATGTCAGGTTCGGGTAGACTGGACTGGTGATCTTTAGTGAAACCGATGGTAGATAAGTTGATCGTTGGTCGGTTGGGATCGAGGCCAAGTAATAGAAATGTGGTTGGACTGGACGTGTCGACAATGGGAAATAGGTGTGGTCGATCTGGTCGTGCCGGCGGTCGGACTGGACGTATCGACATTGGGGAACTAAGGTGTGGTCGATCTGGTTGTGTCGATGAGACGGGAAGTTCGTCAAAGGCTGGGCAGGAACGTATTGGTGATAAGAAG
Organism: Acanthosepion lycidas; assembly: GCA_963932145.1. NCBI lineage: Eukaryota > Metazoa > Mollusca > Cephalopoda > Sepiida > Sepiidae > Acanthosepion > Acanthosepion lycidas. The sequence goes on from OZ010602.1 coordinate 69,414,159, forward strand.
GGGGTTAGAGGCTGCACAGGAATGTAATAGCGAAACGGGGGCTGAAATGGTTGCCTCCTGGCCGTCAACTTCGATGATTCGAGTAAACCGTCATAGATATTCCAACACAAAGGTTGGAAACCTCCTGCTTTCTGGCCGTCTACTTCAACGATTCGGGGGAATCGCCGGAGATGTTCCGATCCGCAGATGGGAAATTTCCTCCCTAAATATTGAGATGAACCTACTTCCAAGGCAGTTCAACCGTGGAACACGGGATCACTCCTCAGCGGGACACTGGGAAGATCAAAAACAGCGCACAGATACTACACCGCAGATCTGGCCCCGTCCCGAGAAACTGGTTTTTCGTCGAAAAAGGGATCAAATTTATGTTATAACGTTTGTCAAACTTTTTGTTGCCAGCGGTTTACATTTTCTCCATTTTATAAAAAACGAAAACAAAAATTAACATTAAAATCTTTTAAAAGAATCATTTATTTTATGAAGGTAAATAAATTAAATAAAGTAATTCAGAAGAAATTTAATTTAAAAAGGCGAGAAGAATAATTTATTAAGATATTTTTAAAAAATAAGAAAAACAATAATCATGATTAGCATGTTTATTTTTTTTTTAGAATATCCAAGTAAAAAACAAAAATTACACTGTGTTTAGAGTTCAAGCGGTTAAAAATTTTTACTTTCAATATTTAATACATAATATTTTACAAGTATAACTGGTTATACGTCATCTTACTATTGTTTCTATTTGTCACAATAATCGAGGTCGATATATTCTTCGACCGTTAGCGCAAAACAGCGCGAATTACAAATAAAATAAATCTGCTTTAGATAAGAGTTGAACTCACATTCCATAACTAGTGTGCTAGTCATTGAAGAACGTCACCACGGAAACCTGGTTAGTTGTAATGGGTTTCCGAGTTGTTCGATACGATTTCAAATTTCAAGTCCCATTTTCCATCCGATTTTTGAATCTTGCAACTAGATAACGCTAATGTGTCCTCATATGACTTCTCAGTCCAAATTCTGAGGTACAGCGTTTTCCATGAGTTGGGCATCTTCTCGATCTAATGATCCTTATATATATCTGTCATGTCTGTGCATTCAACACAGATTTCTGGTCAGGGTGCGGGCAGACAAGAAAAAATCTATATTTTGGTAAATGGCTGTGCGATGAACTGCAAGTGTCTCATGTTGGTCAAATTGTTTGATGATGGGCTACAACTGACCTTTATACCTCTTCTTCTGACTACTGACTGACCTTTATACCTCTTCTTCTGACTACTGACTGACCTTTATATGTCTTTTTCTGACTAACCACTGACCTTCATACCTCTTCTTTTGACTACTGACTGACCTTTATACCTCTTCTTCTGACTACTGGCTGACCCTTATACCTCTTCTTCTGTCTATCCACTGACCTTTATTCCGCTTCTTCTGACTAACGACTGACCTTTATACCTCTTCTTCTGACTACCCACTGACCTTTATACCTCTTCTTCTGACTACCGACTGCACATGTGCTATCTTTCAGTTTTCCATGTAAGAAAGGTAAAGATTCTCTGGCATTCTAATTATGTATCCGATTTATCTACGCTCACAATTCAACGCTTGTGATATTTGCATTCTGTAGTATATACGCTATTCTTTTATGCGAGATATCAAAGATGATATGTAGGCATCGAATGTGAAATGTTCCTACTTTGTATAGTGTCCAAGTTTAAAAAGGATGAACAGATAGACTTTAACTTGGGTATGTGGTGTCAGGTCATGATTTCAAAGGATCCTCTACCAAAGCTTCAGTAGGTAAGTTTTATCCGGTTTTAGATTTCGTAAAATATTCAACGTAATTTAATTTACTAATCAAATATAAATTGAAGAATATATTGATAAAGGGCCATTCCATGTCAAAACACCAGCAAAAAGTTGAAATCTGCACCCACCGACACCGAATTACTTGAAATTTGGCACAAATGTTCCCCTTCATGAGTTAGAAAAGTGTGCCAAATTATTTTGTGTTAAATTTTACCGTTCTAATTTTAAAGGGGGGGTGTATAATTTTCCTATTTTGCCTCTAAATTAAGGCCGCGCAATGTCGCCGAATTTCAGTGTTTTTTAAAAATGAAAGAAAAATACTTCCATACCTTCAATATTTATGAAATTTGGTATGTAGTGCAAATAAGAAGTGTAGAATTCAAATATGTAACTATTTCAAGCCTACACTTATTTTACTCATCCTAATACATGACCCCAAAATCAACAACTTTTCACTTATGTAACTTACGGTCAGTCTATCAAAAATACGTCCTCTTCAATTTTCATAATAACATCTACAATGCCTGCTCAAGTTCACCAAAAAATTTTGTGAGGTTTTTATGTCTACTTTAGAAGATATGACCCTGCCAAATTTAGAGTTTTTTCCTACGTATGTGCAGGATTTCCGAGAAATTAAAGACAATCATCCTAATGCTCCATGACCTCTAAAATGTTGATATTGTGCTAAGTAACTTCTTAAACTATTCAATAAGATTGTTTTTATTAATTTAAAAAAAAAAATATTTAAATATATTTTGCAGATATTACTTTTTGTACAGATAGATTGACTTTAAAAAGCGGTAAACATTGCCTCATGTATGATAATTAACAGTACATAGAAAATTTCTAAATGGCACTTAACAAATGAAGTTAAAAGAAATTCTTTCTGTTTGTGTTTCTTTTAATTTTATTTTGGTAAATTATTTTCATGAAACAAAAAACATTTGATTTTTTCATTCTCAAAAAAGTCACAAGATAGATGTGAATCTTTAAAACATAATATTTGTAGTTGGCACTTAACATATTTATATAGTTGAAGGAAATGCTTTCATTACTTTTTAAAATTTATTTTTTAAATAATTTTTCAAAATTATTTTCATGAAACATAAATATTTAAATTTTGTTTCATTCAGAAGAAAATCATAATAAAAATGAATATACAAAGAGTCTTTAAAAGATTACATTTAAACTACACTATGCACTAAATTTTGTTGTGCATATAGACTAAATTGTTTTGGATATAATTTTTTGCAAAGATAATTTATCCATCTTGCACAAATGCTAAACTCTAACATTTATTGTTGTAGGAACATCAACAGTGCACAGAATATTCATTAATGGTACAAAACATATATCCTTAAAATCTTCTTTCCAGTAAAAAGAATGTGATGGAAGAGCTGGGTGCATGGACTTCATCAGCAAGTCCTTATTCTCCATATCAATTTCCTGGACCATGCCAATCCAAATTTTATTGTCGCACTTGCAACAAAAGAATTTACTGTTTTTTCTTCAGTCCTAATAGAAAAGTCATACATTAGGTCATAGTTTTCATCTTCGCTACATTGTTTCATAGCTATTTTATCTCTGGTGAGTGGAATAAATTGATGAAAACTTCTTGTTCCTGTGACTGTGGATGCATTTTCGAATCTCATGGTGAGACTCCTCCTCACTTCCTCAACTTCTTCCTTTTCAATCAGAATGAATTTGATACCTTCAATTGCAGATTTACAATATACAAACATAGATTCTGTGGAAAGGATTTGTTTGGTAGTTGGTCTTCAGAGACTTTCTTTTGACATTATCCTTTTCACTGTCCCACCTATGCCATCACATGGTTGTTGCAAAGAAATTCCATTTTGCATTGAGGCCAAAATCTTTCTGATGGTTGCACAAATTGGCAAAGTTCTTATAATTCTTGTATTGCGCTGCATCAGTAAAATACTCAATATTTTTTGTTTGGCAAGGTAGCTCAATTACTCATATTCATTTTTATTATGATTTTCTTCTGAATGAAACAAAATTTAAATATTTATGTTTCATGAAAATAATTTTGAAAAATTATTTAAAAAATAAATTTTAAAAAGTAATGAAAGCATTTCCTTCAACTATATAAATATGTTAAGTGCCAACTACAAATATTATGTTTTAAAGATTCACATCTATCTTGTGACTTTTTTGAGAATGAAAAAATCAAATGTTTTTTGTTTCATGAAAATAATTTACCAAAATAAAATTAAAAGAAACACAAACAGAAAGAATTTCTTTTAACTTCATTTGTTAAGTGCCATTTAGAAATTTTCTATGTACTGTTAATTATCATACATGAGGCAATGTTTACCGCTTTTTAAAGTCAATCTATCTGTACAAAAAGTAATATCTGCAAAATATATTTAAATAATTTTTTTTTTAAATTAATAAAAACAATCTTATTGAATAGTTTAAGAAGTTACTTAGCACAATATCAACATTTTAGAGGTCATGGAGCATTAGGATGATTGTCTTTAATTTCTCGGAAATCCTGCACATACGTAGGAAAAAAACTTAAAAATTTGGCAGGGTCATATCTTCTAAAGTAGACATAAAAACCTCACAAAATTTTTTGGTGAATTTGAGCAGGCATTGTAGATGTTATTATGAAAATTGAAGAGGACGTATTTTTGATAGACTGACCGTAAGCTACATAAGTGAAAAGTTGTTGATTTTGGGGTCATGTATTAGGATGAGTAAAATAAGTGTAGGCTTGAAATAGTTACATATTTGAATTCTACACTTCTTATTTGCACTACATACCAAATTTCATAAATATTGAAGGTATGGAAGTATTTTTCTTTCATTTTTAAAAAACACTGAAATTCGGCGACATTGCGCGGCCTTAATTTAGAGGCAAAATAGGAAAATTATACACCCCCCCTTTAAAATTAGAACGGTAAAATTTAACACAAAATAATTTGGCACACTTTTCTAACTCATGAAGGGGAACATTTGTGCCAAATTTCAAGTAATTCGGTGTCGGTCGGTGTAATGCCCTGGTGTTTTCACATGGAATGACCCTAAAGAATTTCTTTAACATGAAATTTGCTGGCAAAGATTCAAAACAGACTATTGATTTTGCGAAACTAATTATGAAATTTGAAACAGAAATAAAATGACTAAATATCTGCATCAGTGCAGTAAATCTTCTGTTTGCAACATGTGTGTGTGTGAAATTATAGCAGCAGCATAAAGACTTTGAGTGAAATACGTATTTGTTTAGAGAGCAGTGACCGTCACATTCCAGGAAGACTCCAATTACCCTTGCTGGGTTGTGACACTCTATCTGGCCGAACGGTCGAAAGTACACAAGATCAGACGGTGATTTCTCCTACAAAGTAGGACGCAGATTCAAACCATGCTGGAGAGTACATATTCTTTAATAAGTCTCTCGAATGTGCAGGCCGATAGACGTAAATTCGCATTGTTTAAAAAAGAAAAGAAGAACAATGTCTACTCAGACTGAAACATGGGTATCGTTTGGGTGGTAATATATCATTTTCTGAAACTTTATTTGAGAAAGATTACTGAACTAAAGTTTAATTAATATGAATTAAAACAAATATTACTTACTTTTACTTTAAAATATCGCAGAAAAGTATTTTTTTACGTGGAGGTGGGTGTTTTCTTAGTGATGACATATCGATAGTTTGACATTTTTAGTAAAAGAGACATAATTGTAAAAATTAATATGACGAATACAACGTAAAGATTTTATATATATATATATATATATATATATATATATATATATATATATATATATATATATATATATATATATATATATAATTTTAACCGCCCAGTAATCTTTGAAATTTAGGAAAATATTCTAAGTAATCTAATATTTTATTGAATTTTAGTTACTTAGGCTAAAATTTCAAAAGTTTGTAAAAAAGGATTAAAATATTTAATAATAGAAAATTCCTTTGGTTTGTCCTCTTAATAATAACATAAAGATTTTGATGATAAAACTTCATATTTATTAATATTTATTTTATTTTTTAATATTCATATTTATTTTTCAAAATGCATTCTCATTTTTAGCGTACCTTTGGAGGATACCCGTGTTTGAAATAGACACCCCTTTTTTTATTTTGAACAGTATGTACGTCAGTTAGCCTGCGCTCTCTTTGAAAACTTAAAGAAAATGTACTCCCCGGCAGAGTTTGAAACTTTGAACCTTCGCCCCATAGTGTGCGCGGGTGTGTGTGATATTATGCAAATATTATCTAGCGGAAGTACCAGGAAATGACATTTTTATCCCAACCAAACTGCGTAGATATCCTGAACTTAGGCAGTAATGCTGAACCATATGTCAATAATGCCGTCATTTTTTCACGAGCATTATGCTACTTGAAATAATTATCATTCTTTCCTTATTTAACAAATTGATTTTTTCAGACCATTTTCTAATGTTTGACATTTTTAGCCGTCATTTCCTAACATTGTTTCTTTGTAAACTGTTGCATTTTTTGTTCTGCATCAAATGTTATAGGTACCAACGTGAGATCGCTGGAAAATGAGCATAGCAGGATAATAACGACCTTAAACTTGACGAAAACAAAATTTTATCGTCTAAATGTTTATGTTATATTGAGAGGAAAGAACAAAGTAATTTTTAATTATTTTTCAAAATTCTTTTGTCTTTATTAGAGCATTCTAACTTCTAATTGAAAAACCTCGTTTCTCTTCATCAGCAAATGTCCTAATAACATGGCGGATTTTTTGTTCATTTTTTTTTTTTTAGGCAGTCATTAATTTTGAAAATCTTGCAAAAATAAAAATAATTGTCGGATTTTAATGAATCTTTCAGAAACTATTCATAAATGATGGAAATTATTATAAATATGTTTATTTTTTTTAAAGTCATGGTAAAAAAAAAAATTTATATTTATTACCCCCCCCCCCCCCGCATAACTATTGAAATTCAAATGTGTACATTTTTAGTGAAGGAAAGCAAATGATTTTTATTTTTCTTTCTTTTTTTTTTTTTTTGGTGACACCCTTCTACCTTAAAATCAGCTCTGAATTGTAACATACAAAACTCAATAAAACAAAGATATTATTTATCAAAAGCTTTTAGTTGCTTTTACTTATTTATGAATATGAATGCAAAAAAAAAAGCAAAAAAATGTTTTCGATGAAAAATAAATTTTTACAACAATTATTTGTTATTTCTTAAATTATGTTTTTTTTACATTAAAGTTAAAATTAATGAAAATGATGTACAGTTTAGTCAATGGTGTTATTAAGTAGATAAATATCATTACAGATTATAAAAATAAAGCTGGTTACAATCAGCAATATGCAAATAGATAAAAATGTAATAAGCATAGTTTTTTTTTTTTTTTGTGTGTGTGTGTGTGTGTGTGTCCAAAAATAGTTTAATTCAAATATACGGAAGACCGGAAGCATCATGGAAACAATAGTCTGTCACGTGGTTTGCGTTGGTAGTAACATAAAACATTTTGACGATAAAATTCTGCTTTCGTCAAGTTTAATGCCGTTTTTATCATTTTTTTTTTTTTTTTTTAGCCTACTTAAAAATAACACGGTAAATAAGTTGTTCACATAAAGCTAAACTGTCACCTTCCGTACTATAACTTTTCCTCCCGTAAGATGTCAGTGTGTGATGAAATCACGCACATGTCACTTGTCAATCAACAACGCTGTTAAGCCCGGCTTTCTCTCATTTTAAAGTACATTTTTTCGGCACAGAAAGTAAGTATTGTTTGTTTCAAAATATATTAAATAAACTTTATAATTTCTAATTTTCTTAAATTAATTTTTAAAAACATCATAATTGATTTTTTAAAAGAATTTTAAACGAAGACTTTCACTTTTGTAAACAAAAGTTAAAAAAAATGACTGACGATCGATTTTCTGTCAATTTTGCTGTTCAAAAAAAATACAAGATTTTGGACGTACTAGAAATTATTAAAAAATGTAAAAAAAAAAAAAATAATTAAAAAATATTTTGATCTTTCCTCTTGATAATAATATAATAATAACATAAACATTTAGACGATAAAAATTATTTTCATCAAGTTTGAGGCCGTTATTATCCTGCTATGCTCATTTTCCAGCGATCTCATGTTGGTACCTATAAAAAATACAATCCAAACAAAACATATAATAGTTAATTTATCAAAACTGATTTTTTTTCTTTATCCCGTGAAAATGTGTAAAATATACAACGTGTCACTCGCGCAGAAAGGTTTGGCGACCGTTGGTCTAGACAGCAGTTCAGTAGCCATATATCGTCTGAAGCAAAAGCTGGTCACGTGATCAGATGCTGTTTAATCTCTCTCAAGACTGATTTACAAACGCTGAAAAAAGAGAGATGCAAGTTAGCTAAAGTATTGCAGCTTTCTTCTTCTTCTTCTTCTTCTTCTTCTTCTTCTTTCCGTATCCCTTCATGACTTCACAATTTAAAATTTTCTGTGTCCTCTTTTCTAATTATGGCTTATGTCAGAGGGTATCCATCCAGACGGGAAACTGACTCCGTTTTTACGTGGTCTATAGGGAATTTTTGCCCGAGCCTACGGGCTCAGATACCCTACTTTAAACTCGGCCTTGTGCCACATCTTGCTGCGTGGGGTAGCGGCTAAATAATTATGAGCCTCAGAAATGTCAGCTATTTCTCTTTGGTGTCTAGTATAAGTGTCCTCGTTGCTCATATGTCCATGCTATTCTCAGCCTCCTTTTATTTCTGTTGCTTCAAGTCTCTTCATCTATGATGAGATCGTCCAGCATTCACTGCCATATGAGAGGACTGATATTATATAACAATTCAATACTCTTTTCTTTGTTTCTAACGAAACTTACTTGTTTCTTAATTTAATGCTTAGCTTTTGGAAGGCATTTTTCGCTATGCAAATGTGCCTTCAGATTTCGGTGTTGCATTTTCTGTCCTCTGTTAAAACACTTCCTAGATATTTAAATTGTTGTGATTACCTGGTTTTATAAGTGTCTCCAATTTGTGATTCGCATGTTGAGCTGACCCTTCTGGTGACAACCATAAATTCAACTTTCTTACAATTGATGTTTAATCCTTTCTTTTCGCTTTCCATTAATATTTTCTATTGGAGTTCCGGTAGTTTCCTTTCCGTGTCTGCTATCAACACTGTCTCATTAGCATATCTGGTCACCAATAATGAATCCTGGTAGAACTTCTAATTTTCTCAGCAGTGCTTCTCTGTAAAGGTTGAATAATTCCGACGAGAAGACACATCATTGTCTTACACCCCTCTTTTCTGTTTTTGTATATTTTCTGTCCGTTTGAGTATAAGTTCTGGATAATTCTTTTTTTTTTTCTTTTTTTTTTTTTAATCATTTCACCGCAAGCAAGGCGGGAATGATACTAGTACGCAGGGGATTACAGAGAGTGAAGGAGAGAGAGAATAGACTGGGTATAAATGGGACCGAGGAAACGATAAAAGCTGAACGGGACTCAAGATAGAAGATGGCGATTGACGTTGCATTTAAATTTTTGAAGATTGTAGTTATCAGGGAAGGAAGGAAACGGAAGAGAGTTCCAGAGGTGGGAAGTGCGAGAAAACAAACTGTTGTAGTAAAAATGGCGGTTACAGTTACCTAATTCAACAGTAAATGGGTGGGAACTTGATGCCAATCTACTAGCACGCTTAAACACACGTAGTCCGTCACCAGGGAAATAAATTCATCAACAAAACAGTAGCCATGAAAATATTTGTAGAAAAGACAAAGCGAAATACGTCACGTTAGTGAGAAAGTGACTGAAGTCGAGAAGGATCAATTACATTGCATATCCTGCTTTGGATTTTGCAAAGAACCGCGAGATGAGTAGCAGAAGCAGCAGTATTCAATGCACTGACGAATGGTAGATTTGTAAGTGTGCAAGATGGACTCTGACGAGAAAAACCTTCTGGCATGACACAGTGACCAAACTTTCTTTGTAGCAGATGCAGCTATTGATTCGATGTAGGCATTCCACTTCAAGTCAGTTGACGACGTGAGGCCAAGAAGACGCAGTATGTTGCTCTCCATGAGTCAAGCATCAGCCATGCTGATGGTTGGCAGGAAGTTTATCTATGGTGGTTAAATGAGAGCAGTTTCGTTTTGGAGGCATTAAAATTTACGAGCAATTTTCCATGCTGATTGGATATCATTTTCAAGAGCAGCGGCCAAGTTGACTTTGTCAACTCTGACGATTTTGCTGTAGAGACAAAAGTAAATGATAGTGTCATCAGCATAATTGCCTACTTGGGAACTGATGACATCAGAGAGATCATTGATAAAGATCAGAAACAACGTAGGGCCCAGGATAGAGCCTTGTTGAACGTTCCTGTGAAAGGATCTGGAAGCGAGCCCGTTCAGAACGACCTTCATTTCACAATTTGATAGGAACGATTGGATTAAATCAAACACACCGCCACTCTGGAATTTACGTAGAAGACCAGCGTACCAAACCCTGTCAAACGCATTCAAGATATCTAGAGCCACAGCATGAGCTTACCTTTATTATCAAGAGCTTGTTATACATATTCAGTGATGATCGTGAATTCATCAGCGGAAGCCATTTTATTTATCAGAGAGTAGGTCGTGAGAGGTAAAATGCTCAACCCCGTCAGCATTGATTAAAGCCTTGAATACTTTGCCGAAAAGCGGTAAGAGACTAATAGGGTGAACCTGCTACTTTGTTCTTGTTCAAATTGACCAGCACTGATTTCACTTCAGATTTTAATATTTCTTCGACATTTCTGTGTAGTGAGAGTTGTCCTCTTTCGTCGTGAAAGAGTTTTCCAATGTATTTTTTCAGTCTCACAAGTATTTTTTCTCTACTTCTCTATGAATTTTTTGACTCTTTCAATCTGAATAGTGAGGATATATATTTTTTTTCTTCTCTCAATATTAACTCGAGAAAGTCAAGGTAAGAAGTTACATTGAGTTAAAAAGAATAATATTGTCTAGAATTTTCTTTCCTTTGGAAGTCACTTAGTACTGCGATATGACACTATTTAGCTATGGTAATTGGCTAACTAATTAGCCATAGAAATTAAAAACGGGAAATACTTAAGGCGAGACAGAACTATATCGAAAGATAGACATTAAAAAGAAGAATTTATTTTATTTACAAAAAAAAAAGATATTTTTCGCAAAAGACAGAAAATCCGTAAGAAAAAGCGTGATTGTGATTCTGTCAAAATTAATTAATGTCACGATAAGGGAGTGACGCACCAAGAGAAACAGAATTCTGAAAGAAAAAAAAAGCCAACCAACGCATGCGGCCATAAAAAATTTCGGCTCGGGGCCACCACGGAGAATAGATACTAATTATCTTTCAGAGATATCATTTAATTTTAATTCCTGGTTCCAGCGAAGAAAGCCACCTGGTATATCTTAGCATGAGAAGGAAAATCGAAAAGGGAATCATTATTATTGCTTATTCAAACTGTTGACGTCAGACAGCGTCTCGAAAATGAGTATCTGGTGATAAGATAATTTTAAGGCATGAGAAAAATAAAGAATTTGATTCTCAGGTAAACACGACCACTCAGTTAAAAGTTGACTAGCGGAGACTGTCGGGTTTTGACAGTGATTAATGAGTCGGTAGAGGTCCGGGCTAAGTTGATTTTGGGTGTCCCCAAAATCAAGATGTGATAAGAATTAATTGGCAATCTGGGATTTGTAAATGTTTTGGCCAAAGGAAAAGGAAAAAGAAAAAATGGTTTTTGTAAACAAAATTCTGGAATAATTCTAAGAGGGTCAGTCTAGCCACACCAACACTGCCGAAAGATCATTGGCCAAGTGGTAGCATGGGTGACAGCCGGAGGTGAATGTATAAGAAAGACGAGAAAGTTGTTAACACCCACTGAGGGGATTGGTATGAGATACCAATGTGAGAGAGGAAGCGTCTAGGAGGATAACTCTCCTCCGACCTTCCCTCACGGACCAGGGAGAAACCCCCGAAATGGAAAGTGACTAATCTTCCAAAAATGGGAAGTAATTAATTTTCCTGGCCTAAGAACAAAGAGAATTCTTGTTGGGAATTGAGAATTATGAAGGAACCCAAACCCCGTCAGGCCCCCACATCGGGTTTTGGTCGGTGTCCATATAAAGGAACGTCTCGAAGCATCTGAGGCAGGCAGTTCATTTCGAGATTGGAGTTAGTTCGAGAAGTTGGAGAGTTGAGTTGCATTTGGAGACCAGCCTCGCAGAAGCTGACCGAAAGATTTCCACGTCCTCTCGATTTAGTCTTCCTACCAAAAGCAAGTTTTATTGACGAACGATTTAAGATACCATAACTCGCTTAAGAAACGCAAAAAGTGTCACGAATCCATAGAAACGGGCTGGGAGAGAAACACACTCCTGTATTCAACAGACAGATAAAGATAATTGTTATTTCTCAACATATTTGAACCTCGCGAGTTTTATTTTTTATTTTTTTTTTACTTACGCTTGTGCGGTATCACCTTTACCCCGGATTCAGCTTGTACTACGGCCCGACTGATTTCGTCTACCTAAGATCAAAGTCACAACGTGGGTAGGTTAGACTTGAGATCAAAACAGTTACTTCGGTGACCAGGCTTTGGAGACGAGCTGAGAACGACAAAGCTGGTATCCAACCGGGAACGACCAGATCAACCGGGACACAGGCTGGTGGCAGCGACAAAGAGTCAACTCCAAAACGCTGGTGGAAGAAACCTTACAGCTTCGCACCGCACTACGGGCCGACGGCGCAGTGTCATATATTGACGACGCGACCAGTGGACGTCACATATTGGCGCGGCAACCACACCAGTGGGTGTCACATATTGGACCGCGACCGCGACCACCGGTGGGTGTCACAGTGATGTTTTGATATAAATTTACAATTGTCGACGTCACCCCTTCTTCTTCATCCGACCCACGACACACGAGGCGACAAAAGTATATTGTACTAAAGAATACTAAAATAGCTTGGATACATAATGAGGAAGAAGGGTTTGAAAAACCTAACACTCTCACGGGGCATAGTGAGGGCAAGAGACATATAGGAAGACAGCAAGCCACTTCACCTGACGGGCTTGTGTAAATGAATGGTCAAACGGTAAGGGGGTATTATCAAAAGGAGAGCCAGACGAGATAGAAAGTTGTGGAGAACTATGATCGCCTATGCCCTGAAGAGACGCGGCATATAGAAAAAGAAGAATGTTATATAAATCTCGAAGTGGAAGTGCGTTAATCACGGGGCATAACTCAGAATTTTATTTTAGATTTTCAATTTTGAGCTTCCATCGAATAAAAAAAATTAAACATTATCAAAATATAAAAAAATGAATAAAATTATTTTTTTTAAAATGCCATCTATTTCTAGAAAATGGCATTTTTCGATTCTTCAAACACATTTTTAATTTATATCAAGAGAATTTTTTCCTGTGAAAACAGAAAATATACAGTATCAGTACACTGTATATTTGCAGAGTTGCCAATATTAAGCTTTAATAAAATATATTTTATTAAAATTGAGTATCAGCAACTCTCCATAAAAATAATTTTAAAGTTTTCCTCAATTCTTTTCTTAAGATTTCAAACCATATTTTCAATATGTTCACACTCGATATTATTTTTTATTTTATATACTTTTTTTTTTTTTTTTGATATTATATATTTTTTTTTTTTATAAAAGGGAATTTAACTTTATAAAATAGGTAAAACATAGTAATATCCAAATTAACTAGTACGGATTTACGAGTTAGGTAAAAGTGCGGTTTAAATAAACTGAAAAAATATTCAATATAAAATTCAGTCATTAATGTTAGATGCTGAAAATTTCAACGGAATCCGATAATTCTCCAACTTTTGTTAATTTTTTTTTAGAAACAGTGGGTATCGTATTTATTTTTTTAACTATCGTTTCTAAGTTACTTCTTTCAATAAATGTTTTGGAAGTAAGTGACACAATTGATAATTAATGTATGATTCAATAACTTTAGAATTTTCGTTAAATATTATTAATTTTTGACGAATATTTATATATCCTTTTAATTTTAGTTGTTCTTTTGGTTTTTTGGTTTTTAGCGTAATTTAGCGGTTATCGACGTGGGATCGGGAACTTGAGTTCATATTCTACATATTCTTGCGTTCTTTTCGTATTAATGTCTTGGGAAAAGGGCATGCAACCATGTCTTCTTCCCCGTCACCGCAGAGTGAGCTCCCAGACCTTAGAAATAACGAAAAAAAAAAAAAAAAGAAAAAAAAAAAGGGAATATCTCTATCACGAGAAACACTTGACTATACCTAAAAAGAGGCTACGGAAAACTACTCATTTTTTATTTCAACTACATCTGTAAACAGCACGGACTATAAATAACACTGAAGCTCTCTACAGTACACTAAACTCGTTTACTCCCAAAAGCCTATGTACGGCAGCTGCTTATCCATTTTAGAGCTGACTGAAAATCAAATCTGGCCAACCATAACCCTTTATTTTCTCCAATCACGTTATTTGGTTGTAATTTTCTTCCACACCAAAAACATTTTCTTTCCTTTTCATTTAAGAATCTCCTTTATTATATCGTGTTTCTTATTAATTACTTTTGTAAAATTATTTTAGTTTTATTTTATTTATTTTATCATATGATTGACTGAAGCCATTACTGTTTTCTTGCTGACATCTGTTTTCTATTTTACCTATGCACTTTTTTAATAAGAGAAAATTTTGTCACTGTAAATGACGGAAGACTTTAGTCAATATACGAAATCTGGAAATGATTCAACCATTTAATATTAATAAAAATAATAAACTACTAGAGCAACGACGTTTTAGTTTCCATCAAAGCATTGTCCTTAAGACATCAAACACGTATCCTAATATCATTTTCAATGTTCTAAACATTTTACACAACATAAACAGTTTACAACGTCCTCTTTCAGGATCGTTATTAACTGCTTGGTTGTCCTTAATCTTGTCTACAGTTTGAAATTGTGAAAAGCTGGAAGTTGCATGGAACTAAACCTGGACTGGCTGACAAACCTGGACGATGCACGAGATGTGAACAATGAACAGGTGATATATTCGAAATCAGTGGCTTCTTTCTAGATTTCTAGATCTTCCAAGTCTCGCAATGACAATCGATTTGCTTTGACTGCTCGTCGCAGCGTTCAACACTTTCGGATGTTCCGAGAGTTTATTGTGAATCGCTTTTAATGAATTTTCACCGAATTTGAAGAATCGGTACGAAAGTTTAACCGGATCATTTATCATTAAATCATCCTCGTAAGTCTTCTTAATCTTTCCAATAATTTCTATGATTTAATGTTCAAGGTATAAGCAATAATTGCATGCATATTCACTGTGACTTCACAACTTCATGTTTATTAAAATGTTATTATTTAATATAAATATTTTGTTTATTCAAATATTAAAAGTTCGTGGAGTTACTTGAGACAAAATACCGAAGATGTGAGTGCGGCCCAAATGATCATATGAACTTAAAACTAATCCGATTTGTCCTTATGAACTTCTAAGTTAGAATGGTGATAGTTTATATAACTTTTTCAAACGGAAAAGTGTGCAGTTTTCTGATTTATGAGGACAAAGGCAAAAGATTTTAGATTTTATTAAATAATAGAAAATTATTTAGCATTACTCTGTCATAATAGCACTACTAAATTTTGATACAAAAATCAAAGATACAAAGTAATTCATATAAAATATAACAGAGCTTTTTGTTGTCTTTTCATGAGGAACATAGACGTAGAGATAAATTGCTGATGTATAGTGTGTAGCAGTTAAATAATAATATTCTATGGGAAAACAAGAATCCTGCATTTCCAGCTACTGTTAACTTTTGTTTTTCAGATTTGTTGCAAAACATCGGAGTTGCACTCTTTTAAAATCAAATGATATGTTACTGGGAATAATTGTAATTCTTGGAATGAAAATACCTTCCTTAGCAGCGCAACCTGTCATTTCAGTCAGCTATAACATCAGCTGCTTGATTACCAGCCTCATATCATTTCATAAATATAGATATATATCTAAGAAGAATAGTGTTCCTCTCTTTAGCAGTCGGATTTGTGATAGTCTATTGTCTCAACGCTTCAAGATTGCTTACTATATTCTTTTCATGCAATAATCACAACCTCTTTGCAATCTGAAGCCTTCATCATTATCTGACGTTCTCTACCAGGATATTTGACATCTTCAATTAGAGCCTGAAAGTTTTTAAACGATTTATCTTTCTAAAGATTTCAAGAGAAAATTGCGGGAAATTTTATTTTTCAAAATTTTATTTTCAAAGGAATCAAAATTAATAATCCAACTGAGCTAGGCATAAATAGTCTAGTTTTATCATCTGTAGATAAAAGCGTTGGTTGATTGATCCAAAAAGTGACTTGATCCAAAGAATTGTAAGTTCAATCCTTGGACTCAGCAGAAAGAACAAAAACTTAGAGAGTTATCAAAGCGAATTAACTAAAACTGAGAACAATCTACCCCCGGGTACTAAATAAAGTGTTCGGTTCGAAATTCCAGCAAATATCACCTGAAGAAGTACAACGACCAAAACGTCGTGAATGTGACAGCAAAGATGAGGACAACAGTTCGAACAATGTAAAATAGTGTAAATAAATAACCAATTTTACAGTTATTAAAATATTAGTTATTTTAAAATATTATCGATTAAATGAGAATATTATCTGTAAGGCAAGATTTTCTTTAAGTACCAGCCGAAGTTATAACTTATTTTTCTTCCATGACATTTTCCTAATGATTTTATTTCCGACAATTCTTACGTTTTTATCTAAAAATAATTAAACAGTCATTCTGGAAGATTATAACGATTTAAACGGAGCACGAGAAGCGAGAATGAAATGTATGAGAACGTGTTTCCCTTTAAATGTGTTATAGTGGAACACACCTATTCTATAGTTAATAGACTCTCCCAGTACTGTCAAAATTAGAAAACGAACCAAGGATTTCGATACAGAGGTTGGCAGAAGACTGCACAAGATATGTTAGCGTAAAGAAAGATTCGAAAAAGATAGAACAGTCTGGCGTTTCGCATGTAAGGAAAATACGCTACAAAAAAGAAAGTCAGTCTACCAAAAAGAATTGCGGATTATCAACCAAAAAGTGAAATACCAGAGAAAAATAAACAAAAACTCCCGAAGCCATGTTTTGCTTGCGGTGAACTTCACTGGTACAGATATTGCAATTTTAGGAATAAAAAATGTTTCAACTGTAAAAGAGTTGGTCATAAAGCTCGTACTGCAGGTAAAAAAATAAAGGCAATAAAATAAGAAAATTAAAGTCCGACGAGGTGAACGATGGAATAACCAGAAAATTTGTTACCGTCGAAATAAGTAATAAAAAAATAAAAATGCAACTCGACACTGGTTCCGACCTATCATAAATTTGCATACGTGGAAGAAGTTGGGGAAACCAACTTTAATGAAAACAAATAAAATCACGAGGTCAGTGATGGGAGAAAAAATACAATTTATTGGAGAATTTGTTACAAAAGTCATGTTAAATTAAAAAAAAAAACGCGAAAAGCTAAACTATTTGTCATAGAAAATACCACGAACTTACTTGGTACGGATTGGATAACAGAATTCCAATTATGGGATCTACCGATAAATTCCTTCTGTTACAAGGTAGATTTTTAAACTACGAAGCCCAAAAATTAGTAAAGAAACTTAATGAAACTTTTCCTACTGTTTTTTCTCCAGGTTTGGGAACGTGTACCAAGATGGAGGCAAAATTCCAGCTAAAAGAAAACGCTCAGGCGGTTTTCAAAAAGAAAAGGAATGTGCTGTTTGCTTCAATTGAACAGATAGATAAAGAATTGGACAGATTAGAGAAAACCGGTGAATTTTAAAAAGTTGAATGGGTAACACCGACGATATATGTGAAAAAGAAGCTCCAGAAAGTAAAGATGAAAACGACACCAGGAAAAACTGGGGAGTGAGTTACCCGCAGCCAAGGACATGCAGTATTATTAAATGATTTAAGTCAACTGAAATCAACACAGAAAACGTTAAGAAGCACAAGATCAATAAAACGGAAACTAGAGGCTGAATAAATAGAACCACAAGAAGAACCTAAAGAAACTGTGACTCCATCCTTAAGAAGCTCAAAGCGGAAGGTTGTTTCTGGTAACACTATGGAGGTATAAAAAAAAATTAGAAAAGCGGATTGGCTATATGATGTACTTGATGAAAGGTGAAAAATTCACGTGCAGTAACCAGATCAGACGACGTTTTTCAGACGTGGTTGACAGCGGTCTCGCGGAAAAAACGCCGAGGAAGGTGATTTTCAATACGTTGGATCTAACAACTCCTGCAACAATTTTACCTGAGGTACGCCGATCCAGAAGAAAAAAGAAAGGCAACTGATCATTTAAAAGTGGATATAAAAAAAAAAACAAAAAAAAAAACGTAGGAAATACGCTACGATGTTGCTAAAAAAAAAAAAAAAATTGTTGTTTTTCTTCATATTTTCTGTAAAAAAAGAAAAGAAAAAGAAATAAAGAAAACCGTTTACTCCTACGGAGTAAAGTTTTAGCGGGATGTGTTATAGTGGAACACACCTATTCTATAGTTAATAGACTCTCCCACCTATAATAAGTAAGAGTAGTAGCAGTCGCTCAGTCAGTTGGTCAGTCAATATGTCGGACGACCGTTAGCCGGATATTAAAGTATCAACCACCCCAACTAGATTACTGCGTCATTACCTATTAAATCAAGTTCCTAAGTTTTTTTCGTCGAACCTATTTTAGGACCGACTTAGTACAAATACAAGCCTCCACTGTGAAACCACTACATAACAAAATGAGAAGTGGTCGTGCTCAGACAAAAGTTGATATCCACCATGAAAAAAAAAGTAAGACAGACAAAGAGAAACAAAAATGCGTCGTTTTCTAATTGTTTGAAGAGAAACTCAAACAAAATGAGTTTCAGCCCGAAATAGATTGAAGATTAATGAGCAAAGGCCATCCCCCATTAGAACAACAACAACAACCAATACTCGTCACATCGAAAGCCAGCAACTCGATATGTCTGCTTGCCTTCAGTAACTTTAAAAATATTATCAGGGTCGATGGTTGCACGACCTTCAAAATGTAAACAAACGAACCTTTTTTCTCGTTAGTAAGGGAAAAAGGATCATTGGCGTTTAATTGCTTGCTGCCTAAATGGCAGATAAATTTACGCATAAAATAAAAACCAAACCCAAAAAGCGTTATTACGAGCCTGCAATTAAAAGAAAGAAAAAAAGCTTTTTAACTTGTTTCATGTAAATGTACTCAGACTGTGTCGTAAACTTATATATTTACAAATGCAAACCAGTACATTTTAAAAATTTAGCTTAGTTTCTACTTTTAGGGCAAACTGACAGGAACCAAAAAGAAAGTCATTATCTCACTAAATAAGATTTTTATACACAGAGAAAAAGAAAGGAAAATGAATAAAAAATAAAACTTCTAAATTGCTGAATTGTTCTTTTAAAATATATAAAGAAATAATTCGCGGAAAATAGTGTTGCTCTTCAAAAGAATTAAGAGTTTAGGTGCAACCGATTTAAATGTGGGTACTTTGGGGTCTCTTGATTATCTCTATCGATCCGGATTTCATATCTCCATTCTAATGTCATCACCTCAAGATATTTTTATGTTTCATTTTCGTAACTACCCTGAAACAAGAAACCAAATAACTCCAATGCAATGTCTATACGTATGAATATGCTAATCACTACTTTCTTTTTGTTCTTGGACAATCGCTACGATTGTCCAAGAACTCCCTGTACAGGAATTTGTTTCTCGAACATGTATTTCATTGAGTGCAAAAAGGCTGACGAAAAAAAAAAAATGAAGATGTCAACAGACAGGCTCTTTGAAGTATGCTCTTGGAGCTTGATTGCTCTGAGAAATTCACAAGTCTGTTTTGTTTCTTGTATGACAATATGAAGGCATGAGTTTGTTTCAACGAGAAATTTATATAACATTCACTTTTGAGAATGGAATGAAGCAGAGTGACCGCATTGCTTCCATGCTATAATTCTTGCCATCCTTCCAATGCGTTTGTTAAAAAAAAATACTGGAATTTATTGTTGGAAAAAGTCCGTATGATTTTTAAGTGAATTTCAATGACACTATTTAGATAGATAGGTTTATCGATCTCACCATCATTGAGACATGCTTCATGATGGCATCCTCTCAGAACCTGATATCTTTCTGGGTGATGGGCTGTTCTAAGTGGTTTTTGGAGGCTCCCAGAAAATTGAAGTTCTTCCCATTAAGATAATTTTTAGGGATCTAAATAAGTGGTAATCCGAAGGTGCAAGTTACGGCGGGTGTAGTAGGACATCCAGGCTAAGCTGTACCAATTCCAGTCGGGTCTACAAAGAAACATAAATTATGTCATTGACGCGATGGAAGACGAAACACTTCCAGTTGACCAATTCCAGACTCTTTTCATCAACTGCTGCCTTTAATTGCTTCAATTGAGAACAGTACTTGTTTGAATTCTGCAGAAGGAATTTGCATACACAATGCACTTCCAGCCCCATCAGATACACAGCAATAGCATCTTCTTCGGAAACAGCGGTATTTCGTTTTCTCCAATACATTTTTCTCCTCACAGTGTTGTGAACAATCCATTTTTCGTCGCCTGTGATCATTCTTTAAAAAAAACCGTTCGTTTTGTTGCGTTTGAGCAGAGAATCGCAGATGGAAAAGTAGGGCACCTAAACATTGTAATAATTCAATTATCCAATGCCTTACAACACTCATATGAAATATGCGGATTATCACTGCGATATCCCATATCTTGTGAGGTAAATATTTTAATCAGCGTTACGATTTGGATATCAGTAACGACTGCAAAACATCCGGAACGTTCTCGGTCTTTTTACTTCTGAAACACTTACGAACGTACTATCTCCATAAATGACACGTGCTTTTTTCGAAGTTTATACGGCGTTATTTTCCGGAAATAAACGAATATCAAATAACGAAAATGTATCTCTGTTTTCTCTACTTTGACTTTAAATTAAAAGATATTTAACATTCACAGTCCACACACAAATCTTATATATAAGGTGACGTTGAAATAATTGAGAATATGTACGAATATCTTCTCGTATATATGTCATAAATTTTAGTTACATGTTAAATCACATGCCAAAAGCTACATATTAAAAAAACAAAAAACGCAACGAACCCAATACATGGTCGGATATCAGAACAAGTATCAAACTGTGTACCAGGTACATTGTGGCGAGGCGATATCCCCCCGAAATAATAATAATGATCATAAGAGAACATGCTGTAAAACAGAAAAAAAAGGCGTTTTCAAAAGCACCAAAATGTTAAAAATGCTGTAAAGACTTTGAAATGTAAATGTCACAGAAAGTCAATTTAGAACACGAAAGACGATTTTTTTGTAAGTATACAAAGGATATCTGATTACTAATAGAAAATTACTGGGACAATGATAATTTGGAACTTTTAGAAAAAGAAATGGATTTTAACACTTTAAGAATCAAGTTAAAATAAAGGATAATTTGATTTAGAATTTATTTTTGAAACCGGACTCTCTGTAGATTACAAAGAGCGGCAGAGTGATTACTAGCAAGGTGATAACAATAGTCTTGTCGTGGACCTTGGAAGCCAATCGGTGAAAAGTAAATTGTTTACTCTCGAAAGAGTGAAATTATACTTTGAAATTGCGCTGGAGAAATAGATACGTCACCGGTTCTCTACATAAAGAGGCGAGCCAACCGGAAGATAAAGAGAGTTTGGGTTCGTCTGTCTTCGAGTGCAGTCGAGCTGTGTGGAGTGACGTCAGAGATTGTAAAGAAAGCGTCCGCTGTGTGCTGCTGAACGGGAGGCGAAGAGCGAATTACCGCCGCTAACATCTAGGTACCGCTACTCCTGCTACTACGAATATTAACACTACTATTACGTCTACTGAGTACGGAAACATCGAAGGCTCTAGTAGTTGCGCTAAGAACAGGCCAAAAAGGGTTAAAACAAAGGCCACATCTCTCCTTACCGAAATTATTCGAAGTATTGTGCTTGTTTGGTTATTGTTCACATACAATAAACATTCAACATTGTGCAACAAGAATTATTTTTTGTGTATGTTTTCTTTTATATATATAAAAAAGTTTTCCTTTCAAAATCGAATCGATTATTATTTTTTCTGTTAACCTGATTCTCACCCGACGAATTCGCAGGTGGACCAACGGGGAGTTTCTGGATTTCTACTATCTGATGACCACTCTTCAGGATCAAAATAATCACGACGTAGTTGGAGGGTGGCTTTGAAATGACATTGGGAACCGGATACTTGTGTCTAACCTGTAATACTGGACCATACCGAACCAGCTGGTGAAGTGCGTGGGTCCAGTGGGGTGAGGATGTTATATGTTTGAATTGTTACATTAGCCCAATAATTGTACCCCCACCTCAGATTTTATAAGTAAGTATACTTCTAGTACATTGTGTATTTTCGACGAGACATAAGAATATTGATAATTTCTTTGAATATGCAGATTATGGAGTATTTTTTTTTTTTTTTTTTTTTTTGGTACCCGGTTGAATTAGGGCCAGTTCTTGGAAGAGAACCTTCCTTCCCACCATTTCCTGTCTGGTCTCTGATCGCAGGCCAGACGAATGCTGTTTATCTAATAAGTGCAGATGGCCTTAGCTTTGTTCCGTGGATAACGCCTAATCACTTTCGTGGGCCAACATGTGACTTAATCCCTAACGGTTTCTTTTCGCGCGTGTTGGGACAAAACAACTTCACTTAGTTTTTTGCCGTTGGAGGAAGAATTAGTCTTAGCTGTTTGCCGTTGAAAGAAGCGGGTGTCCCCAAAACCAGATTTCGCTGTTTGCTGTCAGAGGATTCAGACGCCACCAAAGACCGAATGAACGACGAGAGAATCTTGAACAATATCCTCAACTCAAGTCGGCTATATTCCTGTGATTTATCTGCATGTACTTCTCGCCATCAACAGGGATTGGACGGCGTCAAACAAAACTTATACTAGGACAAAAATTAAATACAGAAAGTCATAAAAATGATTTCACAAGGCCATACTCTTAGATGTTATTGCCAGATGGAAAGAGAAATTAGCTCTCGCCACACATTTCATTTTCATGCCTGTACACATATCTTAATTCAATAACAGATAAAATATTTCTACAAAATTTTGAAAGATAAAAAAATGATTGTATTACCGAATAATTTCTGAAAACCTACAGGGAATTCCAAACTGAACCCGTTATTTAATCTTTAAAAGGTTCAGTTCGGAATTCCCTGTAGGTTACTCGGATCGATATGCACCTGGTGAAGGCCGGAAACGTTGCGATAGCAATCAGAAAGTTGTGGACGATAGAAATTTAGACAGAAATTTCCGAAAAGTTCAATAAAATCCAATTATCTGATTTTACAAAGTTTTTAAAAAGTAATTCTTTTTCTTGCTTAGCTCAGGCTAATAGGTTCCCAAACTGAGTGAGTATTATTCCAGTATCTTATTTCAAAATCATATTGTCTGTATGCGTGTGCGCGTACGCTTGCTTAACATTCAGTGACATAAGTAAAAATGTCACTCAACCACAACACAGACAAAAGCACACACACACACACACACATATATATATATATATATATATATAAATAATTATTTGTTTAAAAATATGATTCCAACGCTACATAAGAGTTCTCATGTTTCAAAACAAGAGCCGAAAACTTCAATATAATTATTTGAATTAAAGTACCAAGCTCTGTTCCATCGTCAAGCGAAATTGTTTTTGGAATAACTAATTCTTAAAATTTACGCGTTTTTATAAGCATATTCATTATTAAAATTATTATTACTATGGTGACGGCTAGAGCAATTATTTAAAAAAA
Organism: Acanthosepion lycidas; assembly: GCA_963932145.1. NCBI lineage: Eukaryota > Metazoa > Mollusca > Cephalopoda > Sepiida > Sepiidae > Acanthosepion > Acanthosepion lycidas. The sequence goes on from OZ010602.1 coordinate 69,437,886, forward strand.
AAAGGGCGTAAGGGTTAATAATTTGTATCAATATCTCAGTTACATTCAAAGAGGTCAAGTCAGGGTAAGGTTGGGGGTGTCTAAATTCAAAGCGGAAGATGACATCGTCTATTCTGGCCGTCCTGGGTATGACGATAAACTACATCCGCGTCCAGGGTAAGACGATAAACTACGTCCAACAGCAAGGCCTCTGATCAGGAGGTTTTGAGGAGCGTGGAACCACCTCTTAATTGCTGGTGACCCGCGGAGGTAGCACCTGTTAGGGTCCAAGCTCTGGGCAAATAGTAAAACACGAAACTGAGGTAAAAGCATTATAAAAGTGTGAAAATAGGTTTTAATATCAGAAATACTTTGTAAAAATTTTTTACCAGCAATATACTTTTGAAAAAATATATTACCAGCAATACATTTTTGAGGAAAAATATTACCAGAAACAGATTTTTGAAAAATCAAATTATTACCAGGAAAGAAAGTTGTCGGCATTAAATAACCATTGAGGTTGATGTGCCGTGAAATAAGACAAGCCAAACCAAGACAAATCAAGTAATTTAAAAAAAAAAAAAAAAAAAAAAAAAAAAACTTTTTACGCAAATAAAACATCTTATTTTAAAGATTTTAAAATCCTTAAAAGAAATTGGATTGTACTAAACATATGAGTAATTGAAAAATGGTTCAAATGTATATGTATACACGTCCTGGGTATGGCGATAAACTACATCCGCGTCCTGGGTACGGCGATAAACTACATCAAACAGCAAGGCCTCAGATAATGTTTTCGGAAAAATAATGTTGCCAGCTATCCGTTTTTGGGACCATAATGTTGCTAGCTATACGTTTTTGACTTTTAAAGTCACTCAAAATCATTTTCGGCATAAAGTGACCACTAAGTTTGAGATGCCGTTAAACAAAACAATTAATAAATCAATCAAGAACATGAAGAAATTATTTGCAAAAACTGAACCAAAAATTATATTGGATTTTCTAAAAAGAATTGGTCTCTTATCAAAGATGTAGACTGATGTGTAAACTTACCATTTTGCAAATAAAATGTCTTTATCAAATGGAAATTCTTGACTTAAACAAAAATACCTAGGATTATTTTGCAGTGTACAAGCAAATAAGCTCTAGCTTGCTAAAAATGTCCATACAAAATAGGCATTTAAAATTCATATATTTGGCATATATATATAAACTCGATTTGGCATTAAATAACCCACAGTGGTTGATATGCCATAAAACCCAAACAAACAAATAATCATCTAATCTGGTTAAGTGTCTATGAGGATTTATTTATTTTTATTTTATTTTATTTTTTTTCCTGAAAGGGTTTTGTGTATATAAAAATCTGTCATAATTAGCTAACATAAAGGTTTTTTTTTATTTTATTTTTTTTATTATAGGGTACGGCTTTTAAACTTTTTATTTAGACTATGGAGTTTAAAATTTGTATTTATTATTTTATTGTTTGTTTGTTTTTATGTTAATTATTCAATGCGAAAATTTGATGATGTCGGCAAAAAACCGTTAACTCACGTCTATTGTTTAATAATTTTTCATTATTTAGAAACTTGATAATGTGTAGTTTTTCATGTAGGCATAAAGGGCATGGGTCATCCCAAGTTTTACAAGTTCTAGTTTTGTTTATAATTTTCCATGACATGACAGAATTTAAAAAAATAAACAGATTTGACTATAAAAACTTTGAGAAAGAAAATATTTTGTAGACTGCTGTTCTTTTATATGAGAGGAGTAATTTATTGCCTTCACAGTTAAGTGAGATTGATGCTGGACACGTGTGTTCAAAAATATAATTAAAATAATTTTTTACTTTCAGCATTCGTAAAAAAAATAAATACGCGTGTCCAGATATAAAGATTGGTCCGAAAGTCTTGTCACCCAAACAGAATATAATTTTCTATTTTAGAGGGACTGACACGGGCTCCTACATTTTGGAAGAGAGGCTGCATGCAAGTGTATAGACACATGATCTGCGCATTCTAGCAAGAACATGGAGGATGTGCAACATGACTTCACTGCAAGGTTCGGCAGGGTTAGTGTTTTTGGTAGGGGTGACAAGACTTTCAGACAACCCTGTATATAAAATATGTTTGCTCGTCTTCACCATTTAGTGAAATAATTCCGAACAAGTGGAGTCAAAAATTATAAAGATATTTTTGCCTTCACAATTCAGTGAGGTTATTATGGACACGTGTGTCCAAATATATGTATGAAATGATTTTGCCCATCTCCACTATTCACTGAAATAATTCCGGACAAATGCAGCCCAAAATACAATTAAAAAAAAAAAAAAAAGAAATTTAATTATTTCAAGATGAATAACTAGAAAGAATTAAAAGGAATTAAATTATTCTTAGAGCCAATAAACTCTAAGAATAATTTAAAAAATAATACTAATTTAAGTTTGGAATTGCTGAAGCAAAATAAAAACTTTAAGGAAAAATCTTTTAAAAAGGAAGAATCCGTTATAGAAAATCTTCAGAGAGAAATTCGAGCTTTGGATGGTAAAATCCAGATTTGTATCAAAGCTAACCTGGATTTAGAGGAAAGTGAGTTTATGTCTGAACAAAGGAATGAATTTGGTCTTCGAATCAGCGTCCCAAGGAAGCGAAGCCGGTGCCGTATCGAACAGCCATTCAATGATCTCAACTCCCAAATTTTAGCGTTCTCAATCCGTCTAAATTTGAATTTAAGAATTTTATAGCACTGTTGACAACTGTACTAATTTCATCAATTCTAACAAAGCAAAGCTGGCTCTCTTGAAGAGTTATTTAGCTGGTTACGCTCTACAGCTAATATTACATATTACCTAATTACCATATAAGAAGTACGAAGTAGGTATAAGTTTGTTTATGAAAGAATTTTTGGATGGTACATAATAATAATTTTATAATCCATAAGATCTTAAAACAAATATTAACCAGTCCTAAATTTTGTGATTTAAAAATTATCTTGCCGAAGTGAGTGCTGATTTGTCTAAGTTGAACCTCGTATGATATGGATTTTTTTTTTGAGGAAGACTCCTTTGAATTCAAACTTATAAGCCATGTAAATTTTGTGCATAATGTGTTCACCTCATGGGGAGGTGTACAAAATATACCTATGAGTCCCGAACTGCTCGATGCAGATATTTAAATTTATGTATTAGATGCTCAGGTAACAGTCAAAGTCTGAAGATTGCCCTGGACTTCAGAATAAATTATTCCTTTCTTGTAAACAATGTCCACCTAAGGGACATATAATGTCACTATGATATAATCGTAAGAAGGGGACATCTTTTTACTTATGTAGGCGCCAATAAAAATGAAGAAAATGATTTAATGCTATCATATAAGTCACATTATATTGGAGCACCAAGTCTCCATAAAACTACTTATTGAAAACAGGTAACCAGTGGTCCAATTTCTCTAAAGGAATATTAAAAAGGTTAAAATTATAAATTAGCCTTTTATCATAATAATAATCAAATAAACATTCAAGGAATTCTGGAAGCGGACATTTTCCAACCTATTGAAGAAACCAAAATTGTTAAATGTATGAATGGACTGACATGTAAAATGCTGAATGGAATTTTCCCCTTTCAGGAACCGTCTAAATTTTCTATATAGTTGTCGCCCTCAAGTCCATCCCAGTCATCCAAGTATCCAATGCACACGGAAATAAAGTGATCGCTTCGATCCAGGCTTTAACTTATCCCATGTTGTGACTAGTTTTGATCATAGGGTCGGCCAGGATCAAATCATCGTCAGGTATCTTCGTATTGGAATAAAGACGCAAGAAAAGTAAATAACTTGGATAAAAAAAAAAATATGTTTATATATTTTCCTGTGTACAATAGTTGGTTAGTTCGTTGTCAAAATCTAGCAGTTCGCTAGACGTGACACTTTGCTGGCTTGGTGAAGTTTGGTACAAGGCTGATGTCGGAGGTTCTCTTCAGGCAGGCAGTCACGTGAGGTATTTCTCGTCTGGTGTCTGGAACAATCTGTTTCTTGCTTCGACTCCTTCGTATTTATTGATATTCACCTAAAACAGGTGTGGGGGATGACGCGGTTGGGGAATTAGGTATTTCCCCTAACTTCCAACAAAATCCCCTTTCTGCTGTCTGGGCTCTGAAAATTGATTACTTCCCAATTTGGGAGATCCACCTTTTTCATAGGTAGCGATTCGCCCTCCCAACTTCTTCCTTCTCTTATTATTAGGTTGGTGCAAAAATAATGACGTAATAATGTCGTTTTTTGACGTTAAAAAAACAACATTATTACGTCATTATTTTTGCACCAACCTAATAGCATTTCACACTAACACTTCCTAATAAGTGCGGGTAGCTCCTCCACCTCCCTCGGTGTCTTATCTGCGCCTGCCACCTTGGCTACTCCTCGACCAATGTCTCTCGACTGCTTGGCGTGGCTTAATCCTAAGATCGTTAATCAATAGAATTATCATTTCAAACTTGTCGCCTACAAAGAATTCCTATACACCGGTCTTTTTGTTTTTGTTATGGATTAGACACTGACCATATAACTTGTTGCCCTCAGCTTGTCAGGACCATTCCGCCAAAAATTTATCTTTGAATTTAAATCAGATCTCACTAGTTTCTTATATTTGTGTTTTGGAAACTTTAAACTGCAATCAGTTCCATTTATGATTCATTTCTAGTCCTGGGCAAGATTCTATCCATCCATCTTGTTTGTCCGTTCATCCAGCCACCATCTTGATTCATGCAATGCTCTCCTGGGTAAGACTTTAAACTGCATCCATTTCTTGGTCACTTTCTGACCACTTATTAGCCATCCTAATCCTGTTCAACTTATCCCTAAGTACGACTGAATTATAGCTATATCCAGAGCAATTTTATTTGGATCAAATTTGTCCATGATTAAGACATTAAACTGTATTCATGGTAGGAATAATGATATTGATGGCTGAATAAAGATTTAACACAAGTGCTAACATGCATGTAAAATACAGCTTGCATGGGTACAAGATTTAAACTTCAGAACATAAGTGTTAAATTTAAAAACTACATATTCACAAAATGCAAAGGATCACTTGAAATAATGCAAGATCTACTGTTTATAGAGTGAAAATTCAACCGGTATTGTCAACGACAGACAGTTTTCCTGTTCATCAGTACTCTGGAAATCATCTATAATGTCCTGACACGATAAGTCCTGGATAAGACTAAACTGTATCCATTTATACTTCAGTCCAGTCCTAGTTACGGCTTTAAACAGCATTTATTCATACACCAATTCTGCCCTGGTTACGGTTTTAAACTAAATATGGTGATGAGGTCCCACTTGCAGGATTTTGGGGAGTGTGGAATTTCATTACTCCTAGGTCCATTCTGACCTGATTCGGTTGTCCTTGAAAAGACATTAAACTGTTTATATGCAATCCATTGGAGAAGTCAACACAGCAGAATTTTGTAATTATCATCATGGTTGACGTTTACCAATATGTTAAAGAAATGATCCAGCAAGATGTATGAAGAATATGAACAGAGCATGGCCCAAATAATAATTCCAGTTGAAGAAAACACTTCTCAAAGAAGAGCCAACCAAAGTGCACTTCAACTACCCTTGAACATTTGATCTGCATCATGATGGCAGGCTACCATGGGAAGATTATATAGTTGAATTGAAGTAACCACAAAGTATCCATTTTTTTTAATCATGCAGACTTATAAAACAAATTGAGACAATACAATTAAACTATACAACATATAAATAAAATGTAGTGTCATGAAAATAAATACAATGACAAAAGAATGAGTAATGCCATTTTTAATTGGCATAACTAATACTTGAAATACCTTAACAAGAGTAGAAAATAACATTTTATAAAACAATAAATGTAATAGTGTACATGATAACATATAAACTAAGAATCTAGACCTAGCCACCAAAAAGAGCATAAATTCAAATTGAATTAATAAATTTACAAGTGTCCAAAAAAAAAAAAAAAAAAAAAAAAAGAAGAGGTCTGTGTGTAGAGGAGGACATTCACCAATAATCAGTCATAATGTTGGAAGATATATCAACAGTAATATATCAAGGACCGTCATATTTCACACAGTGAAGTTATTCTTATTGAATAGCTCTAAAAAGTTGATTGTCAAATAAATATCAACTATCATGTTTACATTAGCAGGTTGTGGGTATTGATTTCACTTTTATTTGTTTGAACTGTTGAAAATGCTTTTGTATTAATAAACGATTGATTTGCTTATGTGTAAAACATTGTATTTAATAAAGGAAATGTTTATTGAAATGATTATTGTATAAGGAAGAACTGTATTATGATCTTTTGAATTGAATTACTGGCAACAGAACTCTGAATTGCATGTCATCTGATGTTTTGGGAGAGTATAAAAAATATGTGCCATTTCCCTATGGTAGCCGACTCCTGCTGATAAGAAGAAGAGTCTATTATAATGGGCAAGACCCCAAATTAGGTGCAAAATAGGATTTTGAGTACCAACAGCAAACATCAAGAAAAATATGGAGCACAGAGACATGTTTCCAGCCTACTCAAGAGACAGGCAGACTGGCCACAAGCTAACCTGAATAATCCAAGGACAATGCAGTTAATACAAGCAGAATATGAACGTCATTCAGATAAGTGTATCATCTATTTCAAACAAACAATGTATTTGGATTTCATGCTCAATGCTTTCACTTTTAACCACTAAAAGAATACATATTTAGCAATCTTATATTCTTTCTTGTTATGTATTGTTTCTTGCATAAGGTATGTTTTACAATGTTCAATTGTCTCACTTTGTTCATCAAACTGTGACTCAGGATTTTTTTTTTTGGTGGGGGTTGTGGGGGGTTTGTTAAATTTCCCACTTTACACTGCTCTTTTATTGGCTATCTGGTCTTCATTTTACTGGTACCATTTCTTTCAAAAAATGTTAAGCAGTGTGTAAAACCATTTTACATTTGTGATGTGACCAGAAGTTCTAATTTTATCTTTCTAGTAAAGGTCACTGTTGAAACTCCTTGCTGTATAATGTGCATTTTGGGCATTGTTTTTTTTTTTTCATCCTAATATCCAATGTACATTTGGTTTGTGCATTTTAAAAATGTTTTAAAGAAATATATAGACATGAATATTGCTATGGTGGCTATTCTGTCTATAAAGGCTGTTCTTACAAGTAGATGGGAAATTAATTTCAATTTGTATTCGTGTTATTTTTATCAGATAGAAAAACATACCCAACTTCATAGTGTCTTGTGTTGGGGTGGGGATAACATTTAAGTCAAGGGGTGGGGGGTGGACGAGTAAGAATTTACACAGTAAAATTAGTTGATATTTAGACTTTTACAGGTGCAAGATTATTATTAACCAAGACATGACTTCATAAATAAAAATAAAAAAAAAACGCACACAAACTTAAAATTTGAAGATAAAAAAGTTTTGCTGCATTTTTTTTCATTCATTTTGCACAATTAATCATGGGAAACTTATGAATTTCTCTTTTGCCCACAGCCACAAAGGCAAACTGGACTTTATAGCCTTGATTAACAGCCAGTCTATGAAAAGGAAATTCTGAATTCAAAGTCAGTTGGAGCTAGGAATTTCTTGCCATATAAACCTACTAACTACAGAACCTACAGCATCACTACCTAGCATGGCGAGGATGTGGCCTTATACTCCACATAGGAGTCTAATGATAATAAGGGTCCTGTAAACATGAACTTGCATCAAAATTGACTGTGTCTTAGTTATCAATGGCTTAGAAGATCTAAGTCATTTGCTTTGTCGTTTATTCAATGTTTTATAATTTATTTAACCAAAATGTGTAAAATATTTCAATTATGAAACCTCCAAGCCATAAGTTCAACTGAATAGTTTGTAAATGAAGTTGGTTTTTAGATTATTAATGTTGATACCAATGAATTGAACAAATCTTTTCAGGTCTGTCATACTCAGTAACACCTTCAGAATTTTCAAGTGAACTTTTTATTTAATTTGTAGCAAGAGATTGTTCTCATTTCCCTTTTTTAGACGACTGACAAAGATGAAATAGACTAAAGAGAATTAATCAATACAAGATGAACATACTAATTCAAATGGTAAGGACTACTACTACTCATTTCCCAAATTGATAAACTATCCAGAACATTTATAAAATAATTTATTACATTTTCAGCTGTCAGGTGCGTTTTTTATGAAAGATATTTTTCTACCTAGGACATCAATGAAATCTCATATGGTAAAAATATTTGTCCATTTTTCTCACATGCACATGTGCGCACTCACACACACACAGATCTTTTTTGGAAGTTTGACTTGAACACTTTTTTTTATAGTTAACTTCCAAAATTAATTTCTCATATTTCAAACACACCCATATATTATAAGTTTCATGTAAGTATGGTTGAAGGACTAATTTCCAACATTCATTTAGCAAATATTAATAAGCAAAATAATCACCTCTTACCTACCTTTTGATTAAGGTAAGAGGAAAATTAACATTTTGATTATATAATTATTTTCACTTCTAGTTACACGTGTGGGTTTAGTTTTTGTTGGAAATCTTCAAGTTATTTGTTTGTGATTCTATAATGCTAGTCTACAAGGTTTGAGATTTGTTTTTTTTTTTAAATCCTAGAAGAATTTGCTTGAAGCCATTTTTACCCATTGATTGTTTGCTTCAAACAATTCTCACTGTTGATTAACAAATAGTAGTTTTAAAAAAAAAAAATAATCTAAAATTACAATAAATAGAAAAACAAATTGAAACAAAAAGGACTAAAATCTTTTTTATATACTTGGAAGTTCTAAAATAAATTCTTGGAAAATTAGCATCTGATTGACCAACTGAAAAATCTTATTCCTGAAGTTCAGTACACATTTTAAATCTTGTAAATTTTAATAAAATTTGAAATTTTAACTGATAAAAATCTATAAAAATAAATTTTAAATAAAAGAAACTTTTTTGTTGCTAGAATCAAACCATAAAATATCAAGGTAGTGAATATCTAATAGAATAAAATGAATATTAACATCCTAAATAAATCAGTTTTTTATACTAAGTTAATTTTCTTTTCAGAAAAACCTGACAATTATGAAAAGTCAGAAAACTTGTTGGCTTAAAAGATATTCACGGAGTATGAAACTGTTGGAACTCCAAATAGCTCACTCACGTGACTAAAATAGACCTTAATTTAATCTGACTGTGCACCCACATTTGGAATACTGACCCAAAATACCAGGGTTATAAAACATTTTTTCTGACCATACAGAAAAAGGACCAAGCTGTTTTCAGGTCATTTCTGAGCCACTGACTAAAGCCACAGTTTATTTCATCCACAAAGGCAGATCTGACCAGCCCATAAGGAGCAACACTAAGTCGCTTCCATCAACAACTTAGTATCTGCTGCTGGCTGTCAACTACTACAATGTGATAATTCATGGAATATTTTGTCCTTGAGTCTATCTTGACTACTCCCTTGTGTTTTACTCTGAATGAACTCAGTCTCCAACAACAAATATACAATAACTGGGAGAAAGCCAATGATCAAACCTTGTGAATCATGGAGAAATAAAGATTTACTTATTTCAACCATGTCCTATCTCCATTTGCTGTTTTTGTCATATTTTTCATGTTAATGATAAGGCTGTGGTTATAGATTTACAATTATAAAAGTATTACATTGAATATAAAACCAATTTCAGTATAAAGAAGTTTTATATTAATGTAGGTTCACATAAAAAAAAAAAAAAAACAACTAAAGCATTATAAAAAGATAACAAATGTGCATCATTTGCTTCAAGTTGTGTATTTATTATTTGAATAGTTATTTGTTATCTTTCTGTATGTAGTTTTGCAGCAGTAAATAATTATAAACAATAATTGATAGTCTAAAAATTTATACAGTAGATGTTGGATGACAACATGAAAATATGTGAGAAAAAGACTGACTTGCAGTATTCAAATAACAATTTCCACATTTTTTCTCCCTTAGAAGAATAAACAATGACAAATAGCAAAAATTCTTGCAGCACAGAATGCCTTGTTTGAAAATTTAGACATTAAATCTTAAATAAGCCAAACTGTTTTTCAGACATTTTTAAATTAGCTAAGCACCTCACATTTTTTGTTCTTCATACTATATCCTTTAAACTTTGAAAAAGCCTAACTTAAATATTGTATTCTCAAATTGCAAGAACAAAAGAGAAACATTACCATTGTAACTTTTCATCTTTTCACTCATGAGCCAACCTATTTTCTGTTTTATTCGTGGAGCATTTTACCCTAAAAATTGCTCCCTGTTTTATGTTAGCAAGTTTTGTTCCTTTCTTTTTCTGTTGATTAAAAAGCTTCTTTATTCACTAAACATTTTGGTCATAATTAAATGTACACAGGCTAAATCTAAATCCCACACCCATCAAGGCGATAAAGCCACTATGACATAATCAGTTATTATGAAAGAATTGGAGAAAAAGAAAAATCATTAAAGTGGACAATAACAGAACAGGAATTAAGGTGACATGACAACACTGCATTTAAATTTTTGAAGATTAGTTGACTGGAAAGAAGGAAGAGTTTCATGTGTGAGAGAAGAAACTGTTAGCATAGAACCTACAGTTACATCTGGCAATTTCAACTGTAAAATGAGACTTACCTGTCAATCTACTATTTGTGCTTAAAATTAAGTCAAGGTACCAAAGAGGAAATTCATCAGAACAATTACCATGAAAATATTTATAGGCACAGGGAAGCTATGGTGGGAAAATGACTAAAGCTAAGATCCCAAGTCACAACTAACAATGTTGCAGATTCGTCTTTGGATTTTGTCAAGAATCTTTAAATACATAGAAATTTTTAAGGATTCATTTTTAATTTCAATGCCTTAAAATTTCAAGGAAACTGTTGTTACATATGAAAGTAATAAAATTTCATATGCATTTTACAGTCATCACATTTTCTTGGATATACACAAAAAAGCTTTTTTTTTTCAATATTTAAACAAAATGTATCTTAAAATACTAAAATGATAGGTTGAGATCAATGTCATTCCATAGATAATAGAACATTAGTTTGGGATAATACAACATTTTTAAGTAAAACTCCATTATATTTATTCTAAAAGAAATTAATTTCTTAAAATAAAATTTAACAAAATCTTATTTTTCACTGATAATAGTAGGCTTTTAACAAATGGACACACACAAAGAAAACAAAACTCAAGCACTTCTTTTTAAACTGATGAATGAAACAAAGATTGAAGGACATAAATTTAAACATCTTTATTATTTATCACTAAATGGAAAAAACATTAGCATGTAATTATAAGTAACTTTACTTTAATAAAAAAAAGAAAATAATTTTCCCCTGTCAATTTTTGATAAAAACATTTGAATGAACCATTAACAAACTATTATATGTTATGTTTTTGACTTATCATGAACTAAATTGAAATGTTCAACTACACCTGCAAATCTTCATTCATAGCACACCTGCTCAGCAATACAGCCTTGTGACAAAGTAGCGGAATAGTGACAGCAAAGTGCAGAGATCACATTTTAAAAATTAAAGGGACCAAAATATTTGTCTCCTAAACATTTTAATGATGTTTTTATTAGGCAATTAACAAGTATAAATGATAAAATAAGAAAAAACAAACTATATTAAAAACTTCAATATTGAAAGAAATCAGAAACAAAATGGCTAAGAAAAAGAAAAGACTGGATTGAAAAATGGAGTGGGGGTGGGGGAATGATGTCCAGTTCATAAAAATTCTACTTGAAAAAATATAAATGATTATGATTATTAAAAAAAAAGAAGAAATATTGTGAGACAAAATTGAAAAATAAGAAAAGTAATGGATGAAAATGATAAATATTAAGAAAAGAAAATTTTCTTACCTCACCATTTTTAAATAAAAAAGGCTTCTGTATGCAATTAATTCTGAGTATTTATTGGAGAAAAAAAAAAAAAAAAAAAAGGGAAAAGTAAGTAAATATTGAAACACTAGCATAAAAGTCTTTTGCAAATATTTTTAAAACAATAACTGATGAATCCCAAAGATAAACTCAAAGCATTTTGTACACAATAAAACAATATAATAAAGATGTCTTTAATGTTTTTTTTTTTTTTACAGTGGATGAAATATACAGAAACAAAAAATGATTTACACGTTATGGATTATTTCTATACTTTAGAAAAAGCTTTTATTTTTTGCTTGTGATTTGAATTTTTCTCAGTGGAAGGTGCCCCTCCACCTTTAGGAAGTGTCAATTCATAAACATCTATTTACAATTCTGGAAGTTTTATTTTGAAAAAAATATAGAATTTTGAAAATATGTGCACAAGATGATTGAACTGCAGTATCCCCCTCCGACAAAATTTTCTAGTTTGGAGTCACTCATAAATTTTAATACATATATACATACAACTTTGAGTATTTTTTCTTACAAAAGTCTCACCTATCCCCTTCTGTAAACAATCAAACTCAAGTCAAAGATATAAAACCAGCATAAGTACTGAAAATATCAACTGTTGCAGGAATTTGCTGAAGAGTCTTGCAGACACAAATACACCTGTTGATCCTGATATTAATTCTGTAGGGTCTTCTACAAACCTATTTGTGTCACTAATTTCATTGTCACTTTTCAAGGATAACCAAGCCCTTTTCAATGTTTTACCATAAGTATTAACTGCTTTGCATGTGTAAAGCCCCGTGTCTTCTGATGTAACATTTTGGATGACTAGGTAAAGGATATATTTGTCTGATGTTTGCTTTTTATGAAAAAATATTTTTTTGTTGTCTTTATTGGTTGTTTCTGCTTCAGCTGCTTGTTCCCCTTCTGTTGCATTTGGCCATCGTGACCGTGACCATTCAATGAACGGTGCCTTGTCATTACCTACACTGCACTTGAACGTGGCCATGCTGCCTTCTTCAACAGTTTGGTTCATCACATCCTCAATCACTGGTGGCACCATATCATTGACTTCAATCACATGAAGATTGTATTTGTGAGTTATCCGGCCAATCCGATTTTCTGCTAGGCATATATACTCTCCTTTGTGACGAGGCAGTAGTTTTCGGATCACCAACGTAGATCCTTCGGTTTTCTTCTTTCCATCTTTTTTCCAAATAATATGTGGGGGTGGATTACCTTTAGAATGGCATCGAAGTTTAACAGATGTTCCAGCTGGGTAGTATAAATTTTCTCTGTATTTCCGCATCCATTTTGGTGGTGTTTCCTGACCTTCTATTGGATTAACTTCTTGTTTTAATGCTGAGCTCAAATCTTCTGTTAACAAAGTGAATTCTGCTCTGGCTTTACGCCCATTCTTAGTCTCAGCTAAACATGAATAATTCCCTGTATCCTCGTCAAGGTAAGAATGAAAGACCAACATGTTTGGCATTGCACGGATTCTGGAAGAATTACCCAATTTATCAGAGATTATCTTCTCTGCATCTTTGTACCAAGATACTGCAAGTCCACCATGACCTCTGATCCGGCAAGTGAGCTTCAATTTTTTACCTGGCTCAACATAGATTAAAGGAGGTGGTCTACGTTTGAAAGTGAGTTTATGTAACCTGCTAATAGTATTATTACTGCGTTCTGCTACTTCTGGTAATCGACGTGCACTTGTGTCTAATGCCAACAACAATAAGAAAAATAACAGACATGGAGATGTATCTTCCATCGCAGGCTGAAGAATTGTTTTAAAAGATTTCTTCTTGTATTTGATTGTACAAGGCATCTTGCTATTTAAAAGGGAAAAAAATATGAAATTTTAAAAGTTTAAGTATTAATTTTTAAAAACAAAAATCTCTCTTGGAAACAAATTAAAATTTTTTTCATTTACTGAGAGAAAAAAATGAAAATCAAGGAAGCATTCAAATTGGTTTCTCTCAACATATAAACATTTTGTTTTTTCCAGTTTGATGGAACAGTAATTTTTCTGTTTTTTTTTTTTTTTTTTTTTTTTCTTCCAACAGTTTTTAGAGGAGTTAAACAGAAGTAGACAATTTCTCTCAGGTTTTTCTCTTACAGATCCATATCAAGTAAACAATATGGATTACAGATATTCCAATCTCTACTTTCATTTTTTTTTTTTTTTTTTTTAATTTTTATTTTCTTGGATAGGTAAAGAAATTCAGATTTTGTCCAGCCAATGTGGTTGAAGGAAATTTCTTGATTCCCAAAAGTTAATAAATATTGACATCTGAAAAGAAAAAAAGAAAAGAAATTTGGTTTATAAAAAAATAGAAAATCTGGAAAAAGATTAGATTATAAGTATTTGTATATTCATAGGGAAAAGTTTTTTTTCTATCATAACCAGCACAATCTAAGCATTGAGAAAAAAAAGTTTCATTAGAATTTTGAGAACTGCATCTTTTCATGGGTGAAATGAAAAAAAAAGAGCATGAAACAATTTGTTCAATGAAAGAGAAGCTCTTTGAAAAATAATAAAAAGAGTGTGTGTGTGGTGCTTAAACCATTTTGGCAGTTGTAAAAAAGTAAACAAAAGTTGAAAACAATAAAAATTATGGCAGAGATGAAGCACTTAAAATGAGAATAAAACAGCATAAATCAAATAAAAATGGAGGAAATAAAAATCATAAATTATAAAATGTTTTTTGTGGGGAAAGACAGGATTTAAAAAAATAATATAATAAAAAAATGTTTTTGCATTGGGAAATAAGATGTTTTAAAAACGTTTTTGTTCAAATGACTAACGACCATATGATAGAAATTATGCAACAAGCTAGAAAGCAAGAAGCAATGAGGCATTTACTGTAGAGTTTGGAGAGAACTTAAAAGATGAACAAAAAAATAGACCTTTTTATTTTACAATTAACAGCAAACCATTATTAAATCTTTACAGATTATATACATTAGAAAACTAGAAACCTTTTTTATCTAACAGTAAAAAATTTAAATTTTAACCAATGTTTTTTATTTTCAGACTCCAATTATAGCAAGTGTATCCAATGTCAAGTAGAAAAGTATAGTTTGGAATTTTTTAAAGATTTTTGATGATAACCAATGTAAAGCAATATGTCAACTGAAGCTAGGAACTTATAAAATTTTTCTTTTTATTGTTTAAACTATTACCAAATTTTTTAAATAAAAAGGATATCTAACTTTATTTCATAAGCTTATGTATTTTTCTATTAAATGTTTTATTAATAAATGTACTTTGTACATTAAGTTTCCAAAACCAACTGTAGATCCTGAAAATAATGAATTTTAAATAAGTATAGGAATTGGAAATTTAGAACAGTATTGGGAATTGTATTGGAATCGGTAAAAATATTAGTATCGTTCCATCACTATTATTTATGACAAAATAAGCCTGCATAACAAGTTTATTTCTAAACAATAAAATGAAAGTTACTTTCATGCATGTCATATTTTTGTGCCAGAATTTATACTTCTGATATGGTTTTTGTTTCATTAAAACTGTTTCAACATAGATAATTAATTTAAAGATTAAAATGTATATAACATTTTGTTTGCTTTTGTTAATGAGGTGAGAAGAGAGGGATCCAAAGCTTTGCCAAATTACATATTAATTGTAACTTAGTAAAGAAAACAAAAAATACCAAGACAAAGAAAATTAACTTTTCTGGATAAATTAATTATGCTCTTAATCTCTACTTTTTTTCATTGAATTTCTTAAGCCAACTACAGCAACAAACTACCACAAACTGTAACCAAAACTAAAAGCCTTTGCTTCCAGTGGAATGACAAGATTTGAGATAGGCCTTCAGTTATGTCCGAGATATGCACTATGACTTGGCTTTTAGCAAAGATTGTCATGGTAGAACCATAATAAATATTGTTAAAAGTGCTACAGATTCATGAGTGGACAGTGGTTTAGTTTAAAAATATCTCAAGAATTTTTAAAAAATTTCTTCTTTTAATTCCAACTGTAAAGAGCAAAGCAATCTGCTATGAACATTCATTAAAGATGAGTAAAGGGAGAAGCAGGTGCCACATTTCTTAATAATTTGTCTTAAGTATTTCTCAAACCCTACGTAATTTTAGGTTAAGAGTGAAGAAAAGAGTTGCAGCAAATGTAGGTACTTAAAAATAAAAGAAGTTTTTAAAGTTGATATAAGCAAGTAATACAGGAGTAAAAGTGAGGAAGTAATAGATGCTACCCTGTTTCCAGTCTATCCTTTAGAATTAATTGTTTTAACTGACTGTCTCAAAATATTGACTGAAATAGATGATGTTGATATTGTTCAAAATAAAGAAAGAAAGCAAGAAAGAAAAAACAAACAAAGGAAGTAAGTAAAGAAAAAAAAAAAAAAAAAAATGAAATAACATTAACGCAGCTAATTAGGATAGATAGATCCTATCTGAGCTGGAGACATTTAATAGGCAATGTATTTTTTCCTTAAATTTTATAAATCTTTTAAAAATCACTAATGACTTGTATGCTGTTTTTTTTCTCCTCAAAGAACACATTTTTATTTCAATTTCTTTTTTTCAAATGTCCATTTTAAATATTTTATTCTGTACAGTATAAAACTTTTCAACTTAATGTATCAACTGAAAAAGGATAAATTAAAGTCAGAGAAAATCAAAGAAAGCATTAACTCATAGACAGGCAGGTTGGTGTGAGGAGTGTGACTGGGGTAGTATTGAGAAAAATGATATCAGTCAGCAGTATTGATGCTAAAAGTAAAATTCACAGGGATAGATATACACACTAAGGCATACACATATATACAAACACATACAAGAGATACATACAGACATTATTTAAAAAAAAAAAAAAAAAGAAAAAAAGAAAGAAGATATCTTGGTTATTTTTGTTGAATTTTGATAGGTGGTGACTTCACTGCCAGAGCACAAACTTTGCATGATTTCACTAAATTTTCGATATCTTGATCCAGTTTTGGCCAATAAATATAACACATCCCTAAGGATTTCATTCTAGGAATTCCTAGATGTCCTATATGAAATTCTTTTAGCATATGTTTTTGCAATGATGCTGGTATCACAATTCTTTCTGCATGCATAAGTACATTATTCCATAATGAAAATGCATTATTTCCAGTAATATTTTTTCCTTTAAATCTTAACTGTTTCTTCATTTTCATTATAAAGTCATCTTTTTCCATCTTAACTTTTATTTCTTCCAATGTTATGGGCAGTTATCTTACAGTATTGTGTATAATACATTATTAATTTCATTTTCGGCCCTTATCACTGCAATTACTGTGTCCTCAAGTGGTTTGCAGAATTTTGCTATTAATCTAGATAATCTGTCTGCATGACTTAATTTTTTGGATGGTAGAAATTCCATTTTATAATTATAGTTCAACAGGATAATTCCCCAGTGCTGCAGTCTATTTGCTGTACGTGTGAGAACATCCTTTTTTAATCCATATATGGACAATAATGGATGATGGTCTGTCTGTAGTATGAATTCTCAAAACTTTTTAATAGCAAATATGATGGCCAATGCTTCCTTTTCAATCTAGCTGTAGCTTTTTTCAGCTGCAGTTAATGACCTTGAAGCATGAGCTATTGGTTTAATTTTTCCGTCTTCATATTTGTGTAGTATCACCACTCCAATACATGAATCACTTGCATCTGATGCAATCACAATCTTTAATTTAGGGTCAAAATCAGCTGGTAACAATCCAACCTCTTCGAAAGCACTTTAACATTTATCTAATCAATTCCATTTCACATCTTTCTTTAGCAGGTTCTTCAAGGATGCTCTTAATTCATGCATGTTTGGCATATATATATATATATATATATATATATATATATAGTGGACATTGAAGTCAACACTCATAGGCGACAGACTGTTTCATGCTAGATGCAATCATCAGGCCACATGTGTCGGTTTTTTCGACTATTTATATATACGGATCAGTGGTGCATTGTGGGTAGTCCAATAGATTTAATTATGTTCCAAAAACTATTAAATAAATGATCTGAACTAATCCCAAAAATTGTAGATTAGTTTCTGTGTAAAAAAATATTTATCAAGAATGTTGCTTTTTTGCTTTTTACAATAATGTTCACCGAGTACAAGTTCCAAGAGATACTGGTAGTAAAGGGTTACAGATGAAGAGGCACAGTATATGGGGATATGTGGGGAAGATAACAGTTAACCCTAGACTTGAACAAGAGTGTAGTGATCAGGAAAGCATCCTCTTGGGAGTTAGTTCCACAAAGCAGCAATTTGAGAGAAGAAGCTACTTAAGTGGAACTTACATCTCACCAATGGAATATGAAGGTGGTTTGCTACAATTTTTATGGCATGGCAGTTCTTAGTCATGAAAGTTAGAACTGGTAGAACTAAGGAATATAGTTTCTTTGAAAATTTTCTATGGAAATAGTGTAGTGAGACACTTGCAACATTTTATCTGTGGGGAAAGGGGTTGCAGGGTAGAAAATAATTCATCATCCACATAGAATCTTTTGGATTCTATCAAGACTGGAAAGCGAAGACTGGGCAACTCCTGTCCAGATATAACAGCAGCCTGATGTGAGTAAAGGTAGCAGGAGTCAGGTACTTACTGGAGTGGTACAGGGAGCCAACAATTTTACCTACATTCTTAGCAATGGATCATATGTACAAGTTCCACCTGAAGTCTGGGTTGAGTTTAAGTCCACACTCAAATCATGGGACCCTTGCTGAGAGAACACTCATTCAGCACAAAAGGTTCAGAGTCTGACAATTACATATGCAGAAAATATAAAATTTATATTAGCTTTTCTGATTCCTCATAAATAAATGTATATATCTAAATTACTCTGCATAGCAATTTAGATATAAACAAAATTCATTCTCATATATTTGGACATCATGGCTAAAGGGATGTAAATCTTACATGGATAAACCAGAAATTAATATATAGTTTATGTGAGGTTGACTTTGGAAATGATTTGAAATTATTAGATTTCATGAAAGAAAATGGAGATTGTTATAAAGTAGAAGAATGCCTTTTGACCTCTATAATAGCAGGGCATATATAGTCAAATTCAACCTGTAGAGTCACCAGGTCATTGGAAGTAGAATTAGCCAAACAATTATATTCTTGGAGGTAACTTAGAAAAAGAGGACAGGATAAGTGGTGATGACTGTAATGGAACTTTTTTTCACTGTCAAGCAGTTTCTCCCAAGTGTCATCAAATCAACTACCATAATAAGAACAGGCAAAAAGAAGGATGTATTTATTCCCAGGATCCCCATAATTCCAATAAACTTGCCCTCAGAAGCGACTTCATTTCACAGTGAGGCTCAGCTTTGCTGTGGCAGTCAAAAAAATACAAAGAGAATCTCTCAAGAATGTTGACATTAACTTTTCTTATGGTCAGTCCTATGTTGGTTGTTCTCAAGTTTCATACTTGTGTGTAGTGAAGAAACAATAACCCAGTGTACCCAGAAGCCCTGATAACCCAAGTTATATCTATTTGCACATCAGAATATTTTTACTGACTGCTGCATTTTTCATATCGACATAATTTTTTTTTTTCATTTGTTAAGGAAAACATTTTCTATAAGCAACAGATTAGTTTAAAATTTGTTATATTTATAGGGGAAGAGTTTTCAATATCAAATAGAGAGTTTATAAATAGACAGTATGGATAAAGGAATCAACTCTGCATAGCGACTCACACCTCAAATGATCTTCAGAATAAATCTGAAGATCCCACTGAGGTGTATGTTGATTCTTGTCTTCACATATACATTAAATGGAATAGGCAACTATAGTTTTTCAGATAAAAGATCTAAATGTTATGTATTCCTTGTCTATATCCCTTCATACAATTTGATATAATTTTTAAGGAGATTTTTCTTTACTCTGATGAGATTTCTAAAGCAATAATCTTGTTTTCTGAAAGATTAAGTCAAACTATGATGTTTAAAAGATTTTTTACAAAACATCTAGTAATTGTTTCTATTTATATTTGACTTTATATTTAACTCTGCTTTGTCTTCTTTTTGTATTTAAGAAAGATAATACAGCTTATTAAACTCCTTCTGGAATCACTCTAAGATGGCTTCTCCACTGCTTTGGTTAATTTTGATTGCTATGTAATGAGTCTATCAGTAGCATTAGATCATGCAGTCTATCTGAGAGAGAGATCATTATGGAACTAATGAGTGCAGATTGTGTTGGTATTCCCATTAAAGTTCTGGTTGACACATCTGATTTGCAGGTTTTGCTTAGCTGATTTAAGCAATGTTTTGTGGACTTAAAAAATGTTATTATTTCAGATACAGTGAAAAGATAGAACATAATCTGATCTAATCTGCTTTAAAATACTTTAAAAATATGCTTTGATCAAATGTCAATAATTGTTTTTTGTTTTGTTTTTTCAAAATTGGCCTAAGTCCATGGACTTTAACTTTTTATTAGAAATAAAATAAGAATCACAAAATTTACCATAAATAATTAAATATCTGCTAACATGGGTTGTATTAATTTTAGGCAGTAATTGGGGATGAAGGATAAAAAAAGCAGTAAAATTAATGAGACAAGAAATCCATGTTCAAAAGATTGTTTGAGAAGAAATTTCAAAACAATGTAAATATAAGAATTCCTTTAAGAAAATGTGTTGATATGGCAAAAGTTTTATTTTTTTCTTCACTTCTATTGATATTGTTTCAATAAAAGAATTTGATCTATCATTTGATTATGATGATGCTTTAATGTTAGGAATATACTTGCCATTATGGGTAATATCAAAATTTTTCATTTTTAGTAATCTATATACAAAGCAGACAGTCATCAGATATGCATAAGGAAAGCTGACTCCATATTCTCTTGACCTTTGAACTGGCTTGACAACTAATAAACTTTCTGTAAACTAATACAAATTGATTTTGCAAAATGCAGCAAATTAATCATTAAATTAGCTAATTTTTCTTGGATCCAATATTTTTGTAATAAGTAGTTGGAAGATTTATAATTACAGATTTTTCGGTTATCAGACATCAGTCATGGTGCAACTGAAGTTCATTTTGAATGACAAAAACTTACATTAATGTCAGATTAAAAATTATATTTTTTTTTAAAGAAATCTCATGTAAATAAAAAAATTTAAAGAAGATACCTAACTTGTTTCAATATATTTTCAAATGTTTGCAAAAGAGTCTCTGATCACAAACTATAATTTTTATTGCCTTTTGGTATCTATCTCAATGAGATGTTCAATATAATTTATAATATTTTATAAACATATTTGGGGGCTAATATAGAAAATAAGAAAGGTGTATCTGGTTTTCTACACTCTAGATATATTTTGAGTGTAACAAAGCAATAGACACTGGTTTATATTATATATATATATATATATATATATATATATATATATATATACACACACACATATACATACATACATACACAAAGGTAGGGGGGGTCAGGTATACAGTAAGTATTATGCCAGTATTATGTTCATATAATCGATACAATACATTTTGTGTATACATTGTTTTTCATACAGCATACCTACTTTTGCATTTGCTTGTATATACCTATACAAGATTAATCCTATCCTGACAATCCTTCAATTTTGAGGGTGAAACTTTATCACAGTTGAAATTTACCAACTACAATTGCATTTTGTTATTTCAGCTCCTGCTTGTTTATGAGGACAGAATACAGTTTCTTGTTCATTGCTGTGAAAATGCAGAGTCAGTGGTGGTGACTATGTAGAAAAATTCTCTTTTGAAGTTGAAAACTTTGCTCTAATCAAGTTTTATTATGCTCCCAGTTTCTGTTGAAATTTCCATGGAAATAAGCAAGAGGCATTACTTTTGAAGCATAACTTGTATACACTTTCCAAGTTCCATTAATAACAACATCTGATTTTAGTTTTTAGCAATTTACCAATTTTTGAAAATTTCTTCTTTGAATATAAGAAACTAGGATAATGGATGTATATACTAAAAGATTGAAGAGAACCCATTCAATTTCTTGTTGTGTATTATGGATTAGCTTTGTCAGGCACAATGTTAAAGTACAAAACTCTGTGAAAATTGAATTCAAAACTATATTAATAGTCTGCAAGACTAGATGCCATATTAGAGTTAAAAGCCGTGCACTAGTAACACCAAATTAGCAGCATTTTTCTTATGACAATGTCAACAACTAGGAACAGTTTGACAAAGCCAAGAGATAAAAAGACTGACTTGAAAAGAACAGAATACAACAATAAAAAGTAGAAAACTATTTAAAATGTAATCACAAGGCATGAAAACCTAATGTTCATTTAGTGTCTCAACCCAGATCATGCCAGGTGCAGGGTTGACCTCCTGACCACCAAGCCCTAACCATCAGAGATGCGCACATGAAAGACAATCATATCACAGAAATAGATATATAAACAACCAGGTGGTAAGAGTGGGCAGGTTCTCGGACATTTCAGATGAGAATGTAAGGTCCACATTTCAGATAAGTTTTTTTGGCTCACTCGCATACAGACAAAATCCATTATAAATAAAGTTACCATGCAAACATATTTCACAATTTTTGATAGATGTGTTGCAAATATATGAAAATATATTTTTCAAGTCAATTTTGTGAGGAACAGAATACCTGCTATATTGTAAATAACATTTTTTCAGTTCAAATTCTAAGTTAATTTCTTTTGTTTGACTTATCTAAAAATATTTCATATTGTTGTTATTGAGGTAGATTTCTTTTTTAAATAGCAGACAAGGCTTTTAGTTTACTGAAATGTAAATTCCTCAAAATACCCAAGAGATTGTTAAAAGAGAACATACAGAAAATATAACCTAAACAAATCCACATCCAGAATTACTGTCAGCTAAAAGAATTTGGATATTTAATTCCTTTATAGGAGACTTGCTTTGGTAAAATAAGCATGCCTTGTGTTTAGATTTTCAGCTGAACATTTAAAATTGATGTTTATTTAATTTGGTGGAGTGGAAGAAAAGATTAATAAATATAGTGTTAATCTGAAAAGTAACATACAAACACTGACTAATGCAACAAGTTCCTTACTGACCTTGGTGTTCATTGTTAGTAAAGTGAGTTCAGTGTTCATTCAATTGTTTAGCCTTGAACCAGACTAAGCAGCACTTAATAAATATAATCTATTGGCAACAAACAACAAAAATTAAAGATATAAAAACCATTTTTGTCTAGAACTTGAATAGTGTTCACTGCTCCTTTATCATTATCAACACTATAATAGGCTTTATCATTCAATTTTGTTTTTGTTTTGCATACATTAAGCTTTCAAATTGTTTTCTCTTGACTGAACCATTTTAGTCTCAAACTAGCATATGCTTGGCTAATTTTCTGCTTGATATTATCCTATCAGAAGTTGCCAGTGAATATTGCTTATTCTTTATTGGTTGCATTTGTTTTTGCATATCCTTTTTTTCATCAAAATAATGCAAATATTACCTGCATTTTTCTCTTTTCAGGAGCGAAAAACTGCATGCAAAGCTCGTCTTTCCATTAATTATTAGAAAAATATAGTTTCTCATCAGCTTCATTGTTCATGTTACCAGCACTAAATATACTACTTTTCAATGTAGCGGTGATTGGGGTTGAAGCACTTGTCCCATCAGTGCATAAATGATCTTCTTTAAAAATGTGGCATCAAGTGAATGAAATCAGTTTTGCACATCTGCAACAACAGCATCATCAAACAGATGATAATAAAGACGATACAGTAGATATGGGAAAACATTGCTGGGGGCATACTTGTCAGTCTGGCTATATGCAGAGTGGCATTATCATGCTACATGCTGACATCCTAATGCAAGTCCTGATCCCTTTTGACATCTTCACAGTATTTGATGGAATGTGCATGATGGTATGAAGACCACTAGCAACACATATTTTGCATTACAAAACACATTTGTCATCAATTTCTTTATTGATTACTGAACATTTATGTTGGGTTTTGGGGATGATGGATGCTTCCAGGTCATGGAATCAACTTGATGCTTAGCATCATGCACCCAGTTCCCATTATCTACAATAATCACTACATTATCATGTCTCAATAGAATTCCAAAAAGTCTATCACATTGGGCATTTCTTTTCCCCTACATTTATTTATCTCTAATACACATAAAATCTGAGTCAGTTATATGGTGTTAATGCATAAATACATCCATAGATATGCAACCCCTGAAGATGGTCTCAGATGAGATTAAAAATACTTGGGAAAATAAAACTTATTTGAAAGAAAATTTTGTAATTTTTCTTAATCAATTTTCTACAGCCATCAAGAAATTAATTTGTGGACTTGAAAGGATTAAAACTAAAAATAATACATCTAAATTATTCAACCAAACAGCTTGAATGAAAATATACTGGCTATATATATATATATATAAACTAAATTTACAAGCATCTGGAACTTACTATGGGTGAACCATTTCACCCACTATAGCCCTATTCTAAAATATATTACCTCCACCTTGTTGACATTTCAACATGTGAAGGTGGTTTTTGTTAGTACCAACCTAGTCTTTGCTTCATTGATCTGGTCCATACAGAGAAGCATAGCATCTACTGAAAAGAATGGTAGAACTCTTTATATATTCTGTTGTCCATTTTGTCTGATTTTTCAATGAAGGCTCAGTTATTGCTTTCACATATATTTGCCACTTGATTTAGAACCTAAATTTTAAATGCTTGCTTGCTGCTAACAATGTCTAAAATATTTCATAATTGAACAACAATTTTTCTTTTGATATTAGATATAGACTGGTGAGAAAATCTTCAACTTGCCCTGATCAAAACCTGCAATAGAGTCATCCAGGGTTTCAATGAATTTCTTTACAGTTCAATGAGATTTGTTAATAATTTTTGCAATTTCCAACATCCTTTAGAAAGCTCTAAGAGATTGTTTTTAATCATTTCAATACAAATAAGGCAATAAAGTCTTTAAGATACAAGGTGTTACTGAGGGCGAAATAAAAAGAGAAAACAACAAAAGAGAGAGAAAAAGAAAAGAACAGGAATTAGGAAGACAAAAAAGATAATGATTGAAATTGCATTAAAAACTTTTGAGGATCAAAGTTGACTGGAAAGAAAGTTCCACAAGTGAGAAGTGCAAGAAAAGAAATTGTTAAGATAGAACTTATGGATACATGTATCAATTTCAACTGTAAAATGATGAGACCTTGCTGCCAATCTAGTACTGCGCTTAAATTCATAAAGTCTATGTACCAATGAGGATCATTCATTAGAAGAATTGCCATGAAAATATTTATAGAAAAGGCACACAGAAGCTATGTTACAGTAGGGAAAACTAACTAAAGCTGAGATGCCAGGTCATGATTGATAACATTGCAGATTCTTTGGATGGTATCAAGAATCTATAAATATATAGCATGAGCACCAGACAAGTCTACCATTTGTTTATACATTGAATATTGCTGCCACACAGCAACATTCAATGTATAGACAAATGGTAGACTTATGTGTAAGAGATTCTGTCAAGAAAAACTCACATAATACAATGAATCGACTTTCCTAGCAGCAAACCGAGCAATTGATTCAATATAATCATTCCACTTCATGCCAGCAGAAAACATTAGCTAAAATTTCTCTTTATCAATCAAATCTATTTTATGACCCATTTTTAGAACATGACAACATTCAGGTCATATCATACAAATGGTTGTCATTAGTTTACATCTGTATAAAATGAACTGACTAATCCTAACTGATGTAGCCATCATTCCTATAAGTATTTATTCATACATCAATAAAACATGAAGTGACTAATAATGTAAGGTGTGTGTGTGTGTGTGTGTAATAGAAAGTTAAACCAAAAGTTTTAGACATTCATTCAATGTATTTCTTACTTTAATCAGCTAGTATAAAAAAAAAAAAAAAAAAACTTACTTAGATTTTCTTTAAAAAAAATTTAAAATTCATCCAGAGAATATCTCATAGTATGTGACCCCTATGAAGGTTAATGTGCCACAAATTCATACTGGCATTGTCCATAATTTTAATGTCTATAGAATTTATGCTATAATATAAAAGAAAGCAAAACTGAAGAGAAAAATTTCAAATATGATGGAATGTTTTCAAAGTTGTTGAAATTATTTTGATTAAATATTAGTTACAATAATAGAAGTGACAAAAACATAAATGTTAACATATATACAGATCTATATATTTAGTAATTTAAAATAGAGATTCTCTAAGCAGTTTTGCATGATTATATATATATTTATTTTTTATGCATACACACATTGTTGCTATTTTATACTTTTAATTTTATACATTGTTTGTTTTTGATTTTGTCAACTGCACAGTATAGTAGGGTCAGTTGGGCATCATCTCTGAGAAAAAAGACCACCATAACACAATTCACTCCACCAGAAGTTTGGAAACGGCATGCTGTACTGCTTGGCATTTACTCCAGGAGATCCAATACAAACATTTTAGAATGTTTGGGTATCACTCTGAGAACAGTGCAGAAGATTTGGAAAGAGTTGAATGATATATCCAGTCAACATCACGGTGTTTGGAGTGTCTGGGAAACAGTTGAGCGAGAGACCAATGAAACTCCTTGTAATACAAAATCAGTGTTATTTTCATTTCTGCATAATTTAGACGACAATTTATCTATCGCACTCCCTAATATAATTATTACTTCAAATGTTATAACTGCTACTTTTACTTGAAATAGTTGCCCCATTTTTATTCTTACTTTTTAAACAATGTCTATTACATATATATTGTCTGCCTGCAAATTTGAGAAATGTGGTATCTGGCTTTTTTTCAACTTAGTAAGGAAATGTGCTTTCCATTATTTTTCAATTAGGGAAAGTGTTTTTATAGTTGTAACAAGTCACTACTAATTTGACCATGGGAGACCACCTTGACAGAGCTTGATCTTGGCTAGTTGTTATTAATTTCAGCATTTAAGAAAATAAAAATAGAAATAGTAATTCAAACACATACCCACCAAAAATAAATAATAATTTATATATATATATATATATATATATATATATATATACACACACACACACACACAATAAATAAGTAATATAGTCAATAACACACAATTTTCACTATAAAAGAATACTCCATACCAGCAAAATAATGGAACAATAAAATGTTGGCTTAGACTATACAATTATGTTTTTAAATTTTAAAAATACCTCTCCCTGACTACAACTGAATGACTTGATTACATTCAAAAGTGATGTACTTAATATGGTAGATTTATTGGAAACAGTTTTAAATGAAGCTTACAAATGATTTAAGAATTAATATCTACAAAAGAATTCACAGCAACTGGCAAACCAAGAAAGATTGACCAATTAACTTACTGAGCAAAGAAGTAATAATTTTTTAAAACACTTTCCAGCAAAATGGAATGTGCTATTAATGAAAAGGTAAGAAAAAGTTTAGTCAAATTAAAAGTTGAAAACAGTGTAAATTGTTTGGCCAAATTATGTTCATCAATCACATAAAAAGATCATAAGGATAATTTCTTAAAGCAACTATAAAAAGTTAATGAAGGAAGATCAGGAAAAAGATATAACTATTTGACAAGTGAACCCCAGTGGCAGAATATAAGTCATGATTGACTCATTCTTTCACTTGATTGCAAGGATTTCTATCCTTCAAGGAGGAGGAGATTCTTGATAGTGTCATTGATTTAGTCAAACACTAACTTATCAAATAGATAAAAATCATTAAGCACTGTTGCAAGTCAGTACTATATCAGAGGAAGACTTTATCGATAAAGAGGATGACAGCCATGATAGTGCTGAGGTTAGTGAGTAACTCAAAGTGAATTTTTGACCAAAGTGGATAATAGATTATACAGAGAGATCACAGACGAGAATGTATAATATAGTAGAAAAGTTGATATCATCAAGAAAAAGGTTATGAAATGTTTCAAAATTAAGATTTAACATCTAAATTGAATCAAAACTTGGAAGATTTTTATCTAAAGTTCATATGAAGTTTGTTACAACTATTTCTAAAACAATAAAAGATTTATTTATTTAATTAAGTCACTACAACCTAAACCTGAAGTAGAAATTTACAGTATAGACTAATAAATGTCATAAGAAATACAGGGTGTGGCAGAAATTCCACCCACATAATGCTAAGACATTGGTGGCAATGGTGTCTTCATCTAGCTAATGTCTTACCATTATCTTGGAGGTATATTTAGATGAAGAGAGGCCCTAGGCTATTCCACTTGTGAGGCCCCTCCAAAGCCCTCAATTCTCACAAGTAGAGGAAAATGGAATAGTGTTAAATAAAACAATTTTAGTAAAGTTGAGATTGATGATAGGTGTTTAAAATTACTGAAGGGTTGTTTAGAGTCTACAATGTGTTATGACAGCAAGTGTAAGAAAGGCTTATGACATTGTCAAAAATATACACTTTGGTTGGAGGCCCCTAAATTTTGAGGCCCTAGGCTGATAAGCCTATAGCTAAATCCAGCACTGCATGTGACTACTCAACAAGCAACATTACACTCACCCATCTTCCTCCCCAAGCTATGTGACTCTTACACTTTTCCTCCTTACTTCCTCCATTTGGACATACAAAATATTTGGACAATTTCTACAGAATTTACATACACAAAAGAAGAAAAATTAAATAAAAAAAAAAAAAAAACCAAAAAACTTAACTAGCACTCTGTATCATTTATAAATATTAATGAAATTGCAGTAGTCTGGCTCTCAATTTCAGTCAAAATTGTTTTAGGTGTTGCTCTAGAAGGATATAACTACACAACCAAGAAATTCAAATTGCATTGTCAGGACTAACATTTTGCTTGACAAAAATAGTCAACTACACAGTGTAAAAGTTTAATTAAACTTATATAAAAGAGGGATTGCTGCATATATATATATATATATTGTTGAAATAAACTACAGAAAGACTTTAAACAAAGTTTTCATCACTGAAAGTTAGCTATTCCAAAGCTGAATTATTCTGTGTCAATTCCAATATTTCCCAATATTGCCAGTCTTTGTAAATTTATTCTACCACAATGTGAAAATGACAAATCTATCTCTGTCCAATTACTCTTACATTTGGAAAAAGAAGGACAATTTTTTTTCTTTTAGGACAAAAAAAGAAGAGATTAGAATAAACAGACAGGTTGGGAGGTGGGTAAAAAGAAAAAGGGTAAAATAAAATAAACAAGTGGTTTGGAATAACTGTGGGTAGAGGAGGGTAAAAAAATTAAAAAAAAATAAAATTTAAATAACTGGCCAGGTCCATCTATTCCAAATGCAAGTGATGACTGTGTTTTTCTCAAAAGAAACATTTTAATTTTTTTTTTCTTCTTTTAAATCAACTTTGCAGATTATTCAATAAAATTTCAGCTAGAAAAAGTCAGTTGTAGAATATTTTCCCCTTTCCAAAAACAATTTTTACTTGTTTGTAATTCATTTTTTTTAGTAGTTTCATAGCATTTTTGGCAAGGAGTTTCAACACTTAGTCGTGTGTCTATGAATAAATGCTTAGAGAATTAGTCAGAGTGTACTTTAAGTTACTAGATGTTGGTTGGATGTCTTCGACTTCCACAATTTGAAATTGACTCAGAATGCTGTATATTGGGAGCCACATATATAATAAACTTCAGATATATGAAAACTGCAAAACAAACATTTCTCTGCAACTCTAGATGATCTGAAAGTTCTTTAATTTTTCAGTTATTCTTTTTCTCAGACCAAGAAAAATACCTCACTCAAATCTCACATCAAAATTAAGATTTAAATTCTTAAATATGAACCATGAACATTAAACTTATATTAGGTTGTTTAGAAAATAATCTCAGATTTTAGAATAAAACATTTTGTATTCTAATATATATTATTATAATAGTTGCACAAGAATATATTATTCATTCCTAATGATTAAAATGTCCTCTTTTTTTAATTTTATAAAACCTCTTCCTTTTAAGGAAGAGGTTTTATAAAATTAACCCTCAAACCCTCTGCTTACCAGCAATTTGGGTATTTTAAAAATTAACCCTCAACCCTCTGCTTACCAGCAATTTGGGTATTTTATCTGACCAAAACATTGAAATGTATAAATTCTGTACCAATTTTTCGACTACTGTCAAAGTTAAATTTCTAATTCCAACACAAACAGTCTATACCCTGAGGTTGAATAAGACTAACCTACTTGTTGGTTGAAATAGATCTATACTCTCCATATGAGGTAATTTTGGATTTTGCTGTGTAATTATATAAATAAAGGTCCATCAGCTATTAGTCAATTTAAGTTAGGAGCTGGGAGGATGACTATCACAACTGGAAAATCAGTAAAGTTGTTAATAGTGTAGTTAGGCAAATAGATGTTTTATGTGAGTGAATGAATGACAGATTAGTGCAGATAGCAAGTCATAACTGCTAAAGACAGAGGAGTATGGAGATAAACAAAAAACAACCTTATAATCAAGAGGTTGGAAACATTTCTGAAAAGAGACTAGATTGTCTCAAATATCAGAGTTAATGTGATTGGTTCCACGGAGCATTAATATTTAAAATAGAAAAATATCAGTTTATTTTTTGGCACCGATATCCAGAGAACTTAAAACAGTTACTTTAGTGAATAATTTCATTTACAACTATTGCCACATGATGCAAACAACAGTGCATTACTTAATGAAATTAGCCATAACAGTGCCTTTTTATAGTCATCTGTCACTTATTGCCATAAAAAAAAAAAAAAAAAAAGAAGATTGTTTTACATTTACATAAATAGTGAAGTAATCATTTTAAGTAATGCTGTGTAATTTGTTATTTTTTGTACTTTTACATTGAAATGCAATTTTAATATGAAAAAGTAACATATTTCTTGAACACTTGCAAAATGATTTCATTGTTTTTTTTTTATGAATGAAGGTTATTTTTGTTTTTTATGTAATTTATTGATATGTTAAATTACATGAGAAATTCAAAATATAAAAGACAAAAACGCACTGTATGAAATTTCTTCTGAGATCTTACATAAGTATGTTTTATTGTTAACCATATATCCATTTTCTGTAGGTTTTTCATTTGCTTAATTATATATACAAATAAATGAAGAAAATGTGTGTGACTATCAGAGACACACACACATAAATATATGTGCTGCTGATAATGGTTATGAGTGCAGAAAATGGAATCAGCAGTACAAAATTCCTACCAATGTTTTGTGTTCACTTCACATTTTGGGAAAGGTATGGATTATTCACTACTCCCCTCTCCTCCAAATAGTAGGGTGCACTGTGTTCTTCAGTCTCTGTAGGACAACAAGTCTAAGAG
The DNA here is from genome assembly GCA_963932145.1 of Acanthosepion lycidas. NCBI lineage: Eukaryota > Metazoa > Mollusca > Cephalopoda > Sepiida > Sepiidae > Acanthosepion > Acanthosepion lycidas. The sequence continues at coordinate 69,469,165 of OZ010602.1, forward strand.
AAGTTCAACTCAGAATTTAAACTTCCTGCAAACACATAATGGCAGAATAAAGCTTGTAAGTCTCCATGTCTAGATGAAGTCTTGATTCCTACAGTGAACTGAGATAATAGTAGTAATAAAGATGAATAAAATATCAGATCTGCTATCCTATTTTGGGATAGCCAGTCAGACTACTTTAAAATATTATTTTGTAATCTTTGATGGTACATTTTTCTTTTCTTTCAAATCAAAATTGACCAAGACCTATTCAATGACTTTATGTCAAGAAACTGAATCACTTAATACCATTTAAGACCTGATATTTTTCTAACTGTATGCAATGGAGCTTCATAATTTTTGCCCAATAAGCTATAGCATATATTAAAGTGGAGATACAAACTGGAAATAGGTTTGTTAGGATTAATATTCCCTCTGTACTTCAAACATTTGCCTTGAGACATCATAATTCAAAATTTATTATCTTTGACTATAGTGCAGAGTTTAAACATTTTTTGCAATTATACTCATTGAAAACTAAACAAATGAGAACTCAGATAAGAGGATGTCAAAGCAGTAAAGGTATGTCTATTATTTCAACTGTTTTCACTTCTTCAACCTGCTAAGTTTTAAGAAGTGGCTCTTTTTCAGTTGCTCTGTTATATGATGTTCATATGGTGTATTATTTTTGTTGGACTAATTTTGACATGCACAGACACATATACCAACATCTAACAAAGATTGTTTTTAAATATCCTGTTTTATCACACAAGGACCTTTCTTATGGTTCAGATTGACGAATTGTAGGATCAAGCCAATCACAGCTGAAAAGAGAATTTTCAATTTCAGTATTATTTGATATTATCTAATTCTATCTTTGGATTCACAATTTCTGATAATTCCTGTGCTCCTGGAGTATGAAGCATTGCAAATGATTATGTGGTTATTTCTTTTGAGTTTATGTAGTCAAGTGAATAACTGGTACTCATTATAGTCATTAAATGTCAAATCTAAGTAAAATAATAGATGTCTATTTACATCATAACTGTTCATTGTTATCAATAGATAGTGCTTGTCCCCAATGTAATCATTGGGTCATATTTTTCTAGAATACTCTTATTTTATAGAAGAATGGAGTTCATACACATGTATATGTTTGAGCACAACCTCCAACCTAGACAACAACATTACTAATTAAATAAACAAGAACTGGCTAAATTGGGACAAGAAAGTATTCTTGTAACGAGGTTTTCATTACAACAATGAGTTGGTCAGCAACTTGAATCAAACAAAATCAGGAATTGATAGAACAAATGAATGAAGAGTTCAGCATACAACATGAGAAATTTCTAATTGGACAGGTCAGTATGTCAACAGAAATAGAAATGATGAGCAATAGAGATGCAAGTCTAGAAACTGATGAGGTACAGTTTCTAATGGTAGATTTGTCAAAGAGTTAGTCTTTATATAGCATGTTCTCATTTTGGTGCTTGAATAGAAACAGATGTTTTGTTGTCCGGGCTGTGATGTAGTAGAGTCAAAATTTGTTTAACTCAAAACAAAAAGTGTTAGGCTAAAGATAGAATGAATTGTTGTTGAAGTATCTAATTCAGACAGAATGGTCTTTGTTAATTTAACAAAATATTGGAAGTGTTAATCATGAAATACAAAGTAGGCCATTCACCTCATTTTTTTAGAATATGAATTAATTAAATGTTCTCCATTTTTTTTTTTTTTTAAGAGTGGATTGTGACAGACAGACAGATTGTTCAATGACAGAAATTCTTGACTTCATCTCAATGGTAATAAATGGTCATTAAATAAACTTCCATTAATTAATTTTCCTTTCTTCTAAAATTGTAATGTTTTCTGTTTTGAAAATTATAAGAGTTTAAAATACATTTTCCTATTATTTTTGAATATCTTTAACCAGTTTAACAAATTCATGAATTTTTTTTTACACATCTATATTTCAAAGTTGATGACCATATACAAGGGTCAGCTGAAAAGTTCATAGTCCGACCAAGATACTCTTATAGAATGTGAACCTTCCCCAAAATTATTTGCATGTAAGTGAATGACTGTAATTTGAACTCAATTCTCCAATTTCTCATTCTAAAGCATGAATGAATATATGGGTTGTAATGGAACACGATGTCTATGCCAAAATAGAAAGTGCCATGTCCACTATACTTTAAAAAAAGATGGGTCTACCCAATTATTCAAATTTTGATTTTTCAGTTATTACAGATTTTCCCCACATTTATTTTATTTTTACCTTTTCCAATCTCTATCACAAAAACAAATTTTTTATGAATTTTCCAACCTACACTTCTATTCTGAACTTAAGAGTAAGCAAAATCTAGCATAACACACACACACACATATATATATATATATATATATATATATATATGAAAAATTTCTCAGAGGTAACATGTAGAAAAAGACAATAGGAAAACTGTAATATTAGCTGATGTGTTTCATCTAATTTGGACTTTTTCAAGGTAAAAACAAAATGAATTTATTAAAGCAAAGTAACCAATAATAACAAAACAAAATGTCCTTAGCAACTGGAAGAATATAGAAAACACTATTGTATTCAAATTGTCAACTGAAAATTACATCAAGTACTGTCACATGTGGAAATATTGTTTTTATTGTTGTGTTAATGAACTCAACCATTTTCTTTTGATTTCTTGATACATTTGGGAGAGTAGTAATTAGGAAAGGTAAAATAGGGAAAAACCTTGCATCCCCAAAGACAACTCGCAAAAGGCCATCATGACAGTAAGTCATAACTCACCCTCTGCAGGTAACTTTTACAATTCTACTTATTTCTTTCTTTCATTTACACTAATTTAACATTTGTTGTATTTTTATGTTAATACAATTGTTTATTTCTTAAACCTCTGTCATTTCTTTGTTCTGTCACTATATGCTTAATATAACAAAAATTTGACTTGCAGTTGTATAGAAAAGAAAAAAAAAAGAAATTAAAAAAGAATAAACAAGAAAATTGCAGAGACTGACACATCTATATAAAAAACAATACCCTGTCAAGTGGCAAAAGCTGCTGGTGGTGTCAGGGGTGGCAATACTGCCTTAGCCACTGAAACTGTGTTACTTCTCCTAGTTGGCAGCCAATGCGGATGGGATATCACATGTGCTTCAATACGTATGTAGAAATATATATATTATCATAAAAGGCATGAACACTTAAAATTTCATGAGATAATATTTATTTCATTAGGGTCGTAAAAAAAGCCCCCAATTCATCAGACCTTCAAATTCAAAAGGAAACAAAATATTTCTCCTGGTTTAAATAACAAAATTTATGTAAAAGTGTATACGTGAAAGTGGGAGAAAAAGGTAAAAAAG